>JAUCMR010000043.1:11666463-11679264 GCA_032357425.1 Enteromius argenteus | reverse complement strand
CACACACATATTAAGTGCAACATATTCCAAAAGATCAGGGGCTTTTGACAATACATCAGGGGCTTAAGCCCCCAAAGAACTGCGCCACAAACACTTCACACGAGTTCACACGTGTTAAAAACACAAAACGACAAGAACAAACACAGAGCTGAGAGTGCTGCAAAACAGCAAAGCAACACTTTTCTACACTAGAATAGCTGTGAAACAATATGATGAACAGCGATTGGCGGCGCGATCCCATACATCAATGTCTTATGTCAGACTGCCAGGCAGATCTTCCAATCGTATTTACCATCTGAAAAACAAAAACAGAGTACAGACAAAACTACACATACGCAATAACATATGCACAAACGATGAACGTTATCATCACACATATTCAGCTTCATAGCTGTGTGTTTTGTAGCTATTTCGTGCAAATTCAAATCTTTTAAACTCGCAATAAAGCGATGAATGGTCTTTCCAAAAACAACGCTGATCGACAGAACAAATGTATAGTTAGAATACATTGCAATCACTCCACAATAGATGACAACACCTTACTCACCCGCATTAGGAGCTTTACTTTGCGTGCTTATTTAGCCCTTTACATCGCAGTTCGCGCGCTTGATGGATTCGCTTTAAAACTGCTACATTAATTGGTTTAATTGCAGATAAGTGATAATTCAACTAGAATTTGATCCTCGTATTGTATAGCAGATAAAAGCCCGAGGATGCAATCTCCTGCTCTGATCTAGCTAGCGCCCTTGTGTTTTTTAGAAAACAATACACTCCTGCAACTTTTTTTAAAAAATGTATTATTGTTATTATTATTCTATATATGATATAATATTATTGCTATTAGATCATAGTTTAATAATCTGATTGGAAAAAAAGTGATCCTCAAATTCAGAGGGTGAATTCAGGGTAACTGGGACATGGAGTAGGGTGTGTATTAACTTTTGCAGAATAATCACAGAGAAAAGGTGGGTATTGTTTTTTTTTTTTTTTTTAAGACACTTAATCTCACATTCGTAACTTTTTCAGTAGCATACATTTGGGAAAGACATGCATGACAGTGCTGGAGCCCCTTGCTTTGTCTACTATAGTACATTTTCTGTTTTACATCATTAAAGTCGTTAATGGCCTGTTGCTCAACCCAGTTCACACGACGCATCACCAGCAGTGAAGCAGCATTTATCAACTGCGTTTAACCTGCCAGACCGTGGAATATATAAACCGAACATAGCTGGGCACAAGAAGAAGAAAATGGAAACTTATAATGGCATATAACACGGTTTGTAAATTCGCGCAGGATATTTTCAGACCAGTCATGCTGAAAAGCTTCACGGATTATGAGCACTGTTTTTTGATGCATGCTTCTCATTTCTGTCGGCATGTTTTCTAGAGGTAGGTAGCTATTAAACCTTTTTTTTTCTTATATATCTTTTTTATCTTTTATCTTTTTGTCTGACTTCTTCTTTTTAGCCTAAATGTCCTGCTGTGCGCTGTTTAATCTATAAGATTACTTACTTTCAGTTTTGTTTTCATCCTTTTTAGTTTATTTGCTTTAAACCAATACTTGCATTAATAATCAATTCGCCTACATAATAATATGAATATGAATAATAATATTAAGAACGTGATTAATAATTTGCGGCAGTAACTTTATCAATGTTTCTTATGAAAAGCGCTCAGAACTGCAGGAAGCGCGCGGACCGTTAAGGGCGTTCGTTCACGTGGAACATGATACAGCTGGATATATTCCTTTTTAAAAGCTCTGCTCATGTACATTTATTGTACAATATGTCATCTGTGAGGATTTACTTTAGGGTTTAGTTTAGTTGAACTGGGCGAAAGTTGGTGACGTTTTCTTAACTTTTTTTTTGTTTTTCTCTTCATGTAAATGGGACAATTTTATTGTATTAATTTATTTAGGCCCCACCTTTACTTTTTGCTATTATGTTATACAAAAGGTTTAGCTATAAGGTTGGTCTAATGTATGATATAATCTGAGAAATTTGGTTTACCATCAGAAAATGTGGTTTTACTGCTTATAATGGGACCTGAATTGGTTTTAATGGAAACTCTAATGGACCCTGTGGGTTTATACCTTCTATTGATGATGGTGTGTTAAGACCAATATATGCTAATGGAATATGTCCCAAAACACACTACCTAATAGCATTCTTAAAAAAAGGTTTAAATAGGTAAAGTTAATGGTTTGTAATTTTTGTAATGGTATTCGTAGTGGAAACCATTAGAATTTCTGTGGTGGTTTATATTGTTGTGTTTTATTTTTTATTATTATTTTTATTTATTTTTTTACTGCAAGGGGTGGTGTTGTCAAGCCACTGCTGTTGAAATATGGTTGCTGTCCCTATTGGCTGTACACTCACAGATTGTCCTACCAGGGCTTACTGCGCATGTGCACATCAATATTTTGTCATTTTCTCACACTGAACAGCAATATGTAATGTGTTTGCATTAATGTAAGTGGTAGGTTTAGGGTTAGGGTCACCTTTAGATGTTACCAAAACACAATTGAAAAAAAAAAATATATGTAGTTGCTTTCAGGCTGTAGCTGTATACCATCTAGTCACAACCGCAAATAGAAAGTGCAAAGGCAGCACTGAAAATGTCATAATGAAAAAAAGAAAAAGAAAAGAAAGCTCTAGAAAAATACAATGAATTACAAAAGCTGTGTACTATTACATAAAATGACATAAAATGAAAAATCAATTTATTGATTTAATAATCCAAACATAAAAACATTTAAATAGACAAATTTATGGACATATTTCAATATGTTTATTTAATTTGTGTTTTTAAATGTAGTTTTATAAAATAATAAATAAAAAATAAAATAAAAACATAAATAGACAAATTAAAAACAGTTTAATTCATTTTTCAAAATGTGGATTAATAAAACAATAAAAAGTATATTAATAAATATATATATATAAAAAAAAAGAATTAAAATGCATTTGCCAAATGATTTTCTCTGTATCTTGATGTATACTGTGTGTGTACTGGATTGTGTAGTTTACAGGGACACAAATCTGTTTAATAACATAGGAACAACAGAAGTATTACAATTTGAAAGTAGTTAGGACATTGACAATGTCCCCGTAATTCAAAATATAAAAAAAAAAAAACATACTAAATGGTGTTTTGTTTTTTTGTTTTTTGACAATCTAGTTCCCTGTAAGAGGTAGGGTTAGGTGTAGGGTTGGTGTAGAGTGATAGCCAAGATGTCATCCAACCAATACACCAATATAGGTCTTTTGTACAAATACGACCCATTAGAGCATATACTACACTTGCGCCCCTATCGGCAACAGGACATTTGCATATTAATGTTTTGTCCCATTTAATCTCCTACTGTATGTGACTCAGGATTGGATGTGACTCATAAGATGTGCTCATGCAATCATGGGTTCAAACCCAGAGAATGCATGTGCTATTGAAAGCCTCTAAAACATGATTTTCCATTCTTTTTGTAACGGGTAGGTTTAGGGGTGGGTTAGTGTGGTCATTCGTACAAATTAAAAAAGTACCCATCTGTAAATATACTCTAAAAGTATTAGTTACCCAAAAAAATTTACTCAAGTAAATGTAACGAAGTAAATGTTAAATACTACCTCTGGGTGTGAGTGAGTGGGTGGGTGTGGTTGTGGGTGTGGCTGTACTGGTTTAACTATTTGTGAGAATATATTCACTTGATCATGACAACCCACTGATTAGGACTGACTAGTGAAAGGGCTTATAAATCAACCAATCTATGTTTCCAAGTATATTAAATGTTCTGCACGTGTTTCTGTGATGGGTAAGTTTAGGGGTCAAGTCAACTGACAGAAAATATAATTAAAGCTGATAGAAAATCAGTGGAAATCTATGCAATGTCCTCACTAAGACACCAAAACAAACATGTGAAACAACAGTTTCAGCTTTCTCTTACGTAGTTGTGAATTAGTTTGGTATAAAGTTAGTTTTAGTTTTAGGTTTGATATTCGCCAGATATTCCCTTTTTGCTTGACGCTGTTCTAGTCGACAGTTCTAAACATATCAATACCTCAATCAGTCTTAACAGTACGCAGCCTTTTTTTTCATTGACATTGTGTTATTTTAATATAGTCACGAACTAAGGCATGAAACTCTAGGGCTAAAAATGAGCCCCACTCCGGCCCTGGCAGGGATTGTTGTTTACTTTCCGATTATCATTCTGAAAAATCATAAAACTTTTCATCATTTTTGTGATATCATTCATAGTTTTACTGAAAAACACATAAAATAACCTTTTATTCCAACATAGTGTGCCAGAAATCTGATAGCATGTATATATGAAATTTGGACACATACTTATATCCACAATTTTTTTTTTTTATCCACAATTTCTTCACTTTAATGCCATTTATAAATCCTCTATAGTAAACTGTTCATTGAATACACATGGACGTTTTAGTCTTCCAGTTACTTTTCACCTAATGTACTTTGAATACTATAAATTTGGAAATACTATTTGCCTCGCATACTATACATAGACTAGTAGGGAAGTAGGTGATTACAGATGCAGCTTTACGCTCCCGATTCATTATTATGCAAAGCAAATTCACTGTTCAGTTTAATACACTGCTGAAAATTATTCATACACAAACAGACTAAGTAAACCTTCACATGTGTAAGTGGATTGAATGTAATCAAACATTCAATAGTCATGCAATTTGTGTTCTTTCTTTTCTTTAGGGAAATGCAATGTGAAATATGAACAACTAGAGAGTGAATCAGAAGCAAAGCCGTCTAAGAAGAAGAACTATGCATTGAAGATCTTTTTTTTGTTTTGCTTGTTGTTTGCGTTTGCCTTAATCTTCTTCATTTATAAACAAGAACAGTATGCCAAGCCTGAAGACTCTTTAACAATGCTCCAAACACCACATATCAACGCATCCACCAGTCCTCCGTCTGCAAAGGCCTGTGGTGTTCAAGTGGAGGACAGGCCTGTGATTAAAGTCAGCCATCTTAACACTTATGTGATCGGCTCTTACATGGAGCATCGTTTTGGAGAAAAAGAGATAAAAACGATAGCCATTGTTCTTCGACGTGAGCAGGCGACATTCAGCTGCGTGATGTGCTGCAACGGCGCGACTGTGACATTACCAGCTGAATACTCTATTCATACTGACCACTTTAACTTTGACTACGGCACCGCTACCATCACATGCGCTATCAGAGGGACGTGTCTGACACCGACGCATGTTGCAATTACGGCAAGCGGCGTCACGGAGAACGTAACGTCCTTCCAACCTATCAGAAACAGAGACTTTTCAACAACCTTCCCCTATGACTTCACAATCTGCATCTCTGTCATGTACGACTACAAGAATGTGCTGAATCTAGTCCAGGCCATAGAGATGTTCAGACTGCTTGGTGCTCAAAGGGTGGTGATATATAAAACCAACTGCGACGAGCACACCCAGAAGGTTCTGGACTATTATGAGAAAAAAGGTTTCGTAGAGATCATTCCGTGGACGGTTACAAAGCACATTGAAGTGTCTCGCGGCTGGAAAATAAGTGTATCGCCAGGTCAGCTGCAGTACTTCGGCCAAATCCCTGCGCTTAACGACTGTGTTTATCGTTACATGTACCAAAGTCGCTA
Source organism: Enteromius argenteus (assembly GCA_032357425.1). NCBI lineage: Eukaryota > Metazoa > Chordata > Actinopteri > Cypriniformes > Cyprinidae > Enteromius > Enteromius argenteus. The sequence continues at coordinate 11,673,629 of JAUCMR010000043.1, read as the reverse complement.
TGTGGCTCTACAAGACATGGATGAACTCATTCTGCCTTTAAAAGTGAAAACCTGGACGGAGCTATTACCTGAGCTTGAGACCATGTACGGATCTGATGTGGGTTTTGAGTTTGAGAATAACCTGTTCCCTGTAACTGCAGAGGCTCATGCTGATTATAAGCAAGACAAATGGAAAAACATAGAAGGAGTGAATATTTTCAATTATATTGATCGAGTACCCAACCTCCCTAATACTTTCAACAATTACAAGATTATAGTAAATCCTCGGCTGGTTCTGAAGACTACTGTCCATGGCCTGCTGGCCAGTGTTAACAGACAGTCCACGATCCGAGTTGACAACTCCATCGCTCGCATGTACCATTTTAGAAACTTTACTTACCCAGCCGACACAAATCTTATAAAAGATGATCATCACTGGGTCTATGCCAATGATCTTATACCAGCTGTTTCTGACGTTCTACAGGCCTGTGGATTCATTAAGGACTAGGTTGTAAATATTCATAGCATTTCTATGCTCAAATGATTGTAATGAAGGACTGTGTGTCAATGATCTCAGGCTTTGGGGTTTATAATAACATTTTTAAAGTAATATTGTTACGACCCCACGTTGGTCTAGGGATACTGGGGTCTAACATTTAATTAAAGAAAAACAACAGACATTTGAAGAACAGGCATACGACAGCGCCACGAAACAGGGAATTGCAATGCAACTGAGTGATTTATTTCATGAACACAAATTAAATAAAGGTTTGATATTGAACAAAGGTGTCTGTACAGTATTTACATGAATTTTGTGAACAATTACACAAGACAATGGGAAACGGGAAGAAAGGACGTGAGCGGTGCTAAATCAAAGAAAATAACAACGCAAGCAACCTCCAGCTAACCAGTATTCCCCCTAATCCTAACTAGCCAAAGAAATATACCAAAAGGAAAAATGTCTTTAGCATCTGAAGTGCCCTAACTAGACCACACTTACTAGCCTGAAAGTACAAGGGGTGGCACCCGCCCCTAACCTAATGTACTATACAGTGGCAGATCCTACGTGGTGCAGTGTATGTCACGTGACGTTCTTACCTGTCCGCTTCTCCCCGGCCCCTAACACATAACACGTGCACAACTATGTACAGTGGAGAGAAAAAGGAACAAAAAGGCAACGTACACGTAGGGCAGGTTATACAAACAAACGGGAATACAATGTATAAACAGAAATGGCAAAAAAACATCGGGCACAACACAACAAAAATATGGGGTGCTTGTGGCTGGTCTGGCATGCTCTTTTATCTGGGGTGGTCTTATCGGATTGGAGGCTGCAAAATGAGAGATGTCGGCGCTGATGAAGATTGACAGGTGACAGGAACCAATGACCGGTAACTAAGAAAGTGAAAATAATCAAGAGAACAAACGGAGAAAAAAAAAACACACGGCACAACATAAATACGTAACAAATATGATAACAAAATTCACACAAGTTTGCAATATCAAGCAGCATAACAAACTATTTTGAAAATATAACTAATCAGACACTGGAACACTGGAAGCTGTTCACATTATGTTTCCAAATGGTGGTGCCTACTTTTGTAATAATCAATAGAACTGTGCATCATAGGAGTGGGTGCAAATAAAGAGCACTGCTTTTGGCATGCTGTGCTTGTATGAGTCTCTGATTGGTGGAATTTTGGTAAAATTTTATTTTAACACCATTTAGACATAATATTAACAGGAAGTAACTTTACAACTGCCCCGTAGTGGAAAACGAAACCATAACTGTACTGGCTGGCTTGGGTTCTGCAAAGAGAACCGTTCGCCCTGATAGTGGAAAGGCAGCTGTAATGTATTTATTTTTTTAAACATTTAATAACAGTATTTTATGTCATTGTATTTGCAAAGAATGTGGAATTTGATTCAATATTAGCCTTTTACTGATATGATAACAGTGTGGCGTCTCTGTCCAGTCCGTTTTTTGTGAAGCTCTCTCCATTTCGAAAACACCACATCGATATTTATTCCACTTTTATTTAGTTGTTTGTTCCAATACCTTGTGTTGCCATAGTATTCATAAGCAAAAACAGAGGAAAGGGCGGATATTGCATCATTGATAGACGACAACGACCAGGGACATTATTTAAATCTTGAATTTCTTTGAATTGACAAATCCTAGAAAAGATTTTTGAGATAACTGTATAACATATTTGAAACAGGTGGTTTTTGGATATTTTACTGCAGATATGTTACATATTGTGCATTGTATATATATATATATATATATATATATAGCACAAACTATTTTTGCATGTGTGATATTTTTCTTTAACATTCCCTTTTCTGCATTGCTTCATGGCATTGAATGTGTATAACATTCATATACACTCTATGGTTTGCCCAATGCTGGTGTAACGATGGAGACGGGGAAACGTGCGGATCCAAGTGCAGACGTTTATTATGACACACAGAGTAACCAGGCAGAGTCAACAACGGCAAACAGGGACATCAGAGGCAAAGGCAATAGAATAATCCAGAGTACGTAGCGGGGTCAGACGATCAGCAAACTTGATCCAAGGGGAGAGGCGAAGTCGTAAATCCGGGTACAGACGAGTTAACGTTAGAGATCGGGGAACAAAGGAAACACGGGAAAACACGGAGAAACACGGATGGCTTACAGAGGGAGAACATAAAGTGCATCCACAATGAAACGCGACAAGACAATAAACAAACAACCTTTAAATACAACACATAATGAGGTAAGGAGGGGGATGAACAAATCTGTGGGCATGACAACACACGAGTGGGGCGGAGACATACAGGGTGGGCATGTAAACAGCTGCAGACACATCATAATAAGTCCTTAACACAGAACGGAGGGATGGAAAAACACAGAACATTGTCCGGGCTGGAGTGCCCTCTAGCGGCTTCCGAGGGCAACTCCAGTGCCATTCGTGACAGCTGGAAAGACCAACAAACCTTTGAACAATCTTTAAGCTGTTTTACGCATTGCAGATTTCAAACTGACACTAAAGCTTTAAAATAATAATCATTTAAAATAAAACTTATAGGTAGAGAGAAATTGAGAGGCTCTTATAGAACACTAAGGTGTCATACTCGTCAGTTTGCTGATGGAAATGAAACTAAAAACAATATTTTAGGGTTTAAGTTAAGACTCCAAGGGGGAAAACCTATAACTGAAAGACATCCTCGATTATTCACTGTCCATTAGGACTACAGTTTTGCAGTGTTCTGAAATATTGTTTAAATATGCAAATGGGCTTTACTTATTACCTATATTTGCTATCCACTAATTTGCATTGCAACTGGAGACAACCAGGTTCAAAACTCAAAGTTTGATTTTAAATCTACTTTTACATGGTGTTTGGACAATGTTAGCAGTGTGTGAACACAACCACCCTACAATGATAAAAATCCACCCACTCCCATATTTTTGAATCCCCTTTAAACCAAGTCAGTCTCACTAGGCCTGCAGTTTAGATTCTCATGCAGTGTGAGTGCAAGTCACATTTCGGAGGGCAATTGTTACTGTCCTCAATTTTCTAAGTGCTTGAGCATCTGTAATGTCAACAATGTCTTGTAAGCAATCCCCATTTCAATGTTCGGATGTAAGACTGTTTCGCTACACTTTCAGTGCATTGGGTTTCCCATATGTACACATCTGTGGTTGCCTGAATTTTACCGTAAAGTACAGTAACAAAATGTAAGGTTTTATGGTTTTAAGTTGTGTTTACAGTTAAATACTCTAATTTCCTTAACTGATGTAATGTTAATATACCAACCTATTAAGTGATGTGATTTGTGGTCTGGTATGGTGACCCATACTTGGAATTTGTGCTCTGCATTTAACCCATCCAAAGTTCACACAAACACACACACACACACATACCGTGAACACACAACCGAGGAGCAGTTAGGGGAACGCTGCCTTGCACAAGGGTCTCACCTCAGTCGTGGTATTGAAGGTGGAGAGAGTGTGGATATTCACTCGCAACACCTACAATCCCTGCTGGACCTTTGGGTTACAAGTCCAACTCCCTATCCATTAGGATGAACACTAATAAGCATCAAAAGCAGGCGGTGATACTCTCCAAAACAGCTTTTTTGTTTTAGACACACCCCAAAAACGACATTTTCCAGTTGTTACAATAAATGATATGTTGGGTATTTTGGGCTGAAACTTCACTGATACATTTTGGGGACAGCCAAGACCAATACATCTTGTAAAATGGGGCATAATAGGTGCCCTTTAAGGGTTTTAGGGGATATAGGATTTTGTAGCACTGTTTAACTGTCAACAAGTTGAAAGGTTGAGAAAAAAAAAAAAGTTCACCATGTTTTTGGGAAATAAAATAAAGAACTTTAAACTGCTTATTTCAATCTTTTATCCCTTCCTCTTTCAAAGCTTTTTTTCAGCACACATTAATATTTTCATTGACAAAGATTCAGCATGCTCTTTTTGTTGTCCTGGAGTAACCCCAGCATTGCACATTTTCATGTCTCCCTTATCTATCACACCTAAATTAACTCATCAGCTTTTTAGATCATGCCCCTCCATGCCAGATGATAAAAATCAGATCCAGATGCTAGATCCCGTCTGGTAACCAAACAACTCAGTAGTGAAAACCCAAAACCTTGTTAACAGGAGGTCTTGTCTGGTGCGCAAAATACCCAAAACTCTATTAACAGTCTTCTATAAGACAAGAAGTTGACTGAGGCAAAAGACAGTGAAGAACAGAAGCAGGAGACGAATTGATGATGATAAAAAGGAGCAGAGTTTATTGAACAGCCTTAGTTGCGTATGTTTCAATGCTCAGACTTCATCTGAAGAACACAAGTTCAACAAGTATTGTTATACCAAAACTGAGTCAAAACAACGTCCCATAAACCTTGGGTTTTTCATAAACATTCCCTTGTATTTTTTATTAATGAAGACAAACAGCCCTTGAAACCACACAATCATAAGACTGAACAACTTAAAAATTATATGAAAAATAATATAAAAAACAATGAATAATCAATCAATAAATCACTGAGTATATAAACGGCTACAACAGCGGTGGCGAACTCAAGTCCAGGAGAGCCTGGAGAGTTCAGCTCCACCCTAATTAAAACTCACCTGTCTGTAGCTTTAGTGCATTATTTGAATTCATTTATTTTAAGTTCGGCGCCAGACAAGGTTAAACCCCTGTCAGTTTAACTAGATTCTGGATAGCTCAGTAATTTATCAAATAAAATAATGAAGACCAAAAACATAAAACAAATCAAAGAAACAGGAATGAACTGAATTGAATCTGAGAGGGAAAAAGAGGCAGGTGACCTAGCCTGTGGTCTGGTTTTGAGTAATCAAAAGGCTCAAAGAGTCTCTGTAGCAGAACTCTGCACAGAACAAGAGTCTCAAGAAGTACTGGAGTGAGATTCAAGCAAAACGTTCAAAGTTGTGAAGTGTTCGCACCAGTTCATCCAGTGCCCCACATGTTGTTTCTCCCCTCCCCCCTTTAGGACAAATGTTTACACAAGTGTTGTCATTAAAATGAAATCAAAAGAGTCCCAGTGCATCCAGGCAGTAGGCCAAGTGGACAGATGTATGTGAAAATAAAAACAAAAAAGCACACAAAAAGGGAATCAGCTGAGATTTGAAAGAAGGAAATAATATTGTTATTAAGCAATAGATTAATTCAAGTTGCACCGCAGGAGGTCAACCAGCATGACTTTTGCTATATTCTTAGTAACATGGCTCTGGGATCTGATTTGCTGACAGTATCATCTTGAATTAATCTATTGCTAAGCTCTTTTATACTCAGTGGTCTTAGCAAGATATATTCTTTTACTTTGCAGATATTTGTGCCGGTTCTTATTTACAGGAGAAAAGTCTTGAACATTATCAAGTATACTGCTGAGAATCTGCGTTTGGCATGAAGCCCTACTGCCATGGAGTTGTTGATGCCAGTGAATCACAGAAGAACAGATTTTCTAAGCTTATTTTGTACATTTTTGAATTTGCACATGTACAGCAGCTCAAAATAGATCTCTGGCTGCTGGTTTGGCCTCAAAGGTGTGACATAAAATGAGATTGAGCTTATGTGTGTAGCAGTGCACATAAATGTTTTTTTTCGATTTTTTTTTAATCAAGTTTGTACACCTCCTACAGCCCCTCTTGTAACTGCTGTGCAATCATATGATTGTGCTAAACTATTCATAGAGCTTCCCTCATCATGGCCATGGATTTATGTAAAAATGAAAACAAAAATAAACACAAAAACATCCATATCAGAGCTGCAACCCCCAGCAGAATCAGCTTTTTTAAAGAAGTAACTTTTTTATTTGGCAAAATCAGCATGGTTTTCCTTTTTGTGAGCTAGTTTTTAGCCACTAAAACCTCCTGCAATTTTAGATCCACCTGTAATGATCTACCATATTTCAGAGGAGCTTTTAACAAGCAAAACTATCAGATCCAGGATGTAAGATTTTATAGTATGAATTAATAAATTACTTTATTAATCAACTTTGGGGAATAACCTTACGTTTAATTTTTTTTCCCTTTAAATTAGCTCTATGGTTAGTCTATGCAAATGAGCTCAAAGAGCCATTTAATTCCCGTTATCCTAAGTTTGAAATATGAAATACACTCAATTGAGTAATATGACCAGCATGTTAATCAATAAGTATATTTAAACAGTTACTTTAATCTGTGGCCAACAAACTAATGAACTATAGGGTTTCTTTCTGTCAGAGCAGGGTAGCTCAGGATCTTTTAGGCAATGTTGACTTGTCCAAAACACAACACACAAGACAAATAGTTCTTAATAAATGAAAACACAATTTATTGTTGAAAGCTACTCTACTTATACACAACTCTAATTTAGGATTACGTAAACACACACACACACACACACATACATTCACACACTGTTTAAAGATGTAAAATTGAGAGTGGGAACCCAAACATTTGCTATTAATCATCTGAAACCACAACCGGCAAGTAAACACTCGAGCAGAGAATTTGTCCCTAGCTTTTAGCTTCAAATCTTAATGGCACCGTCAGCAAAGAAGGGAAACAGTTTATGTTACCACTCAGCGGATGCTCTCGTCTGAAGCAGGTTTCTTGGTGTCCTTGCTCTCGTAGCGGATGGGTTTGGAGAGTTCGTTGCAGTTGACTGTTT
>JAUCMR010000043.1:11647610-11664130 GCA_032357425.1 Enteromius argenteus | reverse complement strand
TGCCGAAGTCCAGTAGGGGTCACGAGCACATCCTGGTAATCGTCGACTACGCGACTAGATACCCGGAAGCCATCCCCTTGCCGGCACCTCATCGTTCCATGACCAGCAGGCCCAACAACGCCATTACAACAGGGCGGCCCAACCGCGGGAATTCCATCACAGATCACGCCCCGTTGCAGTGGATGGCCCGGGCGAAGGACACGAATGCCCAGGTGACTCGGTGGTTCCTGACGCTCCAGGACTTCCACTTCGACGTTCGCCATCGATCAGGATCTGCAAACTCCAACGCAGACGGCCTCTCGCGGTTTGGGGCAGCTTAAGCAGGTCTGTTAGGGGTCGCTCCCCACCCACCCCTCTCATCTCCTCTCGTCTCTTTCTCCAGGACCAGGACGCCGCTTAGGGGGGGGAGTGTGACGGGCGCCGATCAGCCTCGTCCTGGAAACTAAAGACTCACAGCTGGAACCCATCAATCCGGGCCAATCGCTCAAGGACGGACACATATAAAAGAGACACCAAAACAAGGAAATGATGAGCTACGACTCCATACTGCTTGATGCATGACTTACCCTTTATCTCTTTACCCGCAGACGATACGCCGTGAGCGAGGAAGCCCGGGTCTTCACTGGAGCACCCACCACCGCCGTCTAAAGAAGGGGAAAAAGGGATTCACGGAGCACATCGAGCACCCTCACCACCACCATCACCACAGTGACTACTTACCTAATAAATCCACCCTCCGGGGTTTTGTGTTCACTTCATCTCCGTGTCTTGTCGTGTTCTCTAGCGCCGAAGATCACAATATAAAAGAGACGCACATGAATTGCACATACGCTTATCTGAGAAATGATCGTAAGATCAAATTTAGGATTGTTTCTGCGCAACATTTTATAAATGAGGTTCAAGGTTTCCTAAGAACTGGGGGTTGTGAGAGATGTAGGAACAGTGGCAGTGGAAGAGTTGATCATGGATGTTATGGTAGTTGCAGAGGAGGGCAGACAGGTTTTAACCAGAGCAGTAGGGATGGGATCAAGCAAACAGAGTTCCTGGACTTAGAAGTCTATTGATTTCTTTGATTAATGGAGACTGAGAAGTGTGGTAGTTCAGGGTTAACAAATATATGCAGAAATGGAAGAATTCAGCTGTTAATGAATATTGTTGGAATAAAAATGTTACACTGAGCAGTGGAGGTAAGCTTTGCAGCTTTGCAGTTTCAAACTTCAATAGTTTGTTGATAGTAGAGAATAGAGTATGAGTGTTATTTTCATTAATACTAACAGAAGAAAAGGAAGACTTAGCAGCAGTCAGGGCACTTTTATACGAAAGATGATCTGTATACATCTGTTGTTGAATACATACTAGTCTCTCCAGATGTCGGCCCATCCAACTCAGTCTCACAGCAATTCGTACATATTTCATGAGGCAGCTAATTCGTACAAATTCATGTGATTTTTGCTAAATCGTACACATTTTATAAGGTGCCAATTCATATGAATGACCTACACCTAACCCTGCCCCTAAACCTACCTGTCACTGGGGTTTAGACAAATCGTACAAAATCTACAAAAAAAATTTGTATGAATTAGCATGATTTTGCCACCTCATACGAATACGTACAAATTGTTCACGAGGCTGTGTTGGCCCATCATTTCATCTGACGAAGTTCAGGGTTGTACCATGGAGAAGACCTAGTAAATGAGATTGTGCAGGTTTTCATGTTTTGGGGGATTTTCTAGAGTTTTGTTGTTTTCAGGAAGTATTAAACACAGTTAATAGTAATAACTTTAAACACTACATCTGCTATGATTTATTATTAAATAACTTCAATAATAGTAACTCAGAGTAACATACAAACTAGCTTTTGGAAACAAGCATTTATTTCATTTACAAATGATGAAAGAATAAAACTGCAATTGACCCTGAAATGTTTTGAGACAACTTTTTTTCTTTCTTTTTTTTTTAAACGAGACGTGAAAGCTGTCTAACCTTAAGATTTTATCTGTTAACATGACAGGAAGGACTGACTGCTTTACTGGTTTAAAAGAAATCAACACACACACAACAGACATCAAACAGAGCCCCTTTCATTGGTTTGCGGCCTCCAAACAGTCACATACATGTTTCTCAAGCCATAGCATCTTCACAATGACCTGGTTTTGCAAACAAACACAGTTTTACATAAAAAAAAAAAAAAAAAAAATACAATTACACTGTACATTATACAAAACAAAAGCCAAAAGAGACTCTTAGAAATGTCCAAACCAAAGACAGTTCAGATCATTCGTATTGTGCTGTGAAGATGCACGATGTGTGTCCATTGGTTTATTATTATGTGTGCAAATAGGCTCATGTCACTAGAGGAGTTTGTGACTGCTGTTACAGCTGCTCCTTATCTGACCAGATGGAAGGTCAGCCAGTACATGAAGATGGGCTGCGCCGCAGCGATGGCCATCGTCAGGTACATTCGGAGCTGGTTTTTGGCTCCTCGCACTAACCGACCCTCTGCAGCTGCTTCAGACAGTATCTTTAACCGCAGCGTCCGAATCTGTCACCCAAACACAGAGAAGAACCGTCACGCCTGAACTCTAGAGATCACATTCAAACTGAACTAGATACTACACAATAATTGGTAGCACTTTATTTTACAGTCCTGTTCCTTGTGTACATACTATGTACTTATTGTAGTAATTGCAATAACTAGGTACAAACCCTGAACCTACCCCTAAACCAAATCATACCCCTTGTGAGTATAGTACACTGTAAGTACATGTATGTGCACGCACTGTAAAATAAAGTGCAACCCAATTAATTATACAATTGCATGGAAGTCTGTTTCCGCCACTGAATAAAAGAAAAAAGGTTATTGCAATTTTTTATATAAAGTTTTATAAGTCATGAAACCGTTGTGCTGACAGATATTTTTTGTGGGAACTGTGATCCATTTCATTTTTCAGGATACCTTGATAAATAGAAAGCAAAAAAAGATCATCATGTATTTGAAACAAAAATCTTTTGTCTCATTATAAGTGCCATAACTGTCACTTTTAATAAATGCAATGCATAGCTGATAAAAAGTCTAAATAATAATAATAATAATATTAATATTAATAATATATTTAATAATAATCCTTGAGCATTCAATGCAGTTTATTAGATATTCATTATTATTATTATTATTATTATTATTATTACTGAAGGCAGCCTGCCCAAACGACACCTTGAGAATTATTCTACTCTATGATTCAATCATGTGGCCAAACTCCACCTCCACAGAAGATTATCAAATAATTAGAAATAGAGGCAAACGCAGGTCTATGCAGAAACCAAACAATAAAGATGCTCTAAAGACAACAAGATGCTGGGCAGCGCCAAGTGTTGGAAAAACAAACAAAACCCAAACAGACTCTGCGTTCCCTTCCTTCTGATCCCAGGATTAGGAAAGAGTGGGTGAAGATCCGGACTGTGTCAGTAAGAACTCAATACAATTCAACGCTGGATTTTCAGAAAGACTGAAACTAAAATATAGTGCTGACTACATTGTATGCGTCAGTAATGTCACAACAGAAGTGCAAGTAACTCTTTTTATCACATGATCACTATTACTTTGTGTGTCATTTGATATGTATATTAGATATGTGTATGTAAAAAAATAATAATAACCTATTATTTCTAAATGATTATGTTTTTGGATCTAAAACTCTTGATAATATTTAAGTGGACCTTTTTGTGACCCCTTTAAATTTTATTTATTAATTATATTATTGTTATTTGCTTTACTCTACTAAAGGGTGTTATTTAGACGGTCTAAATGCTTCATCAGTATGCTTCAATGTGCTAAAACATCAACAGTGTGTGTGTGTGTGTGAAGACAAAGGTAAGACAAGAAAAGTTTTAGAGACCCTACATCCCAGGTTCTAAGAAGATTATCTGTATTAAATAATTAGGGGACATAGCTGGATACCTTAAATGGAGACAAAAGTTGAATATGCAGTTTGATTGGAACAGACAGAAACATTTCGGATTTGTTTATGGTATAAATGCTAAGTCAAAGCATTTCCTCTTTTTTACACTCTACAGCCAATCTGTAGGACTGTTGACACATTTCTTGCAAGAAATTTCTCGTCTCATCGAAACAGAGAATTCCCAAGGCAGCGTGTAACGCGCAGTCACATCACAGACTCTAAATACGTACAGCAACTCGAAGCACATAACACTCTGAAATGACAGCACTGAATCTTTCAATACTCACCGTAAAAACAAAAATAGAGATGCAGCACCAGAGCAGCGAGAGGTAATATCCCATCCGCCCAAACAGAAGTCCTGCTACCACACCCACGATCATCCTGAGCAAACAAATACAGCAAGAATACACACAATTTGTGCTGAAGAAAACGTACATTGTATGGAATTCGTTAAACACACATTCAAAGCGTGTTCGGGGTTTTTTTTCTTTGTTTAAATACCTTTAAAACCACAAAGCCAGCAATAAATAGAATAGCCATAACTAAACAAAGTCCTTCACTTCTGATTGAACTGATGCTTTAAAAGCGTGTGAATTCGCCTAATCATTTTACTTCATTTTTTAAGTTAAAATACACAAAATAAGATTTAAAGGACTACCCAGTAGCACCACCTAGAGTCCAAAACACTGCCAGGACCAGTTTAAACACTGATACCAGTGGTAACATTTAAAAGAAACCGCTGTAAATCCAGAGAAAAACTGAATAACTAATGGCCTTACCCAACATATTTGTATCCGGAAAAGGCCACCAGGTCGATGGTGGTGAGGTCAGTGTTAACCGTTATCAGATACAGACTGAGAAGGACAGCCAAAACCTCAATAATGAGCCACACCAGGGCCGAGCTGGCCTGAATGCCCAAGATCTCTGGAGAAAACCTGAAAACAAGAATACAGAAAAGACAATCAAGTCAGAGTTTGTATTTAATGCCATGCTTCTGTGGCTACTTTAATGGTGAGAAACGGTTTAACTCATAAAACATGTTGTCCTGAAATGACCTATTCTACAATCTGGTCCTATTTGTTGGAAAATTAATGTTCAAGAGAAGTCGGGACAATTGCAGGAAGCGTCAACATTTCCTCCTTTTCCTGTGAAACTCATGCACCATTAAAAAAAACAGATCTCCATTGTGACGCATCCGATAAACCAAGCTTCACGAGTTTACCGGCTAGAATAGTGTTATGTGATGTGCGGTGAATTTGTCCTCTTAAAGCAAGGCAATGGCAGACGTCATACATGCTCACAGTATCAGCAGCGGAGAACTGTCCAGAGCTCTTACCGGTTCTGTGTGCCCAGAGCCAGTCCTGCTACCAGGATATACGTAATGAACCCCATCACTGCCGAGTCACAACAACACAAACACATGCATGTATTAAAGTCCATAACTGTACACCTTCCCATGAATAGAACAGTGTCTGCATTATTAAACTGCAGCGCACTCATCAGAACTCATGAACTGAAACGTATGGTCTGGAGTCATACCAGGAATGTACAGGTCAGGGGCGTTGATATCAAACCTCGGGGCGACTGGAGTGTCCTGCTGATAGCTCACCTCCCAGTTCTACAGATAACAGGACATTACACAAACATTCATCCAGACACGAATCAACGAAACAAAGGCACCTCTGTGTTGGTTTGGAAGATCAAGCTCAAGTGATTTTCACATGTGCCATCCCTTTACATGCCTTAATAACATCCTCAACTATCCCGGAAATACAGCGGCTTGATCCTTGTGAAAAAGTAGTGCACTTACAGTAATTGCACTGAATGTACACTTGTAGTGTACTTCAACGTAAATTTACAAAACAAACTGTACTTGAGGATAATGTCAAAGGCTTTAAATGCCACTGAAGTCTACCTGTTTCCTAACACACTTTAAAACGTGCACTTTTATAATTAAAAACTGCATTTAAATGACATGTTAATAATCTTCTGAAAATGTCATGTTCGAGAGAAGTGCATTTATTTTGATGTGTTGCCTATAAAGTACTTGATTATAATTTTAAGTAGAGTGTGTTATTCAATATCACATTTAAAGTTGATATATTTTAAATGCATAACTACAAATACACAGAAATGACATTAGTTTAGAATAAATGCTCAACAGTAAACTCAGCAGTAACTTAAATCAGAAATAATTAAGAAGTTACATATAAATATGCACTGATTAAAAAAAAAAAGTTAAGGTTTGCGTAAAAATCAACTATAACATGTTTTCATTTAACTGCAAATAACAAGCAATTGAGCTACATTGAAGTGTATTCCCTTCAAGCATATTATTTACAAAGTAACGACTCGTATTACAAAGACTACGTAGGTCTGTAAGTGTGATCTTACGTCATGCATGTAGGGAAACACCAGCAGTCCAAGCTTCTTGCCCACATACACTGTGTCCACTGCAAAATAGTACTTCAGCTTCGAGATGGGGATGAAGCGATCCAGCTGAGAATCAAAACGTGGAACGAGTCGTTTAATAACCCACTCAAAAGCAATAACAGTTCATCAAAACACAGATTCACAAGACAGGCCTTGTTTCAACACAGCAGTGAGCATCACAGGCTCTTCCACACATCCCTCAATCAGCTGGACGTACGTTCTTGTCCATCATCTCTTTGCCGTGGGAGGCCAGGCTGCTGCCATAGGCCATGGCCAGGTTAGACATGGGGTCCGAGAGCAAAGCCTGTCCAGGATACGCATCAGGGCCTCGTCCCACACCACTCTGCTCATGTTTGTTCCCTCCGGAGCTTGTGTCATCAAATAACATACTGGGGTCACTGGGATCCAGCGGGGTCCCACGCATCCTGACGTTCGGCTCTACAACACAAGAAATCACACACAAATCAGCTACAGTCCATATCACACACACAACACGCATAATTCATGACTCATTACTAATCTGAAGGGTTATTTCACATCATGGGACACGTAGATGATCAAATTCTGATGTTTGTATGTAAACAAACAAATAAATGACGAGGTCACGTTAGAAGAATGAATACAGAGTTATTTAATAACCAAACAAGCACACGACTGACCACTTCAGTTTCAACTGATCACTAAATAAGTGTTTTGTAAAGCAAATAAGATGATTTATGCACTCTGTGTTAAAGCTGCTAAAGGTAATGACGTACGTAACTTACGCTGCCTGAAGCCGCTCTGGTTTGGGTACTCCATCTCTCCTTCAAACGGGTCTTTATTTACGACAAACACATATAAACATTTATCAACACGTTCAGACGTCTAGCCGAGAAGCTGCCGGTAGTGAAACTAAAATTAGCACCGCTGAAATAGCAGGAAAACCAGAGAGGAACAGCGGTCGTGTAGCAGACATCACTTCCGGGTCACGGATACGGCGCTCTCGTGGAAGTTTTTCTTTTTTAAGATAGAGATTGCAAAAAGCGAGCAGAATCTTTTTTTGGTCGGTGGAAAGAATATTTACGACCCAAAATGCAGTAATAAATAAAGAAATAGTTTTCAGATGATATTCAGATTTTATTTTATTTTTGTATATATTTTTTAATTCCTTAATAGATATGATTAACCGGGGAAAAAGCATGGCTGTAACCTTATAAATGTTGTGTCCCCAATAAAGTTAAAGACCTTTACATTAAAAAGAAAACAAACAAACTACATATATATAGTCATTGTTTTTTCAGCTTTTTTTTTTCAAATTTTCAAATTACAATATGTTACATCTGTATATGTTAATCTTGCGTCAACTCTGTTAACAAACCATATTTTCCCTTTAAATTGGTGGAATTATCTCTCAGAACTGTGCAAGTTACAGGAAATGATGTCATGTTCACTCCCTGATCAGATCTGAAGCTCTGAAAAGTATCTGTGCTCTCTCTGAGAAAATATTTTAATCTAAAAACTCAAAACAGAGTTTGTTACTGATCTCACATTGGGTTATTTAAAGCTCTTTTAATCATGTCTTCATTAGTGTCACGTGTTCTTTCTAGCAGAAGTTACTCTCCACAATCAGACATGAACTAGTGTTCTGGCCTCCCTGTTCTGCTATAATTTTACTACGTTGTACTAAACAGGCCTAAATGACTTTAAAATTGTACATCTGACATTATTGCCTGACAAAGGATATAATAATGAAATAATCCTGAAATAACGTGACCTTCTGCAACACTGATCGATTAACTGTTCACAAACCTCCTAGTGTCTCAACAAGTTAATATATGAGAGAACAAGCTGACACAGCCCTGCACTTTCTCATGAAACATATCAATAATCAGATTTAAAACCTGCACAAAGCTGCGTATTTCTACAAGACCGAGTTGAGTTGTTGCTAACTTCCCCCAAATTGTCCAAAATAAAACCTTTCCATCATCAACATCCAAAGAGCAACAAGACACACGTCTAACTGATACATAGAACTAAAGATTTATCTGAAAACAACCTTGTGATCTCATGATTATGCAAACAATTTTATTCACATTGTGAATTATTACAATATAACAAAGAATGTCCAGCATTTGTATTTAAAAACAATCATCATTTGGAATTAAACAAGAAATTTATATGTGCAACAAAAATGCAATATTTACACAGCAATAACCTGAATTACGCAGAAAAAGAGAGTCTGGAGAATTCTTGATATCATCACGACTGCAACATGGATATACTTTAATCGTTGTTTTCATTCCACCAGGAAAAACAGTTGTGTGAGATGATCAACAGCTCACAGCTCAGTGTAACTAGTGCACCATTCAGTGTGAAAATGACTGATTATTAACCCTTTCACTGCCACGTTTAAACACAGACGTGAACACAAACTTCAAATGTTATAATTCTTGTGAACGAAAACATTTTGTAGCATGATTTTGATGTACGATTTCCATGGTAAGGCCAATGTCTGATTTTACAATGATTTTCACAGGATGAAGAACTGATGATGATTTCTAAATCGCGATAGGATAAAGGCAACAAAAGGTCAGAACTCCTGCTGTGAATCAATTTCAGAATGATTATTATTATTTGTATTTTTTTTCCAGCTGAGAAATGATAAAATCATTGACATCCAATCAGAATCCATCATAAACACACAATATCATTCGCTGCTGTGGACACCGATATTTATATCTTTATATCTTTATAGTTATCATTCTTGGTGTGAACGGGGCTTTTCTTGTGAATGCTGATATTTAATTTTTCTGCATTAAAAAATTCTGATTCTGTTTTTCTGATATTTCCAGTTTGTCATAATTTTATAGTGAATCGTTTTATTTATTGATTTATTTTTTCTGTCTGTCTGTGAGATGTATTTTTGGTGCTGTCAAATGATTCATTGCAATTAATCACATCCAAAATAAAAGTTTTTGTCTGTAAAACACTTGTGTGTTCTGTGTATATTCATTATGCATACAAATACACACACATATTTGAAAATAATTACTTGTATATATATATCTATATTCAATATTCATAAAATGCATATTATAATTGAACATATTTAATATATAAGCATAACACATTTTCCTGAAATATATACATGCATGGGTGTGCATTGATATAAATACATCAAATATATATATATTGTGTTAACAAAAACTTTTCTTTTGGATGCGATTAATCGTTTGACAGCACTATGTATACACGTGTCATCACAACCTGCGTCTTTCACTCCACTGCATGTTCATAATGGCCACAAACCACCCCTACATCCTCGTCATGAGAGCAGTTGTTTTTGCCCAGTTTGGGGTGTTTGCAGTGCAGCAGAGTTCGTTCGGTTCCTTCGCACTCCACATCGTCCAGCAGGATTCGGACGCTGACTCCTCCCGCCCCGAGCTCAGCTCTCTTCGCCACCCGCAGAGCCACGGGAAACCCCATCTGCCTACAGACCACCGCCGCGGCCTGTATGTTAAACTGGTCGTCGCACACCGTGCCCCATTCGCCCTGCGCAAAGATCTCCACTCGGCCACGGTCCTTGTGTCCGTCTGCGCTGACCAGCCTCACCGTCCCGGCTCGAGGCCGACCCCTCCGGTCTCCTTTCCTTCTGGGCTTGCCTCGGCCTCGTTTGCCCGGTCGGCCGGTGTTTGTGGTGGTTTTGGGTGGTGGTGTCCAGTAGGAGGGTCTGGGGGTGGTCAGGGATGGAGGTCTGGGCTGTGGGGTCGTGTGGAGAGCGCGGGGCTTTGCTGTAGACGGCCGGACGGTGGTCACATGAGGAACTCGGCGGCTTGTTGTCTGTGGTACTCGTGGCCGAGGGGTCGTGCTGGGTTTGGTCGGTTTTGGTTTGGGAATGGCAGTTGTTGAGGGTTTTTTGTTTATTACATATTCTGTAAAATAAAATAAAAAACAATAACAAACAATAAACAATGATATCTCCAAACAAGGACTTGCACAATTAAGGGGAAATACCTAACTGACCTATCGGTAAGCCCCTCCCCTTAAATGCAGATGAATCAATGGCAGTCGACGAAAAGCAGAACTTGGACGTCTTTATGTTTCAGTGTCATAGAGAAACCTTGCAAGAGCTGAAGCTCGCATCGATTTTATGGAGTTTATGCTTTAAAACATACTTAATCCCAGGTATCCTGAGAGGATTTAAATGTGATGTTCTTCTTTCAGACAAATCCAATATCAGTACGATAAATGTCCATATTTCAAACTTAATAAACACTTTTCTCTCACTTCTGCTGTCTGTGGAAACCGGAAGCAGTCCGGGTGGATGACGTAAGATGTATGTGCCGCGTGATCAGTGACGGAGAGAGAACAAAGCAAACGCCAGTCATGAATTAGAAGCCCAAACCGAGGATTTGTAAAAAAAAAAATAAATAAATAAATGTAGGAGGATTTCAATATAAGCTAAGAGGAGACTGGTTTTCCTTTGCTAAAGTAAGGAAACATTGTTTCCTTTGAAACTACATTTGAAACTACATGCATACATTCGCTGGGACCGCTTCCAGTTTCCACAGACAGCAGACGTCAGAAATGTGGATATTTATCACCATACAAAATGGCATGAATTCACTACATGGGGCTTTTATTCATTATATATATTTTTATTATTACTCTGACTGGATTTTGTCTGAAAGAAGAAAGTCACATACACCTAGGATGCTTCAAACGTGAGTAAAAGACAGGATCATTTTCAGTTTTGGGTGAACTAACCCTTTAAGTTACAATTTTCATCTGCTTAAGCAGAATTTCATCTTGTGCTTTAGCAAGGTATCTCTGGCTAAAACTAGCTAAAGTTAGTGAGTCCATGCTAAAATATAAATGTGAGTGATGCATCTTGTACGCTGCAGGGCAAACACACATAAACAAAGGTCTGGATACAAAGGTCTCCTCATGTTAAACTGGTTTAATGTAAATTAATTTAATCATACCCTATATAAACAGTGTTGATGTTGTCATCGTGACGAACAAAGCTTTTCCTGCAAACCCTCGCTTCCAAATTAACACCCACAATGTTTATTTTTAAATGTTTTATATATCCCTCCATGGCATAATATATATCCCACTTAAATAGTGGTCCTTCTGTGTTCAAAATGTATCAAAAACATATAGGGACAAACTATTGGGGTGGACTTTTTTGAATTTTTGACTAAAATAGTGATTTTAATTCAAAATGCATTAAAAAACATTTGCTTGTTTGTAGGGCTGCACAATTTGGAACAAAAAATGTGATTGTGTATCAGTATTGATATAGTATATACTCTGTGTTTGTTTGTTTTTTGTTTTTTTAACTTTCAAAGCCCATTGATTTCCATCATAAGACTGGCAGACTGCAACAGTTTGAGTTAAAAATCTTGGTTTGTGTTCTACTGAAGAAACAAAGTCACCTTGGATACCCTGGGGGTCAGCAGATAAACATAATATTTTCATTTTTGGGTGAACTATCCCTTTAAAGCTTCTCGTTTCTTTTTTGTCTCATTTACAAATTTGTGAATACTTTTGGCAAGTTGTGTTCACAAATGCATGTTAAAGCAACCTAAACTCAGATCAGATGCAGGGATGGAGATCGTTTGACGCAGCATTTACTGCGAAATTAGATGCTTTAAACACCAGATCATGAGTTGCTTGTGTGTATAAATAAACACTCTGCCACGCTTCATCCTAAAACACACACACACACACACACACACCGTATATTTATTTAAACCACAGCGATTTCATAATTGCACTAAGCCATATCAGAGAGGTTTTATTTGTATTAATTGTACAGCCCTACTCAAGACTCACACCTCCAGTGGGATAAAGGTATATGTACTTGCTCTCTTACCTTCTTTAGGACTGAAATGAATCAGTTTCCCCTTTATATTTACTGGAGTGGGCTTAAAGCTGCATTTTCCTGGAGGAGCCCTCCTAAAAAGTGAAGAAAAAAATGCTGTTTATTTTACAGCTGTTCAAAACCATACCTTACACCCTACTATAACAGGGTAAACATAACTATTAGGAGTAAATAAATGACAGGATTGTTATTTTTTGTAGACTATTCCTCAAATTTTGCTTCAGAAAAGCAATCTGACTTTATTTTGGAAATTGTGAGAAGTAATTTAGTATACCACTCAAGGACTTAAAAGTTTGTGGTCAGTAAGATTTTAAATATAGAAAAATACAGTAGAAAACGTGATTAAAAAAAAAAAAAAAAATTAAATATCTCTTTTCTATATGAATATGTTTTCAAATGTAATTTATTCATATGATGAAAGCCAGATTTTCAGAATCTTGCTTCACGTTTTTGTCAAAACTGTCATGAATTTTATTTTTCAAGATTCACGGATGAATTCAAAATAACAATATTTATTTGAACTAGATATCTACAAATGTCTTAACTGTCACTTTTGATCAGCTTAATGCATCCTTGCTGAATAAAAGTGTTCATTCCTAATATAAAGCTGTATGTGTACCTGGAGGGATCCACTATCTTATACACGACTCCTGCTCTGGCCGTGGCGCTGGCCGCTCCAGTGGCAAGAAAGTAAAGCTCACCTGAAACACAGATGACAGAGATGTTAAACTGAAGATCATGAAGACCTTAACATGAAGCCGTCGAACACAGAGCTGCTCTCATGTTACCTGCCTCATCTTCACCGAATGATATGATGTACTTGTAGTAGCTGTTTATTAGTTTAGGGAAACTGCATGTTTTGTCAGCAGCCATACAAATCTCCTTATAGCTCCACTTTCCAGTCTCAGGGTTCTCCTTTAGGGACATCAGTCGCCTGGGATGCATAGAATGGGCAGAGTGTGATTTAATCAGTACATAGTAAAACTACGAATAGGGAAATATAATAGTAATTACAGGAAAGTGAACATTCAGTAGTTTTGTGTTGATACACCTAAAAAAGGTGGTGTAGAAACAGTTTGGTGTAGAAACCTGGTTTCATGGCATTAATGTATCTGGATTCACTTTTTAGCGTGCCACGAAATATGTACCAACAAGTACATCTCACTGCAGTTTGCTAAATAAATGAACACTATAGAGGCAGTAAAACTCTGATACCTTTTATTCCTTTATGTTACTTGAAGAATATCATGTTAAGACTTCAAAACAATATTAATATGCTGGGATATGCTTGCATCACACATATCCAGCTTCATATCTACGAGGAGCTCCGGTTCAATCCTGTGTAACAAAACAGTTCAAATCTGTGTAAAAGGAAGTTGAAATGACACAGTTGTGTTTTTATATCAAGTTTTGCATTTGTTAACACTATCGGGCAGGTTTACGGTTGAATTTGGTGTAGGGCATATTTCCAACATTAACTTTTAGACAGTCCATGGATATTTCAATTTTGAACCGCCGCAATACATACCTGTATCAACGTGATAAAAATATGCCAGGGTCCATGTATTGAACCTGTGTTTTAGCGCCACTCCGAGGACATTTCTCTTTGAAACTGCAGTGAAACGTACAGTAAGGTACGTAAAAACGGTGTTGCACAAAAAGTGCACAGAGGTACATTTTTTTTTTTTTTTATTGCAGTGTATTCTTGTTTAGAATTTGTTATACTGCACTATAATTTATGAAGCAAGATCAATAAAATATAGAATACATTCATACCCACTCATAAAATCCCCAAAGATGTAGAGGCCATTAAGATTGGGCATCTGACAGCCTCTGTAGATGTAGCCACCAGTGACAGACTTTCCAATTTTATGGGGGTAAGCAAAAATCGGCAGGATATCATCTTGGGAAAAAGTGAAACAAACAAAAAAATGTTTAGATGTTTGTATACTCTTCAATTTCATTTTTAATGAGACTATAATGGCAGGCTGTGATGTACTGTAGTTTGATTATATACTAGCCTGCATGTGAGATCGCCTTTTCTGATAACAAATTCAGTACTTCAACACTGATAAATAGTTTTTAAAATCTTTAACTGTCAGAAAACAACACAGAAACATAAAAAACAACAGTAAGCAATAATATTGAAATAATAAATAATAACTGAATAAGACTGAAAAAAAAAGAAAATGTGCTCATCCTCCGGCCATGCATCCGAAATGTAGATGAGTTTGTTTCTTCATTAGATTTGGAGAAATGAAGTATTGCATCACTTGCACACTAATGGATGCTCTACAGTGAATGGGTGCCTTCAAAAACATCATAATAATCCACAAGTGTTCTGGTGTGAACCAGGAGAGAAATCTGCACAGATCAAGCAGCGTTTACAAGACAAAACAGCTCTAAACTAATCCAGCATGTGGCTGGATTTTGATGTGAGACAACAGGAGATGCACTTTTTCACTGGAGGAAGTGTTATCATGGATTATGAAGTCAATTGTTTTGTGGATTATTTGAGGATTATTGTATCAGCTGTTTGGACTTCTGATGGCACCCATTCACTGCAGAGCATCCATTGCTGAGCAAGTGATGGAATGTTACATTTTCCAAACGGATTAAGAAACAAACTCATCCTCATCTTGGCCTGAAGGTAAGTATATTTTCTTTTCTTTTTTTTTTAATTAGACAATATATGAAGAAAATAGTTAATTTTCAATACTTTGTGAATCTGGCCTATGTTAAGCATAAATATCTGCATTTGAAAGGCTTGCTCACTGAGTGATGAGTTGGTGCAGAGTTTATTGTCATAACAAGAAAAGCCTTCCTTTGCCCTCCATCCATAGTTCCCTCCTTTTTCGATGAGATCCACTTCCTCATATTTATTCTGCCCGACGTCTCCACAGAGCATCCTGCCCCGGCCCTGACCGCTGACCGGATCACCCCGGTCGATGGAGCACCTCCACATGTTCCTCACTCCATAGGCGTAGATCTCTGGCCGTGCACCCGTCTCTCCCACAAAAGGATTGTCAGATGGGATACTGTAGGGGGCGCCATAGTCATTGTTGTCTACATCGATTCGCAGGACCTTTCCTAGAAGAGTGGACCTGTAAAACACCAGTGTATATTTTTAAACCAAGATGTGGTTTTCTTTGCAAATAAATGCAGAGGTGTTCGTGTTCTATAAAAAGGGTTTGTGTAACATTAAAATAAGAATTTGTCCAGACGATTGCATTCAGAAGACTAGAGTATTAACCTGTTTTATAAACATTTGCACCATCTACTGTTGCTTCTCTCACTCAACCGCATGCTCTCTAACCTCACATAGCCCACAATGCCTTGTGTCAATATTGACCCTGGCATGGGTCTGAGCCATCTGTGAAGGGCTTCTTCACTCATCTTTCCTCCTGTGAAAAGAGCTGGAGCGACTCCTGCCTTAGATCTTTCATTAATTCACTGCATCTATATGATTTTCTGCTTTTTTTTTTTTTTTTTTTTTTTTTTATCTGTTGTTTTTTGGCTGATTTACAAGGTTAAAAGATCTTCAAGCACCACAGAGTTACATTTATGGATAAAAATGTTGAGACAAGCCAACTTCAGACCAAGGTTAATTTAGTTTTAGGCATATATATATATAAAATCAGTTAGATTATTTTTCCATTTTCTTTCTTTCTCTCCTTTTCTTTTGTAGGGAAACAATTAAGTTGTGTATTTAATTTCAGCAAGATTCCAGGGCAACAATTTTTATTTTCATATGCGCTATAAACAACTACCACTAAAACTGAGATAGAAATAAAAACTACATTGACATTTTATTTTATATTATTTAAATGACACAAATATGTTTACTAAAATTAAAAGGGAATTTAGAATATTAATAAAAAACACAATAGTATCTCAGTGATGTGACAAATAAGTGAATAAATAAACAAATATACATTATTTCAACCTTATACATGAAAATAATGAAATGTTTCACCTATAAAATGTATGCAACATATGTTAAATATGTTAATCATGATTTGATTTGATCAATGATCATAAGCTTCATTTGCTTTGTTTGACAGAAACGTGGCTAAAACCAGATGAATACATTACTTTAAATGAGTCTACACCCCAAGATTACAGCTTTAAAAATGAGCCACGTCCGAAAGGCAAAGGAGGTGGTGTTGCTACAATTTATAACAATATTCTCCGTATTTCTCAGAAGACAGGCTTTAAATATAATTTGTTTGAAGTTATGGTGCTGCATGTAACAGTAT
>JAUCMR010000043.1:11630325-11647510 GCA_032357425.1 Enteromius argenteus | reverse complement strand
TCAGTGCTTTGCTACAATCTGTATTGTTAAAAGCGCTATATAAATAAAAGTGACTTGACTTGACTTGACTTGACTTAAAGTGTTAACGATTTGTATGCACTGTGATTATATATTCAATGCATGCTTTGCAAATATGCTATTATTGGAGAATAAAACAGAAAATGATGAGGCTGGTTAGCACACTCTAGTTAACCTCTGCTTATAACTACACTGTTCTGTGAGCTAAAAGCATCTTGCAGGTAACCACATACTGACAGACATTCAACTCAATTGGAACTAAGTGACCACTTAAAGTGTAATTTAAAGTTCCTGTGATGCTGAGCATGTTGATGTAAGGTTTCAAGCTTTTCTATAGCTGTGTTGCACAGAAGACTATAAATATCTTCCTAATAGTGTGATGAGACTGAACCTCTACATTCAACATCTAGTGTCCATACAGTGTGCTCCTCTGTATGTCATCGGCAGCAGGACTCTAAGACTGCTCTCTCTGTGAGTCTGTGGCTCTGCCAGCTCTGCTCATGTCACGGGGGGAAACAGACCCAAGGCTAATACTGTGAGGCTGTGTGTCTGTCTGGAGAAATGCGCATTACTCAACCGGGCCAAACCAACGCCAAAATCTGAACATGAATAATGCAATGACAAAAACATCATTGTTAAAATACCAATAAAGTGATCCATCTATGTCTTTTGAAACCGTACACACATACATATATATACATACATATATATATATATATATATATATATATATATTTTTTTTTTTTTTTTTACAGGTTTTGGACTTTTTTGATGGTGATTTTCTCATCCTTGACGCTTGACTTCACCAGAATGGAAAAGAGCAGCTAATTCATTCAATAAAATATATTTCATTATGTTTTACGGAAGAAAGAAAAGCATAAGGAATGACATAAGGATGTGTAAATACAGATATTTATAATGAATGAATAAATAAATATTTACAATATTCTAATAATAGATATTTACAGTTCTAAGGAAGAAACATTTTAATTCACAATTCTATTTAAATCTTACACTTCTGATTATTATTATTATTATTATTATTATTATTATTAATTTGATGGTGGAAACAGGCTTCCATTTTTAGCAGATATGATGTATTTTTGCACTGACATCATGTCATGAATTTGCAGTTAAAATAGGTGTTAAAAATAGTGAAAGGGAAATAAAGTTGAATGATGATGCCTTACTTGTTTTGAGAATTCCCAAACTTCCCAAAAGGGTCTCCTGCTCTGCCACCATCTCCTATGAATATGTACAGATATCCATCCAATCCAAACAGTAGTTCACCTCCGTTGTGGTTTGATGCAGGCTCATCCACTTCTAGAAGTGTCCTGTGAACCAAGACAAGTTCAAAACAGTTTCACATATCTAAGAGAACATCTTTTATTTCAGAATCTGTAGATTTTGACCTGCTGAGTAATCAAATAATGTATTCTACAGCATTGGATCTGCCAAACATCTAAATAAAGCTATACTACAGCATTCTGGGCTCTCCTGTGACTCTCCTCGACCTTCTGAAATTGTTGGTTTGTGGTTCCTCTTTTTTGACTGTGATTATCACCACATCTGAACAATACATCACCATCATTACAAGCTATACAGTATAACATATACAGATACATATTTTCAATCAAGTGTCTATGGCCATAATTTCTGGAATGGATGAATGATAGAATATTTATTTATTCACGGATTTATTTGTTCCTAATATTTTCTTTTTGTTAAATAAATTATAAAAAAAATGAAGTGTTCTTTAGTGTAATATTGACAGCATTTGAGGCATACTGCCAGTTACAGAAAAACAAAATAAATAAATAAACATGATCAGTTAGAGTATTAGAGTATCTAAATGAATGTATTTTAATAAAATGAATGTACTGTATTTTAGTAAAAGTTTTTTATTTAATATTTTGTATTAATATCGTATGACACCAAATAGCCTTATATTTATGAAAGAGCCAATTTAGCTTTTTTGAAACATGCATTATTTATTTCCATGTTTTTTAATTTTATGTTTTGTATTTTTTGATGATGTTATGATACAGATTTTCTAAAGTTTCAAATGTTGTACCATTCCAATAAAGTAAAAGAAAAAAAAAAGAAATAATTAAAGAAAAAAAAAACCTTTTTCGGTAAAAAAAATGACCGAATAGCACCTAGGGTTAAAATCATTTTAACATTTTAATCAAAAGAAGTGTGTAAAAGAACTGAATGACATATACCAATGTGTGTGTGTATATACTCATATATATATATATATATATATATATATATATTATTATTTTTTTTTTTTTCCTCTTTTTTATTATTATAATTTTTATTTAGATATTTATTTATTTTTTTTTAAAACAATAACATAATGAAATAAAAATACTATCAGAAACTGGCATATCAAAATATATGAAACATGTTTTTATTTGCATTTGTGCAGCTGTTTTTAACCATAAAATTCACAGATATGCATGAAACATATCTGATATCTGTCTCTCACCTTTCCGAGGAGTGATCCAGCATATTCATATCCGAATCAGACACGAGAAACTCGCTGATGCGAATCTTCTCCTGCTTCTTCACAGACACAGAGTAGTAAACGTAGGCCTTTTTCACCTTCGTGAATCGAGGGTGCAGGGCGATGCAGAGAAACCCTCGCTCATCTCCGGCCCAGGGTGAGGTCAGAACCGCCCTGGTCAGGTTCAGGAAGGGCCTGTCGATCCGAGATCCGTTGGCCAGGTAAGTCCACACGTATCCCAGCTGCTCCGCCACGAAGAAGCGGTGTGTGCCGTCGTTGGCGTGCACCATCGCCACTGGATTGCGAAGCCCATTGGCCACTTCCTCCAGACACAGCTGAATGCATCCCTGCACATCTGCCTTCACGTCTCCCAGGTTAGCGTTGAGCTCGGCGTTGGAGAGGACGTTCGGGTAGCAGTACTCGGGGTCTTTCAGCTCCAGATATTTACAGAACTTGCTCCGGTCTTCTTCGATAGCATACGTCTCGTTGTTATTGATGAGAAGGCTGAGCGTGTAACGGCAGTGGAGCCAGAAATCCTCGCAGTAGTTCCTGCAGAGGCCGGGAAGCTGCCGCATTGGGGTGTTTGCATCTTCTGCATCGTACAGATGTGCTGCATAAGGAGAGCACTCCTGAAACAAACAGATCAGAGCGTGGACATTTACCCAACAGTGTTAAAAGGGATCACATAACGCCAATTTTCCACAAGTTGATATGATTCTTTAGGGTCTTAATGAAAAGTCTATAATATAGTTTGTTTAGAATTTCTCAATGGTAGTGTAAAAAACACCAATTTTAACTTGTCAAAAACAGCTGTTTTTAAAACACTCTGTTCTGTGTACTTCCCCTTTAAATCTTCACAAGCTCTGCTGACCCCGCCCCTCTTTTCCGAGGTGCTCTCAGAGGATGTTTATTTAGCCAAATTCATAGTCCTAGACATTACATTCATTGTGAACCTTGCTAATTAGCACATTATTAGGAAAGGCAGTTTGCAAAGATTCATTAAAACACATTATACTGACTGCTTCTGTAGGTGAGGATCATGAGGATCATGAATGATTTGTGCAAACATAAACACATTTACGTAGATCAAGGGCGCATTCCCTTCAGAACCAAACATAACTTAATGTTAATCCTCTGCATCTTCAGCCACTCAGATGTCGGGAGTAAAGGACTACTTCTATGTTCATCATTACATTGAACAACAAAACACCTCAATCTCTTAGGAGTCATGCTTGTCTCTGCATCTCGGACAGATGACGGCTCACTCAGGGCGGGTCTGAGGTAAGACACCAGTCCAGTCTGTGTGAAACGCTGCTGTCAATCAACAATCTCTGTGTTGAGTGACGTCACATGGTCAGACTCCTCAATTTGAGAAAGGGGAAAATATTTAAGGGGATTTAAAACAAAAACACTGGGTAGATTTTTATCATCATAGGGTGGTTGTGTTCATAAACTGCCAACACACATTTCATTTCAAACCACTTGTAAAAGTGCATCTGGCATTATATGACCCCTTTAAATTAATTGTAAAGGCTGTTTCTCTGCTTCCAGACACTGGGTCAGCTTTATGTTGACCACATTAAAAGTGCATGACAAGTGAAAGTTTGGCTAAAGCTCCATTACCGATTGTCATTAGTGTAGTGATACATACTGTGTTATACCATGGGCTGCCTGAATTCTGTTTTTGAAGTAACACAGTTTCATTGCTTGTATATAGAAACGCCAATACAGTCTCACGACCAATTTGTACGTATTAGTATGAGGTGGAAAATTCGTCCTAATTCGTAGGACCTCACTCATACAATTTTGTATGGTTTGTCTAAACCCCAGTGACAGGTAGGTTTAGGGGCGGGGTTAGGTGTAGGTCATTTGTACAAATTCATACAAATTGGCAATTTGAAAAATACTTACAATTTATCAAAAATCGTAGGAATTCGTACGAGTAAGGTTGTACAAAGTTGTACGAGTTGCTGTGAGACTGGGCTGATTCATTCAAATTAATGTGATCTCACCGCATTATTTCATCTCAGTGATTTGAAGCAGGCAGAATGCTGGAGCTAACGAGTCATATCTGACAAAATTAACCTTCCGGTTAAATATGGTGCTGCAAATATCATTAACAGCTTAAACTGGTAAATGCTTGCAAACGACCAAGGTAAGTGGGATAATGGATGGTTCTTGGCATCCACGAAGAACATCAATGAACACTAGCCATGTGTTATCCCTTACTAAAGCACGGTGAACGTGGCAAATCTACATCAGCAATTTCAACCTGCTGGAAAATCTGTGTGGGAAAATTTAGCTTTCAATTTACAAATGCATGAATTCCTGTTGAAATGGGGCACTATTCTGTAAAAATTCACCAAACCGTAATAAACATGTCTACACTTTATAGAAGGTGTCCAACCCTGCTCTAATCAAACACACCTGCTTTTAATTTTCAAGCGATCCTGAAGACCTTAATTAGTTGCTTCAGGTGTGTTTGATTAGAGTTGGAGCTGAACTTTGCAGGACAGTCAATCGCCAGGAGCAGGATTGGCCACCCCTGCTTTATAGGGATAATCCACCCAAAAATAAAACTTGTGTCATCATTTATTCTCATGATAGATTTGTTGTGCAGTCTTAAAGCATTATTCCTAAGAAATATTATGCAAGGTTTACAAGGTTTTATCTTTAAGATTTATATATATATATATATATATATATATATTGCGCTGTGACTAGAAGAACCATTTTGGGTTCTCAGAGACATTTTTACTTTGTGTGAAGAACAACAACAACAAAAAATTGTGCATAAAGATCATCTGTCATTAAACCATATATGCAAATAAAGAAATTTTATTTTTAATGTACTGCATTTTTATAGATCCATGTAATGTATAGATCCATGAAAAAAGTGTAATTTCATTGACCCATGAACAATGACTTGATCCTATCATCAATTAACTTTCAGTTAATCTGAAATGTATTTGCTGTGTAAGCTTTCTGCGTCTCTCCTCCTCATTGTCTGGCAAACGTGGCATTCTGCACGTCTTCTCTACAGCCGGGATCCCAGGATTCAATCCAGCAGCTGGTGATGATCGTTTGAGCTATAAATACAGTAACTCTTGGACATTTTGGACTAACCAAGCCCTCATTATGCCTTAACCACAACACCACACCCATCAGAGGACCGAGCCAACCTTGGCAACAATACTGCCAGCTCGGGACTGGAAGATATCCAAGATTACTATAATAACATTAAACAAATAATGGACCTGTAAGTGGCTTGGATTGATGGGCTAACGCACTCGTAACACATCACAGGCGCTCTAATGTGGCCAAAAGTTGGATGAATAATGTTTCAAGGCTTTCTAATGATGTTTGATTGCAATTCAAGCAAAATATAGACCTATTGAGGGGGGTTGTGTGGTATAAATGAGTCCAGCATTTCCTAAACAACACACAAGGTTATGTAATATCCCGTTGGCTTTGAGGAAAAACTTTGCAGAATAGGCAGAAAGGAAACCTCTGAATCTACATAATTCAGCTGTAGTTTTCAGGCTTGAACTGTCCAATAAAAGACTTATACTTCAAATAAGATGAGTTGTGGAGTTGTATCAAATGTTTAAACTGCAGTGCAAGATTATAGTAAGCACTTCTAAGTGCAATGCCAAGTGTCAGCTTGTTTTGAACAATGCTGGGAAAAGCACCAATTCCCATGCTTTCTTTTCTTCAGATGCACTGTATATTTTTGTCCTCCATATAGCTTCTGATCCTATTGCAAGTTCTATAATTTTATTTATATGCTTTTGTAATTCTGAGAATCTGTAGGAGCTCCCAATCTCTGCTGTTGTCAAACTCCTCGTGGGTTTTGTTCAACAGATGGTCTCTGCAGGGTTTCACTCATCAACACATTTGCTCCAATCTACTGGTCCTGAAAGCCCATTAGCTTATATGTCTGTGCCTGTCATTCATTAGGCAATTATGAGTTTACAGCTTTTCCCTGTCGAAAGAGTCATTATTTTTAACCCATTTTATAGGGAATGCATCATGAAACATATTTGGTTTTGGTTCTCAAGACCTACAGGATAAAAAATGGTGTCATCCTACCTGACAATATGATTACTAATTATTGCCAGATTTACTAATGCAATAACATGAGCAAGAGTGCTCTGCAACATCTGAATCACAACCATTCTAAGAATGATATTAATGTTACACATCTTAGTTTTTAGGGAAAATATTTTCAAAATATTTACAATATTTCCATCTTTGGTCTGCCAGCTTCTCAATGCAACACACAGCTGTGGCATTACATTCATGAATCAATCATAATTGAGTGAATGATTCAATTACTCACTCGTGAGACAAATCAGTGGTTTTGAACGAATTGGTTGAGCGGATGATTCAATGACAGCCATCTGTTTTCATCATGAATGATCATACAAGGGCTATAACTATAACAATAACCATAACCATAACATTTGCTTTTTCATTTGAATTCTATGAGAATAAAAATTGCAGTTTAAACATGTTCCTGAAAGAATCATAATTGTTTAAATAATTGGCTGAGTGAACAATTTAATGCTGGGTTAAATACAACCCAGTACTGGGGAAAATATAGACAAACCCAGTGACTGAGTTGTTTTGACCCAGCATTTGGGTTACTACCCAGAAGGTCAGGTTAAACAATTAACCCAACCGCTGGGTCAAAAGAGCCCAATCACTGGGTTTGTCCATATTTTACCCAGCGCTGGGTCACCTGTCTCGAGTGGTTGAGTGAATAATTCAATGATTCAAGTGTCTAAAAAGCACAAACAAAGACACAGGAAAAGTCCCATTGCTGTTGAAATAATATTAGGGGGAATGCAGTTCGACCAAACAAATTCAAAACTGATGCATTATGAACACTTATAATGCTATCCACTGCTCTTGCTCTTTCTTTCTCTCTTTTTCAGTATCTTTGCTGCCCTCACCTTTCCACAGGAATATGATATGCGTACTTAGAGAGGAATCATATATTTTGCTTCTCTGCAGGTTGCAGAACACAAGCAGCTCCCTGTATCTGGGATAGATGCCCCAACAAAGACAATCATTGAGTTCAGCTTCACCACTAAGTAGTCAAATAAATCAGGTGTTCCCTTCGCCAACCACAATCCCACTACAATCTCAAAACCATATGCTAAATTATTATCACTTAATCCCAGCAGCCTTGAAGTTGCAATGATGTAAGTACTTGACTATAATTGGATGTTAGTTTTAGTTGGCCCCAAAAAGGAATTATGGTTTACATAACAGTTCAATCCAATGCATCAAAAATGATATAATTTCTTGTTTATGTTGACTTAAATTGGACATGTGACAGTAAAATTCACACAAAATTGCTATAACTAGTAATATCTTACATTTAGACCAAAGTTATCTAAAAATAACTTTTTTACAAATTCAGAAGTCATTCAGCCTGCAAAAAACACATAGCCAAAACAAAAATGATGTAACTCATGCAATGATGTAATCTCCTCTAGACTATAAACACTGATGAATGAATGGGACACAGTCTGCATCATTTATTAACAAAACTGAATAAATAATTGAATTAATAATAATATAAAATATTTATGAATATTTAATTATTAATATATTGTGCAATTTATTTAATAACAATATTAACATAATTGTGTAATAAATAAATATAATCAAAAAACCCTATCTAGCAGTTTAGATTATATATATATATATATATATATATCATTAATATTTCCTTAGAGAATGTTTTTATTAAAGTTAGACAGCTTTTCTCATCATTTACTATATTACTGTATATATTGGTGCTGTCAAACAATTAAACGCGATTAATCACATCCAAAATTAAAGTTTTTTTTTTTTTTTTTTTTTAAATAATATATATTTGTGTACAGTGTAAATGTATTATGTATATTTAAATACAAGCACATGCATGTTTATATTTAAGACAATATTATTGAATTAAAAATTAAAGTGACAGTTCATCTGTCATCATTTACTCATGGTACCTCAAACCCATATTAGTTTCTCTCTCTCTGTCAAGCACAAAAGATGATATTTTGAAGAATGCTGCAAACCGTTGAGAGTTGACAGTAGCTATATTAACTTCCATAATATTTTTCATTTTCATACTATAGAACTCTTTGGTTACTGACATGCTTCAAAATAAATAGGGTGTAAATGATGACAGTAACCTTGTAAACAATCATCCTGATTGAGACTCACCTGGCAAAGAATGCTGCGGATGAACTTCCCACAGGCCATGAATCCAGTGTGATCAAAGTAGTCCATGATCTGATAGAAGTGCTGGGATATTTGATTATCCCTGTCCAAGTCACAGCATCCGAATTTGGCGTACTCCTTGCAGAAGAGCAGGGGCTCCGGAGGCTGGAAGGGAGGCTTGTAGTCCAGGCACTGTGGGTGGGCATTTCCCTGCTGAGGGACCACCAGAATCAAATTCAGAGAGAAAAAGCAAAGAGCCCTCCACACTGATATTCCTCTCATTGCTCAGGAGAAAGCTTGGAACAAAGGTGGCCTGTGCTGAGTTTGAGAAATACCACTGGTCTCCTGCAAACACATGCAAACGCACTTTCAGACACACACTGCTCTGACATGAGGCTACACAAGGCCCACTCATTCAATGCATGCTTTACACACACGCTTCTCTACTCCCTCCCACTTTCCAGCCGGTCTCCTCCTCTGCATTCCCTCGCTTTCTCTCATTCTCCGGCAGACACATTCCTTCTTCTTGCGGCTGGCCTGCATCAAACGCTCACGTCCTCCCTCCCCCGACTGAACCCGAGCGTCTTTCTCTCCTGCTAGTCCTTTCATTTCACCAGCTTTTGTTTATGCGTTTGTCATATAAATTGAGTTTTCAACAGAACTGCTCAACCTCCCATGAAGTCAAGACTGAGTCGGTTAAATGACATTTTCAGTATGATGCAACATTGCTCTCTCTCTCTCTCTGTGGTGGGTTCTGGGTTTTGTCGACTATGGCTCTTTTTCAAACACTATGGTTTTACTGACTGATCTGATGTTGCGTCCTAACACAAACTGGAACTAAGTGACCTAATGACCTATTTCAAACAGCTTAGATCTCTGTGTAAAACAAAAAAATCTGTGCTTAAATGTATTGAATGTGTACTTTAAAAGACATATATATACTTTTTTTTTTTTTTTTTCAAAATCTTACCCTCATATCTTATTTGGCCTAATCTTTTTTTTTTCTTTTTTTTTTTACATTTATTATATACTTATTTATTTGTTTGTTTGAATAGATTTATATTGTCCCAAAAAATATTTACAAATGAAAGTGTTTAAAAGGACAACTTGTTTTTGAATGATAATAATAATAAATAAATAAACTGTAATGTATATAGCACTTTATTTTATTATTTTTTATTAATGAATGAAATGTAAGTACATTATTAATGAATATATGCTTTGTCTGCTATCTTCTTTCTTTCTTTCATTTCTTCTGGTTTCGGCCAAGTCTTATCTCTAATTATGCTGTCTTTTGAAACAACCAAGAGCATATGATTCCCTAAAACACTGTCTATACAGCAGCTAGAGAGCATGTTTGTCAGCGCTCTAGTGATCTCTGTTCCCAATTCTCTCTCTTTTTACTCTATACATTGCTCAGATGAAATCTGAATGTGTGTCTCATCTGTTTTTGATTCTGATGTCAGACAGCCATGAGGAGCATCGGCTCTCTCACGTAAGCTTGAGCTTCCTTCACTGCATCAGCCGTGGTTACATAAATCACAAAGTCAAGAAGAGCAAAAGCTGCTGAGGGCTGCCTTCTGCTGTAGGGTGAATGTTCATTTGCTTTAATTGTATTGAGGCTTTTGAATGGCTCTTAATTTGACTTACCCAGGGTGGAAAACAAGCCCTTGAAGAGAATCTGTGTCACATTCCTGAAAAACCTAACTGCACTCAATGTTTTTGGATTGAGTTCAGATACGATGCCTTGTTTTGCGCTGTTGATGTTCAGAGCTTTTGTAAACCAAGGTTCACTTTTCTTATTAGCCTTGTTCGCTCTGAATATAATCTTTAATCCTTGCATGTAACTAATAAAACAAGAGCTTCAGTGGCTTTAAAAGTCTTCCAAAGGCTTAATAAACTTGGACTCTGGCTAAAGAGCATAACAAAGTTTGATCCACATCTCACTGTGTCTGAGAGAAGCAAAAGAGGACTTTTTTTGTATATGGTGAGCGATTCGTGGAAGGAAGTCCAGTAAACTGAACCTGGTGATTCAGCGCCACACCATGTGGAGACCTTCTGGGAAACTACGTCTTATGGGTAACTTAACGACTGCTGTCAATGTGACCGACACTCCTAAACGCAGCAGATAGAGAAGATGAACGTGGCAGTGCTAGTGTGTTTTGGCCGACAATTAAAGAGCAGCCGAAGAACATCCTGAATAATAAGAAGACTTTTGGGAGCTTCGCCTTCTTGTCCTTAACTCTGGGGGATGTTCATAAAAAGCTTTTTTGAATCCGTCTCAAACTGGTTTTCTCTTTGAAGGCAAGCTTGTGATTTTATGCCAGCATTCACTGTCTGTATTTATGGAAACAATGACATTTATACTGAATAGGCAACAATGCACAACGTTCTGAGAAAATGAGACTACAAATAACACAACATTGTCTATTTTTAATAGTTAAAATAATAATTAAATAATGGATATTTTAAATAAATAATTAACAATAATTCAAATAATGTGATACCAAAGCACCAGTGTAACAAGGGAGACGGAGGCGTGCGGATCCATGTGCAGTATCTTTAATCAGTGTCGACAGGCAGGGTAAAAACACCGGCAAACAGAGCAATGGGAACAGGACAGAATCGAGGTCGAGGAATACAGGCAGATATTGGGGTAGGCAGCAAACAATTTAAATCAAAATAAACAGTCCAAGGTAATAACAGGGAAAACAAACGCGGGAAGGAACGCTCAGAAATGATAGCCGGGGCAAATCAAGACTTTGCAGTCAGTAGATGTTTCAGGCTGGCTTTTATGTGTGAGTGTAATCAGTAAATGGATGTGGTAATGAGGTGCAGGTGTGCGTGTGATCAGTCCCAGGAATGCGGCATGATGGGTAATGCAGTCCGTGAGCCGGAGCACAGATCTGGCTGTAGTGCCCTCTGGTGGTCACAATAAGGGACTCCAGCTGGTTATCGTGACAACCAGCATGTAATTTAAAGGCACATTAACGTACTGTTTTTGAATTCCAAATATAACCACAAATTACTTTTTTAAATGTGTTTTTGCATACAAAATTTTTACCGCAACTTTAATTGGATAGTGATAATAATTTGCTGTTAATTATTTAATTGAATTTACTCACCCTCAGATAGTTCAAGATGTAGGTGACCTTATAAAAAACATGAACCATTTTACTACAAATAAAATCATGAAACCATTGTTACTACAGCTCATAGGTGAACTAGGGTAAATAAATTTCACCAGTTCTTTTATGTAATCACACAATGACTTCTAATATAAACAATTATATTATGAAAGCACTCAGTAATAATGTGAAATGGATGTTTTATATGTCTTAAACATATAAAGTGAATAAACTAGTATTATTTAGCTCACCCTTTTTACATAAACCATGAGAAAGCGCACTTTCAAGAGTTTATACATATCCGTGGTGCATTGGTCTTCAGTCAGAATTGTTTCTTCAGATCAGTGTCTGTTTGAGGAACTCTCCTGGAGATCTGAATGATTCATTCATCACTGAATCAGATACAGCGGTATTTTGACTCGTTTCCAGCTATCTGTTTTGAGTGAGTAACCTGCAGATCTGTTCTAATCGAGCCGCAGATACTACTTCACTAAAAAGAACTGATTCAAAGGAATGATTCATTATCATGTTGCTTGATAAGACCTTAATATATCATCAGGAGATACAGGTATTATTTTTGTGTTGCTTGTATTTGGTATTATTTTTTGATGGTAGTCACAGATTTGCATTATATAAATCAGAATCACTAAGATTCAGATTCAGCTAGCTACATATATATATATATATTTATTTATTTTTTTTATTTATTTTTTTTTTTTTTCTACTAAACAAATAATAGTCACCTGTATCTCGGATGGCCTGAAAGTGAATACATTAACAGCAAATTAAATTTTTTGTGTGAACCTTCCCTTTAAACCCTTTAAATGTAGTGTGTTTATTTCAGTGAGAATGGAACGAACCTCGTTATCGTAGAGATTAAGTGTCGCTTTAGCATGATGTTAGAAAGACCTTACTAGGCAAATGCTTTTAAAAGCATTTTGAGTCATTGTCTCTGTTATGACGAGAAGCTCAGATGGTCCTTGAGCAGAGTGAATAAACAGAGAAGTGAGATAAAAGGGTTTTGAGAGGTCATGATGACTCAACAGCTGTGAGTGATGCTGGAGAAGAATCCTGCTGTTTAACCAAACACGACCGGCTTCTCAGATTGCACCAAAAAGAATCTTTAGCAAAACTTTTTCATACAAGAATTAAAACTCAATAAACGACAGTCAACAAAAGTATAAATATATGTTACTGATTTTGCATGTTATGTCATGTTCACAAAAAATCTGAAAATATGTTTTGTGTAAACTGAATCCTACATCTTTGAGGTACTATCCTGTACTATACACCCCCTCCCCCCCCCCCCCCCGTTTACGTTTAAATGGATATAACTAGCATTTCACATAGTTTTTATAGTGTTTTAGAAATGAAAAAAAAATTTAGTAAAATAAATGTTAATTAACAGAATAAATATTTTAATATATTTATTAAGTTAATATGCATTTTACAATATTTTCATGTTTATGTTTACATTTTTATTTATTTTTTTGTATTATTATTTCATAATTTTACTATATAAATTGCCTATTAACTTGTTTTGAAAATAAGTTAAGAAAATAAATGTCATTTACAATAAACAATAAATGAATTTTGCATGTCATGTTTTTAATCCTTTAATCCTGCATCTTTGGAAAACAATAAGATTATTTATGGAGAATGGTGATGTGATGTTATACTCATCGTTTTCACCTGCTTCAGAAATGATAAAGAACAGCTAGGATTATTGTAATCCTCACGAATGTTAAATTAGAATTGGTCTCCGGCTCTGCATTTAGTCAACAGATGAGCTCAAATAGGCTCTGATTACAGACAGCAGTGCAATGAGTCTGACTGTAGTTTATCTGCTCTGTACTCAATCAAAGCAGATTGCATCCTTCTGTTGAGCCATTACTAGATGACCGGTCACTTCAACAGCCAGCCCAGCATTTTAATGAACCTGGGCAAATTGGAACACAAATTGTGATGATAATTTGTCTTCTAATGTGTTTGGCTGGTTACAGCATGGTCCAGTTGGCCCCTGCTGGTTAAATACAAAACCACAGAATCATGGTTACCTTCCAGGCTGGAATGGTTAGCTCTCAGCTCTGGACTTTGTCTGTGTGTGAGACAGAGAGAAATAGTGTTACGTCACCTAATGAACCTCTATCAGTGATCTCTGGCTGGTTTGTGGTCTGTAATTACTATTGAGAGGCCATTAAATGCAGAGACAGCGGTTTCACGGTTAATTTCCAGCAGATGGTGAAGCCTTCAGACACCGGACGCAGGTCATTCCAGGTCAAAAGAGCCAGAGGAAAGAGTGCACATTATTGCATTTGTTCCCCACAAACATTAGAGCAGCCATTGTAAGTGAACTCTTATAGATCAATAGTCAATAAATACTGCAAAAACAAAACAAAAAAAAAACATTACATTAAAATGACACACTCTTAAAAATCAGGGTACCTTTTTAAAAGGTCACTTGTGTACCTATTAGGTTAAAATATGTACACTTTAAGTACTATGTACCTTTAAGGTACCAAAATGAACCCTACAAACATGTACATTTTAAAAAGATACCGCCCCAGTGATAGATTTTGTACCTTTATTTCTGACAGTGTATACAAATAGGCTGTTGGTGTTCAAAATTAAATGAAATGTATACCGTACTGTGTGTGTGTGTGTGTGTGGAAGAGTGTCAGTGATACATGAAGGACTCCTTCATTTTTACACATTTTGGACATACCTGTACTGTGTAGACAATAATACTTGAATACAAATAACAGCAGAACTGAGAGATATTTTCCATGCAAGACAGTATCAATCATTGTGGATGTTTTATGTAAATTAAAAAAAAAAAAACTGCATGAATTACATGAGTAAAATTATCATGATTTGAAAACGTACATCATGTGCAAACAACCGCCATCATATAGTTAAGGCAGATCTTACAGAAGTGATGACTTTAATGAAATCTAGATTGTTTTGTTAAGAGATGAATGAGACACATTCTGACACTTGTTGGTGGTTGTTTTTATATGATCCAAATGTTACATCAATGCCATCCTATGCGGTTTAGGCTGCTATTCTTTCAATAATGGAAGAATCTTTACATATGTATCACTCCATATGTTTCCATAGGTTCATATTTCATATGTAAAACAGTATCTCCTACTGACCAGCATATACTGTAAATAAAGTGCATGATCTCCATTTATACACAATATATGAACACATTTCATTAACTATGCTCTTGTTTTTAATGCATAATGCATAAACAACAATCCACAATTAGATGCATATTATCATTAAAACTATATTTTTTATTATTTACTTATTTATTTACTACTTTTTTAGTAGTTCTAATAAAAACACTAAAGTTGGCTTAATTTGTTTGAATTATTTGGCTATTTTTTATGGAGAATTTTGCACATTTTAAACAATCTTTACCACACATAAACAAAATATGGAATGCATTTTGTGATTCAGCTGCAAAATACAAGAAAAAACACAAATTCATTCTAGACAATAAACATCTGTAGACACCTAGAGCACATGAAAGATTTTACAGTTATGATTTCTCTTGCTAATCAAACAATTGTAGATATTGTTCATTGGAAGCTGGTCCACTTCAGTGTCTTCTGACCAGGTTTCCACTCTCGCAGCAAACAAAGTGTCTTAAAGCATGTCATTTTTCAGAAAATATGCTTTAATATAAACGTCCTTTAGGCTGCAACATGTTTCTTTTTCAATCTGAAAAACACGAAGAGATGTTCAGCAGTCAGAAGAGTCAGTGATATCAAAAGACAAGCAACAGAAGAATACAGAGTGATGCTGAAATGTCTAAAGGAGAAAATCAAAGCCTCTGAACAAACACATGCAGACGATGAACTCCAGACTGTGGCTGTCAAGGACAGTTTCGATGAGCTCTTATCATGGTCCTGTTTTTGAACTGTGGATATCTTTTCTTTGTTGCAGAATGGATTCAAGGGCTGATTTTGATTCAAGGCAAGTTCATTTGGAAACAAATATTTAAAGGTTAATACCCATTTTCATGGTCATTATAACAAAATAAACCCCAGCAGGGTTTCTCGTTCTTGAAAAAAAAGTCTATTTTTCTTTACATGCATCTTTAAATACAATATATTTACAAAAATATGTTATGGATATATATCAAATATATTTATACATAACATCAAATTTAAGAAAATAAATAAATAAATGCATTTACATGTAAACACTTTCATAATGTATACTTTATGTGTGTGTTCGACATATACATAATAAACAGTACAAACATTATTATGTTAAGAAAAACTTTTACTTTGGATGTGATTAATCACGATTATATGTTTGACAGCACTAATACATATATTATATATAAACATAACATACACATGCATGTGTGTGTATATATATATATTTATACATAATAACTATACACAGCACACACAAATAAACTTTTATTTTGCATGCGATTAATTAATTGTTTGATGGCACTAATTTTAACAGAAAACATCTGTTTTAATTTTCTACTCAAATTAATGCTACTTTAATAAAAGACTTCTTTTACAAACATTATGTAAATATTGTGGAATACTGAGAATAAATTATCCCAGAGAGCTGAGTAATAATGCTGCAGTATTTACTGGGTTATATAATCCGTTCAGATCATCCCTGGTTATCTGGTGGTCTTTACATGAATATAACACGCTCCACGTGTGAGTGCCATGCTGTGAGCCACACCCACTGCCTCTGAAAGAGAGCCTGGATGTGTCAAATTTACTAGAAAACTTACCTCCAAGACGAGACGAATCCTTCCACGCCGGAGCACAGCTTTATGTTCTCTAAGGCACATTGTGGTGTTGTTGAGTGTGTGGTGGCACCTATGTCTCCACTGACTCCGGAGCCAAGCACACAAACCGAGTTAAACTGGGCTGTGCCACATTTCTGAGATCAAACCGCGGCCAGAAAAACACCACAGCCCTGCTGCCAAACTCCTGAAGGAGATCACAGACGCAGAGACTGCTTTAGCACAGAGCAAAAAACAATTGAGCCTGGCGAATTTACAATTTAAAGACAGCCTTCAATTCCTTCACCCAAAATATTTAAAGAAAATATGAAATCATTTGGGTTTAAATATATTTGCCATCTGAAATTTTCTTCTAAAAGTAGCACTTTTGTGCATAGGTTCAGTAATTTTGCTTTTATGGCAATAAATAGTTTCTTTTCACTGCCATTAAAGTCAAATTACTGAACATACACACAGGAGCCTGATAAAAAATGCTGGAAATTCAGATGACCCTGTTGTATTTGAACT
>JAUCMR010000043.1:11617899-11630225 GCA_032357425.1 Enteromius argenteus | reverse complement strand
ACAATAAAATAGCATTCTGGCTACATTTTCCTCTTTTTTTATCCATTCACTAACAAATGTGATTTATTATCTGTCCCCTTCTCTATGGCTTGAGGAAAACGCTCAAGAGCAAAAACATACATCCTTCATATATGAGCCGAGAAACAGCTTTCTGTTTTTTTTAATGGTTTACTTAATCTCATCACATCATTATTAAATATTATTCCCATTCTATATTCATTAATGTGTTTGCCAAGACCCAGAGGCAACATCATGCAAGAGGGTTTATACTGTCAGAGTTCACACAACATCAAGAGTTCATGAGTTCACCCGTGGTTTAATAACACAGAGCGTTTTAACCTCTGAACCTGAAGCTCTCGCCCACGCTCGGATAATCACGCTGGAACTGAAGTCACGTCTCGGGTCAGAGATCCAGCAGACCGTTAGTAACTCTGTGGACAGTCAACAGTCCACAAAAAAGACTTTTGGGCTTTGAAAAATGAGCTTTGATTGAATTAATGAGCTGGCGTATCTGTAACCCACAGAAGAGATTCAGGATCATTCAAGCACTAATATTATCTCGCACATGATCACGCTAAAATATGAACTCGGACTGAAACTGACAGGGCTAATGTTTCTTTTAACAACACTGTGTTAAAAACACCCAATTAAATGGGAGAGCATGGGTTTATGGACTCTGAACCAGTAATTGGTTGCTATTATGATTTACTAAAGCAGGACAAAAACTTATATATATATATATATAATGAATAAAAAACTTGAAGATTGAACTGAAAATAAATAGTAAATGCTGGTGCTAGAGGGTCATGTTGTTGTTTTTGTTTTTTTTTTTATAATGAATAAAATAAAACAGCTTAGATAAAAATATAAATAGACCAGAGTGTGCTACAAAATTTACAAAATGATGTGTAATAATGATGATTTTGCTTTGTTTTTGTTCACTTCATGAATATTCTGTAAATTGAGTCATTATATATCATAATTACTACAGTAATCCATGCATGCTACTGAGATACTGTTTTCAATTTATAATCCTAATTATTTACTTATTTTTAACAGATTTACTCTTAAATATAGACCCTGCATCCATTACATTCTACATCTTTGCATTTCCTTGACTCAGAAACTCTGGGCTTAAAGAAAATCCTAAGTTGCACAAATTAAACTTTATGGCATTTACCTCAATTAAATGCACTATTTCTGACTCAAATGAACCAACACATTGTCACACCTGCAGCTAATATATGTCGTCATGCATCATTTTTTGGTGCTGTATTGCCCCCAAATAGACCAAAACAATGTGGACTCCACCAGAAGAGGCAGAAGCAGAATGACCAGAAGCTCATGCTAAATGCGTCGACCCATCAGACAACCACCATCTGTCTGGTTTAGCGAGAACTGATTCCCACAAACATGCACCCTTAGTTGAGTCCTATCCGCAGACACGTGTCCCATGGATTTGGTTGATCGTGTTAATCAACAGATGACAGATGTTGTGTAATGCTGACTTACATAACCAAGCAAACCCCTTCTGACGAATAAACCGAGCCGTTATTTAAAACAGATCAAGTGCTAATGAAATAGGAATTGATTGGCTGCCTTTAAACACACTCAAAGGGGTCATTTTTGGAGAAAGGAGATAGAAGGGTGTTGCTTGCATACTACGTAGTGTGCTAAGTGCAGACGGGTGAGGGGTTAGGAGTTCAGGCTGTGTTCTTGAAGACTACGGGGTCTAAAAGGCACAGGCGCACACCACCGCTACCACCACAATGTTGCCGATGGTTGCAATGACAGCCACCCACAGCCAGATGGCATCGCTGGAGAGCTTGGCCTCTTCGTCCTGCTCAGCTGGTCTGGAGAAGCTGGTGTTGAGGTTGGAGGTGGACGTCTGAAGAGACGCATTGCCGTTGTATGGAGAATCCATGAAGGCCCCGCTGACCAGTTGCAAATGCTGTGAGAAAAGGGGAAAGAAGTAAAGATTAATGTAACTATTCACTGTCTGAAGGTACACTGCCCTCCAAAAGTTTGGAAATGCTCTAGAAAAGAGGGGTTTTTGACAATATTGCCATGAATCCTTTATAATTTGTGATGATTTTGCACTGATAAGGGACGACACAAACAACGAAACATATTTTATCACATAAACAGTTTAAACATAGAAAATACTTACATTTTGAATTCATCAAAATATCCACCATCACCAGCTATTACAGCTCTGAATAATCTGGGCATCCGAGCTCTCAGTTTATTCAAACATTATGTGATAGTAATTACTTAGTGATTCTGTTTTCAAAAGTTTGCATTTATTATAGCACTTTATGCAATTATGCAAGCTTTAATTTCAGCTGTAAAGCAGCTCTACAGAAGACAACAGTGTTATTATTTTGCTCTGTTCAGTTCAACAACAGTGTCAAAGTCCATTAATTGCAGACAATTTAATGTTGCATGTTATAGAAAAATAGGGTAACGCTTCACTACAGGGATCAATTCACACTATTTAGCTGCTTATTGGCATGTCTATTATTAACATATTGGCTGTTTATTATAAAGCACATATTATTATAGTTTATTCTACATCTTATCCTACCCAATACCTAAACTTAACAACTACTGCACTAACTATTAATAAACAAACAATTTTCACTTCACTGAGGTAAAATTCACATTTATTGGTTTGCTAATAGCGAAAATTGGACTTTAAAATAAAGTGTGACCAAAATGGTTGAAAACAGTTTTTAAAAAAGTTGAAATCTCAATGAATAAAACTCTCCAAGTAATAATAATAATAATAATAAACTCAATTTATGTCTTTCACACCGGTTTTTATAGTTATGAGGCATCTCAAAGGAGAATGACTTTCTGCTCCGAGCGGTTTGATAACAGAACCTGGCTAAAAAAAACCCTCTCTATTCATCATGTAATGTTCTGATGGCTCCCATCTGGTGTATGATGTCATCAGTCTGGAGGTGTACAGGTGCATTCTGGGTAATGATGATTATTTTGTTCTGTTGCTCTTT
Source organism: Enteromius argenteus (assembly GCA_032357425.1). Taxonomy (NCBI): domain Eukaryota; kingdom Metazoa; phylum Chordata; class Actinopteri; order Cypriniformes; family Cyprinidae; genus Enteromius; species Enteromius argenteus. The sequence continues at coordinate 11,627,208 of JAUCMR010000043.1, read as the reverse complement.
GTCAACTCATTGCTCCTCTATCTACACACTGACAAGCTCCATTCATCAGATCCAGACACACTCTGACCTCAGAACAGCTGTCTGAAGGTTGGAGAAGAACTGCTTCGTATGGCGTCGAAGGAAACCGCACTGGTTCATCAGTTTGTTTGACATCGATTGTTTAGCCTGTATTCATTACAGCTTGAAATTACTTTATGAGTTATGAGCTCAAAAAAGGAAAATTGTTGACATTGTTGTTCGTGAAGTTTCAAAAAGGACATTTTCAAACATGATTATTACCTATGGTCTCACGGCCACCAACCACCAACAACAACAAAAACATTTTTATCTCTTGAAATGATATGTTAACTGAAAATCATGGAAGCTTGTTTCCACCACAGGTTTATAAAATAAAATAAATGAATGAATGAATAAAAAGGTATTTGCAATTTTTCTTTTCTTTTTTCAGAATTATTATATATAAACTGAACAATCAATTCTGAGGAAGTCACAATTACCTTTTGAAGTGTTTATTGCATAGTGGAAATAGGCTTCAATAGATAATAAAATATGTATAAAACTTAAACTTACTTTACTGCTGCTTAGGCAGCATCTAATGTTTGTTTAGTTTAATGTCAATTAAAAAAAATAAATGAAAACAAAAATAATAAAAACTACAGACATTAAAATGTTCTAAAACTATAAAAAAAGTAATAACGTAAAGTGTAAAAGAAAATGTAAAAATAAATCAAAAATATTTCGATTTAAATATTTTAATTCAATATATTAACAAAAAGCATATCAATTATACTTAACTTCACACTGACCTACAGATGTATGCAGATGAGCGTGATCTTTTAGGGGCGGAGTTTAACATGCTTTTTCTTTTCATGTAGACTTTAAAAGTTGTTTAAACACAGATTTCAGATCGGCTCCATGTGGACAAAACATGAGTTAGAATGCATTTATTCTTAATTCAAATTAATAATGTGTCACTTTAAAACTAATTTCAAGTGATATATAGTTGTCCCTCATTATCCTCATTATCTGAATACGGCTCATTAGCTGCATACTGCTACTCAAGTCTTAATATGATTAGATTAAGAGCCAAAAAAAGATATTCAAAGCTTAATTCAGGTCAATAGAATATTATATGCATTAAATATTAATAGTACAGAGATTGAAAAGCAGCAATAAATCCGATTAGTCCACAGAGAGAGAGAGAGAGAGAGAGAGAGAGAGAAAACAATCTGCCAACTAGTAGTGAGACTATGTTGTTAGTGACAGATGAAGACCGTTATCAGCCGTTATCATTCTCTAATGAGGCATATTCCCCATGTAAACATGCGTTTGCTGTCTGTATGTTCATTCAGAGAGGAAGAACATCTGTAAAGCCTCCGTCATATAAACCCTGCGTCACGCTTCAGAGTATATCAGCTTCCCTCAAAGATCACCAGAGGACACACACAGCATTAACCCACTGCTCTTCAGAACACAAACTATCATCAGTTTAACTCTCCTCGAGCTGCTTGAGTTTACAAGATCTCAACTAAAGCAATCTCTAATGCTGGCTGCAAGACAGACATCCAGAAATACATGTTGAAATAAATTTTCATTAAAAAGGGGTAGATAAATACATTTGTCCCTTACTTCCTTAGTTTTATTTTATTTTGTGTCAAAATTATTTGTCAAGATTTGTTCATTAGATTAAGATCAAAAGTTTAGCATTTAGTAATACATTAATAATCAATTTGTGGCCAAGTTCTTCTGAATGGTTTCATGCATACAGTCTTGTTAATAGTGTTCTATGTGAACATGGTTTGCATTTATTTTCCCCAGGTATTTTTTTATTTTTTAATTTTTTTTTAAGCTCAAAGTGCCTGTACTCTGATTTTGCTGTAGGCTAAATGTTTAAAGCAAATTGCTTTGACAGACTGGGAGGCATTTTACCCCATCGCTGGGGGCGTTTTGCTCCATAGGTGGGATAAAATGCCTAATTGGTAAAAATTACATTTTTGTTAAAATTCTAATAATAAAACTCTGGACATTTTTAATACTTTGTTTATAATATATGTCCTTGTCACTAAAGCTAACTGTTCTGGACACATTTAAAGGGTTAGTTCACCCAAAAATTCTGTCATTAATTACTCACCCTCGTGTCGTTCCAAACGCATAAGACCTTTGTACATCTTGAGAACATGAATGAAGATATTTCTGATGATATCGTAGAGCCATCTGACCTTCCATAGACAGTAACACAACTGAAATGATCCCAGATCCAGAAACATGGTAAAAACACAGGTAAAAACCGTCCATGTGACATCAGTGGCGACAGTAGGAGAATACTTTTTTTGCGCAACGAAAACTGAAGTTGATCCACTGATGTCACATGGACTGTTTTACCAGTGTTTTTTTTACCACGTTTCTGGATCAGGGATCATTTCAGTTGTATTGCTGTCTATGGAGGATCATCAAAAATATCTTGATTTGTGCTCTGAAGATGAATGTCTTATGGGTTAGGAACAGCATGAATTTTCATTTTACTTACCCTTTAACGTTTGTTTCACAAAAAAATACAACATTACACAGTCCAAAGGGGGCGTTTCCCTGCTCTCTACCCTACAGGCACTAATGATGCGTTCCAAGCAATAATCCTAGATAACTCAATCCAGCCATACTAATCATCAACAACAGGTGTGCTCGAAGAACCAAATCGTCATTAGCACGATGATCTCATCTTAGATGTGTCAATTCATCTCGGATGTATCAAGCGACGTACAATGAATGGACCCCTGTTACTCTTGCAAAAATATACATTTTATTGGTTTATTTATTTATTCCTAATATTCACACAGATTTGAAATCAAAGACAGCTAAATATATATTCTCATTGTCATTTTTTTTTTTTAGCTAAACCTCAAACATGTCCCACATGATATTAAAAGGACCATAACCAAATCTGATGAGAATAATTTATGACTGACTTTACACAGCTTCCTTTGGAATCATCACAAGCCTCGTAATATGTATATTTAATAAATCAGGCTTTTTAAACTGAGACTGCTCTTCCAAAGTTTCTTGTTTCCCTCTCATTTCAGGACTCAAGCTGAGGCGCGTTTCCAGTGAAATGATTTCTTCATTACTTCCAGCCCAATGCAAAGCAAACCAAAGGAGCACAAAGCGAAACATATAAAGTAAAACAGCCAGTGTGTGAGTGCAGCACAAGGTAAAATGACATAATAATACAACGAGGTGCATCAGCGTGAACATTTTGCTCCTAAAGTCATGTGCATAATCAGGCGTCCCACTGCCACATGCCAGCGCATTTGGATATTAAAAGGTCAATAAACACATGCAACCCCACGCTAAACCTCATTAACACTAATGTGTGCCATCCAGAGCAATGCTGACCATGAGCAGATTTTCATTTTTATTATATTATATATTTACATGCATTAAATAGTTTAATAATAAAAATATAAAATAAATGATATCATTAATGAAAATATGTTTTATTTGAATAATTTCATAATTACATTTAATTAGTAATTAATAAATAATAATAATAATAATAAATATCAATGTATAATTAACTATATATATATATATATATATATATATATAGTTAATTACACATTAAATAATAATAATAATAATAATAATAATAATACTTAATAGTTTTTATTTTATTAATATTGTTGTTGTTATTATTCTTATATGTATATACATAGCACAAATAACATATTATTTTACTATTATTTACTTAATTAAATACATAATATAGATAACATATAAATTCAGTACATTTCTCTCTTTGGGAACATACTGTTTAAATCTAAATCAGTTTTCTACATCCGCAAGTTAAATTAAATTTACTCAGAGAAACAAAAACAAACTGCTAAACTTATTTTATTAATAACAATCCAGCTATCAAACTACTACCTTTAATAAAAGCTTTGTATTACACCAAAAGTGAATGTGCAAATATCACAAGAGCGAAGACACAAATTCATAAAATCTGTTGCTATTAGAGTTAAAGCACAACATAGAGACAGAAATACAGAAACACACAAAAGCAGTGGAAGAGGAAATGAAATAAATACAGAAGAAGTTAAACGAGTACCTCTAGGTTTCTGCTCCTGAGGGGATTGATGGAAAAAGCGTGTTTATAAGAGTCCTGTCATTTTCTACAGCAGCGACTGTATACCCGGATCCACACACATGTGTGTGTGTGTGTGTGTGAGAGAGAGAGAGATCTAGCTGCTGGATTACAGTCGGTCTCCGCTGATCCGCTGGCTTTTACTCTCACAGTCAATCACAACAATCTCACCTTATTCAGAAACAACATTCAAACATCTCTCCTGCTGTGCATCTGTCCATCAGTCCTCCTGTTTTCTCGTGTCTGTGTGTTTAAATGTCTGTGATCAGTGACGCACACGTGTGTGTAATCTCAACAAAAACATGAAGCCTTTGAAGCTCTTCATCAGATTGGATCTTCAGCATAAACCAGGATCAGGATAATGACGGCGAGCATCTGCCATGATCTCTGGCAATGACATAACATTAACATTATGTGTAACGTGCATGTGTGTGTGCGTGTGTGTGTGCGTGTGTGTGAAACCCGCAGTATTTTTTATATGAAGAGTTCAGATGCAAAAGCCTCTAAAAGGCATCTTGGTCAAAAATGAGATAATGATACTGAGTGAATCCACACATATGTTTCAGACTTTCCTGAAGTGCATGGTTTTAAATACATCATCCACACTGCTATAATGGATTTCAGATATGAACAAACAAACAGCTAATTGCAAGGAACTGAAAGACAGATTGCATGTGTATCCATTCCTTTCTTCTAATGCAGCTCTTGTTTGTTTGTTTCTAAAGCTCATATTTCTCTCCTCTTAGTTTGCAAACTGGCTCAGATTCACTCTAATGTTTATTGGATCTCATGAGAAGCTCATCAAATGTCATCCATCTCTGTAATCCAGTTCTGTGGCACAACCGAGTATTTTCCATTAAGACCACAATGCACTCAGATTGCAAGAGGGAATAAACTAAACATGAAAAAACAATCCATCTTCAGCTGGTCTGACATTCACATTACAGAAAATATTAGCCTCAAGTGAATCATGTTACTCTGAGCTGCAGACATCTGACTGATGCACAACATTCACATTAACTGCACTTCAGCTTCAAACATGGTGCACACACACACACAACTTTCTTAAAGGAAGAAAATCTACTGAAAACTGTCTCAGCAATGGATGCTCTGCAGTGAATGGGTGCCGTCAGTCCAAACAGATGATAAAAACATTGCAATCATCCACAGCACTCCAGTCCGTCAGTTAACATCTGGAGAAGACAAAAGCTGTGTGTTTGGAAGAAACAAATCCATGATTAAGACGTTTACGACTTCAAACCAGTCCATAATCCATTAGAACACTTCCTCCGTCTCCTGTTGTCTCTCACATCAAAATCCAGCCACACAAAAGCTGTTTTGGCTTGTAAACGCAGCTTGATCTGTGCAGATCTCTCTGTGACACTTCACAATATGTGTACACTAATAAGTGTTAATTCATGCTTAACTAATGCACAGATAATACTGAATTAATGTATAACTCATGATTATATAAGCTATTCATTAACGATTGCCACATTAGCAACTAATAATGAGTCTGTCTGGTTAATATATTAATTCATAATATGAACTGTCATCAATTAAATATCTCATTGTGGATTAATTCCCTAATAACTTATTCTATTAAAGGCACAATATGTAAGATTGTTGTAATAAAATATCCAAAAACCACCATATTTCATGCAGTTGTGTACTTACATTATCTCAAAAGTTCTGCAGGATTTGTAAATTCAAAGAAATTCCAGTTTTAAAATAATGAACCGTCCCTGTTCCTTATCGCCTATTAAATGATGTAATATCCGCGCTATCCATGGACAAATGCGGAAGTGGTAGTTATTTACTGTGCATATCAAAATCATGGATCATGATTACACTCTCCACAATCCCAAAAAACATAGATGTATACAAACTGAGGATATTGAAACAAATAAACAAGAACAAATATCGGCATGGTGTTTCCGAAATGGAGGGAGCTGAACAGAGACTTCATTCTCACGTGTTTTGTAATAGACGGGTAAGCAAATATATATTATTCATTGTGCATGTAACAGTCATTTACAGGTGATTAGGTGATTAAACAGATATAAATGAGCTTTTCATCCGTGAGCATGATTTGTGAAAATGACATCTCCCAGTGTTCAACGCTCCGTCATTGCGTCATAGAACTTCGCCTCTGTTATTGTTTTGAAAATGGGACCTCTAGTGGCGTAAACTTACATATTGTGCCTTTAACTAATCGTGTTAATTAACTTGCCTCAATAAGTAAAGTGACAACATAATGATACATTCAGACCATCAGCTGATAATTAATTAATGACCATCACTGTTCATAAAAGACATTACTTTTTGCAGATTATTAAACACTTATAAACACTTTTATAAACATTGATGGTCATTAATTATTAGCTGATGGTTTGTGAACATATCATTATGCTGTGGCTTTACTTGTTGAGGCACATCATTATTAAGTCATCATATAGTAATATTATTTTACCTGCACTTTTTGCCTGAAATTTGAAATAAAAGGCTTTGGCTGACTGTGGTTATTTACAAGTTAATTAACACTATTAGTTAATAGAATAAGTTATTAGGGAATTAATCCACAATGAGATATTTAATTGATGACAGTTCATATTATGAATTAATATATTAACCAGACAGACTCATTATTAGTTGCTAATGTGGCAATCATTAATGAATATCTTAGATAATCGTGAGTTATACATTAATTCAGTATTATCTGTGCATGAATTAACGCTTATTAGTGTACACATATTGTAAAGTGTTACCACCAGAACACTTTTTTCTCACTGGAGGAAGTGTTATTATGAATAATGGACTTGTATTTTGAATTAAAAGCATCTTAATGAGGGATTTGTTTCAGCTTTGTCTTCTCAAGATGTTAACTGATGGATTATTCTGAAATTCTGTTTTTATCAGTTCTCATTCTGACGGCACCCATTCACTGCAGAGCATCCATTACTGATACAGTGCTACATTTCTCCAGATCTGATGAAGAAACGCACTCATCTACATCTCAGATGGCCTGAGGGTGAGCACATTCACAAACATTCATAAACATTTATTTTAGGGTGAACAATTCCTTTAAATCCTGCTACTTATTCCTTATTACGCTGACAAATTGTGTTGAGAGTGATTTCTCACTTTCAGTAACATTTCTGCCAGGTTTCAAACACATTTTCTTAGTTTCCAAGTTTCAAAACACATTCTGCCTCTTAAAAGTTTTGGCATAATTTTTTTCAGGATTTCATGAATTAGCATCAGAAACTGGCACCCACTGTAAACACACCATAATAAGCGCCATCTATAATGAAGCTTCTGTGAATAGAATAACACTCAGTGACATGTATCAGCATTATCCTCTCTGGAGCCTCACCTGCGCAGGATGACAGACCCTAAACCCTTCCTAAACCCTCGCCCCGTGTCTCATCCGTCATGAGTGAAGCTGTTGTGAGACGATGACGCTGCTTCTTACTGTCATTTCCTGACAGAGATTTCTGTGGAGCTGCTTGAGAGACTCTAAAATGGCTTTCATGTAAACTTGAAGGAGTGTGACTTCCAAAGGGCTAAGCGATGTTCAAGGCCTTGAACCGTACATTAAATATGAATAGAAAACACTGCTGTATAGCTTCACTCTCGGTTGACGAAATCCCAAACCTCACATTACCTGCTTACTGAGATTGTTGACTGTCGTCTCTAAAGTGTGAACAAGCCCCCAAAAAATGCTTTGGTAACACTTTAGAAAATCGTGTAAAAAATAAATAAGGGACATTAAATATTGATATGAGCTGAAATTATTTATAATGTTAGGAACAGACCACATCAGTCAAAGTCACAGATTAGCGTCATTGTACAAAAATAACGGACCAATCAGATTCAAGTATTCCTGAGAGTCTAGCAGTAAAATCGAATTAGGTTTATGAAGGTTTAATAAAGCGTTACCAGTGTTTCATGCTTACAGCAACTGTTTTAGGAACTTGGATGAAACTGCATAAATGGTCACACGGTCACGTATTTGCATCTTTTATATATATATATATATATATATATAGTATATTTATGACTGCCCCTGAAAAATCCTTAAATACCCATTATTTGTCCTAGATAATATATAACACAATCATGTACCCTCTTCTGTTTACATGTAATGACTAATGGATGCTCTGAAGTGAATGGGTGCCGTCAGAATGAGAGTCCAAACAGCTGATAAAAAACATTACAATAATCCACAGCACTCCAGTCCATCAGTTAAGATCTGGAGATGAAGTAATACATCTAAGGCATCTTCTTTCCGTAGAGAGTGATGGAACGAATCTACTTCAGATTTTTTATTTTACTTTTAATTTACGTGACTATTAAATGTTTTTAAATCTCCCATTTTAAATGTATTACACAAAGTCTGGAAGTATGTCTTTGCTAAACAAGAGTTCAAAGGTGTCTTGTAACTTTCACTTGTTAAAACACTCGAACATCAGCAAGCAGAAGTTACACACTGCACTGAAAAACACATTATAACAGCACTCTTGCAACACATTACTCAATTGTAGCCTCAGTTATGAGTATTAAAATATAATTTAATTATAAAAATGTCGCGGTAAGTCCTACCTGGGCTGCCATCACTGGTTCATGATAGCTCCATGCTCGTCTGCTCCTTGCCGCTGATGTTGACGTGAACTCGCGTCTCTGTCGCTGTTCTATGCGCGTGGCCGCCTGCATGGCGCGCGCCCCTGCTGCTGAATTCAGCTCCAGGAGTGCACGCGCACGCCATCGTCACAGAATTACGCTTTTTCTTTGACGGTCAAACACACTGACACTTAAACTGCCTGCTACCACTTCAACAAATTTGACCTTTAGACAGAGCTTTTGTCACGTGAATTATAATGAATTGCTATTGGAATTGCTATAAACACAACATTATGTTTCATTAAAAATATCTAAATCAACAGCCTGTTTTTTTTTTAGTTTTTTTTATTTATTTAATAGCCAAGATGCAGGGCTAAATTTCAGAACACAAAATTAAAAACATTTACAAGCTAATTATTAAGCATTAATTCTCATTTACAGGGTTTTTCTATTTTTATAATATAACCAAGGTCTATCTTCATTTTTATCCTTTTTTGATTAATATGGTATTTAAAAGATTTAAAAGCACTCTGGAGTAGGGACACAGC
>JAUCMR010000043.1:11604075-11614716 GCA_032357425.1 Enteromius argenteus | reverse complement strand
TCTGGCATAATAAATACTGAAATAGTTTAAATTTATATACTTATTTCCTGCGTTTGGATTATTTATTGCTGTCGTTTTAAATAAGTAATAAGTTTAATAACATTTCATAATGGTTTGTCATTGAATTTCAAGATTAAATATCTTCAGTTTGTATAATTTATATGGATTACTTGTAATGTGTATGTAATTACATATATTAATGAATTAACAAACTTTATGGTTCAAATAAACAGAACTTTCAGAATCTGAATTCAGATTGGATTCATTCTGATTTATGAAAATGAATGCATGCAAAGAGATGCACTAATCTGGAGCAAGAGCATCTTTATCCTCAGGTCTGTCATAGAGCGGCGTTATTTATTTATTTATTTTGATCAGAACAATTTACTGCATTTCTAGACCTTGTTTGCTTTATACGTTTAAGACGTTGCTGAAAGCAATATTTAGTACCTCTTATTAAGTTGTTTTACTATTCTTTGGAGGACATTAGGTCCTTCACAATGTAGACAAACCCTCACAAATCTCTTCATCCACTGCAAAACCTACAAACCTAGATCTTTTGTATTTCTGGTCCAGGACAAAGGGACAGTCACTGTTTTTTAACCTAAAACCCCACTTATCTGTCCTTGTATGAGTCAAAGGAGCAGAGGACGGAATTTATGAGATATTTTACAACCCAACAAAAATAAATAGGCTGCTTCTGAGACCCCACAGAACAACAACAAGTGCATGTGGTTTAATGCCAAAAAGTAATGTTGCAGTGTGTCGAGAAGTCAAATTTGACAGAAAGCATGCTTGATATATTGTGTAATGACAGAAAGAATATCTCCGCAATTTGTTTATTTGTGTGTCCCTCAGTGATTCGTTAAATGAGTGCAGTGCTCTTGATTCACCACTAGAGAGCTCAGTTTCTCCTTCAATAAATGGATGGATATACTGAGGCTTTGAGAGGGATTTTATTACAGAAAAATGTGGTGCAGGATCACCAGTTTGCCTGAAAAAAATGTCAAATGACAAATGTACTTTCATGATATTTCACCCAAGCAACAAATACAGTAGTCAACATTTGAAATGGATCAAAAAAAAAAGTTCATTAAGGTTGTCCTAAGACAAGAACACCTCTTGGTTTTAGGTTTTAGTACAGCTTAGATAAATGATTTTAATCCATTTCAAATGCTTGTGTGTGTGTGTTTTGCTTTAGTTGTGAGGACCAAATGTCTCCACAAGGATAGTAAAACATGACATTTTTGACTTTGTGAGTACATTTGGTCGGTCCTCACAAGAAAAGTAAATTATTAAAAATGAAGTTTATCTTAAATGTAAAAATGCAAAAAGGTTTTTGTGATTTTCTGTGAAGATATAGTAATAGTGTTTGTGTTTGTGTAAGGCCATACAAAAATATTCCTAGGTCAGTATAAAAACAATAGAATGTGTGTGTGTGTGTGTGTACATATGTGTATATATACATATAATATTTGTTTTTGGGTTTTTTTGCATTGAAATTGCTGAAGAATGTATGTAAATAATAACTACTTCAAAAATATTTTATTAAATCTAAAACAAAAAAGTATTTGATTGATACTAAAATGTTTTTTAGTGCTGTTTGCCCTCTGATCATACGTACAAACAATGTTTGATTGCAAAAATACGACACAATTTTGAATTTTTTTCTGCAAATCTGAAATGCTGCAATTTTTCCATCACACACATGCAGTTCATAACAAAGCCAGCAGAAGGCAAAAGAGCACTGTTGACACGTCATATGTCTGTCACTCTAAACAGAACAAGTTATTGAAAATGATTGAACATGACACAAAACAACTTGTGAATAATGTATTCCTCCAGCAAGCAGCTGAATCAATCATTTACAACAATGATGCGTGTGTGTGTGTGCTGTGTGTATAAGTGGGATGTCCATACAGTACCTACACTGTAGTTTACAGTCAATTGAACAAGCCAATATAATCAATGTTGTAAGGGGTTAATGGTGTGTTTGTGGATCATGAGCTTGTCGCTCTTCCATTGATTGATGTGGTCTGTAAATCAGTGCATGAGATAGTAAAGCTTCTTTGAATAGTTACTAATTATAAGTCTAATGAAATCAATAAGTCATTGACTGTAAACATCGTCTTATGTCATGCAGCGCTGCTGTTGTTGGTGTTTTTATCTTCTGCTGGATTTTACAGGATAATCCACTTCCACTCGTCATGTCCCGACCCTCAAAGGTGACTCAGACGGTCTCTGAGCATCAGCAGTTAACTCAGTTGGCTTGAGATGCTTGAGATTGTTTGGAGAGCCTCGGGAACAGCGAGCGCTAGAATGAAGTGACAGCCATTTTCTGTGGCCTACATGTTTTGTGGATCTCTTTGTGCCGGATACACACAAGCACTGGCTCTCTGTGAGGAGCTCAACACACTCAGACATGTTTTCTCACCTCTATTCACATTTTCAGAAGTTCACATCAAAGATCTCATGTATTACACAGTATGTGCTCACACACACCATCAGAACAAGTGGTTCAAAGCTAATAATCTTCTCTTGACAATCAGTACTCAAATCACAACTATAACTTGAAAACACCATGTGCTGAGCTGCTCACAGCTGTGTATGTGTGTGTATATATACTGTATATCAACAAGAAACAAAAACAAAACACTTTGATATATCATACAAAGATAATGGGATAAAAAGTCCAAACTATGAGACACTATAAGGAGAAAGTATGAGACAAAACTGTCAGAATTTTTTATCTCATAATTTGGCTTGTATCTTAACTTCTTTTATATTGATGACTTTTCAGAATTTGTCATGAATATCTCATTTATTTATTTTTTTTGTCAGTTTTGACTTTTTATAATTATGATTTAATATGTCTTAATTTAGGCTTAGTTACGACTGTCATAATTTTGACTTTTAATCTTCTAGTTTCAATTTATTTAATATTGATGACAATTTTGAGTGTCATAACCCTTTTAAAGTTTTTTGTTGTCATTTTGACTTTTTTCATAATTACGACTGTCATAATGTTGACATGTTATCTTATAATTTCAAATTTCGACTTATGTCAATTATAATATATAGTTATTACTGAATCAAGACTATCTCATAATTTATTTTTTGTCAGTTTTGACTTTTCTCTAATTAGAATTATAATTATGACTTGTCAAATATCAAAATAGTGACTTTTTATTTCATAATTATGACTTTTTTTTAATTATTAAAAAATAGAAATGGCATTGTCAAAATTTACATAATTGAAACTTTTTATCTCATAATAAAAGGTTTTTTTTTTCCCTCTTACATGCCATAAATGAATTCAGCAGTGAATAAATAAAGTAATGAAAGACTTTAACCTTCTGACATGTGCATGTGAGCATCATCCTGATTCTGTCAGACCTACCAGATTAAAAATGAGTCATAAATAATGTCACTGCACATTAACGTATGTCACTTTTAACAAAACTGTACAGAGCCTGTGTATACAGTATGTATGTACTGGTTTAATATGGTTGAAAGATGTATCATATCATGAAAGGGAAAGACTCGTACACCATGGGGTGATGGGTACTGTGTGCAGAAAAACAAATCGCAGAAAAGCCCTTTATGTCGCATTTCTATACTGTATATGTCAAGATCAACAAGTTTCTTCAAATATTAGACAATTTGACCTTTTTATGGCAAGACAAGGTTGTTTGGTTAGGCTGTACAGTATAATGTCACTCCTCAAGACCTCAACATATCTGTAAAAGCAAAAGAAAAAACACTGAAAAACAAGCTTTGTGAACATAAACAGCAGATTGAGCAGTTTGTGTGGTTATCAGCCTGGTAAGCTTTGGGAAAGAGATGCTTGCGTTGGGTTTGCCATTGCAATGCGAGTCTTGCGTTGCAGCCTGTGAATATTTCATCAGCCTCTCCTCTAAAAATAAAGGAGAGTGAATAAAAAAATAAATAAACTTTAATGGAATTGGGCAGGACTCCTCCTCCTCATGAGGAGCCGCAGTTCTCTTATTCTGACACTTGTTCTGACTCTGTGTCAGCTTTATCTATCCCTCCCTCTCCATCCTCCCACATTTCCTCTCACTACATCCTTAGTTTCTGACTCACATGTCTTGGGCAGGCTGCTTTTGATGCGGAAAAAGTCTCCCTGGAGGCAGTTGCTAAGCAACTGGCTACTGTTGGATTATGGGTTAAGTCAGAAGCAAGAAAACGCAAGCATGGGAGATGGTGTGCATGTGTGTGAATGTGTGTACGGCTGAGTCAGGCCATCAGAAGTTGTCTCTACAATCACATACTCTGACATGCTCTGTAACTGAAGCTAATTTAGGGAAAGAAGCTGGCAAAAATCTTCCCCCTTTTCACTTTGCTCTTCTGACACTGTCTCTATAGTGTGGGCATTTAAAATAGGTTTCCCCCTTACCTTTACTTTTAAAAGATTTATTAATTTAGGTTTTTTTTATATATAAAAACATCAATATTGCATTTATTTTATTCAAAATGATAGACAAATGACTTCTATAAATATATATTTTATTTTCTATATTTTTATAACTGTATAAAAAAATCATAGAAAATATCTCTATTATATCCTTATCCTTAGTTTATCCATATTATTTTGATTGAATTATATTAATGCTCAATAAAATAGTTTCATGTGAATTATAAATTACTATATAACATTAATAATTACATTTTAATTAAATATTCTAAAATAAATAAATTATTATAAAATAATAATTAAACTTTTATATTAAGTGTATATATATATATATATATATATATATATACATACACACACATACATTAAATTTAATATATATTGTTAATTTGATATAATAAATAATTTTAGAAATAAATGCTTATACAAAGCATGTTATTTTATATAAAATAAAATGACATTAAAATAACAAATACATTAATTAATATATATAAAATAATAAAAGATATCAGCATTTATAAATAATTGTTATTGTATTCATCTCCCTGCTTTTTACTGCTCTTTCTATAATTTGGCCATTTAAAATGGGTCATTTGCTTTTAAAAGATTTATTGTTATTATTTTTTAATACAAATATGTAAATATTTAGTCATTATACATGCATTAGAATGATAAATGAAAATAACTTATTTAAATTAATAATAATAATAATAATAATAAAAATAATAATAATAAGTATGTATGTGTGTGTGTGTGGGAGAGAGAGAGAGGGAGAGAGAGAGAGAGAGAGAGAGAGTTTTTGTTTGTAGTTTAGTCTGGCACCCTGAAATCATATTCAAATGTTGTTAATTTCTATGTTCTATATGCATGAGTGATTTTGTTTCCACTGATGAATGAACTCAGTCTGTTACTGCCTTTTGCTCTGGGAGTTTCCATGTGGACCGAGAGAGGAGGAGGAGACGGAGGATACAGACAGCAACAGAGGAGACAAGGAGAGCAGGAGGAGGGAAAGTAACTGATGGAGAGAAAACGAGAGAGAGAGAGAGAGAGAGATGGAGTGAGCAGCTCTGAGCAGCACTGAGAGCTCGGGAGGGAAGACGCCAGACAAAATATGAAGAAAAACCCAAATGCAGTTAAAAATGAGACTGAATAGAAAAACTGAACCTCGATTCTAAAACAGGAGACATTGAAGGTAAATTCAGGATGTTTGGGGATTTTTAAAGTCTTCAAGACTTCCGGACGCTGATTGTAGATGCTGTGATTCCCTTGGACGTTTTGTCAGATGAGATTTCAATATTTAAAACCAAGCTCCCAGTGTCCTTCCTGCTCTCTTCTGGAACTATCCGCAAGGTTTCTTGGCTCCTGACTTTTAAACTTCTCCATCTGGACCTGTCTCCCAGTCTCTTGTAGCACAGAAGACATCTTCCGAACTCCTTGACACAGACATCCTTTTGACTTGCGAAAGGAACTCAGATGGAGTTATTCTGGATGTGACACCATGCAGGACAAGGACAGCGGGACCCTCAAACTCACTCGCTTCTGTTGCAGTGAAAGATTGATGAACCTCAGCATGCTTCTGGTTGTCTCTCTTCACAGCAGCGTCCAGCAGCTCCTTCACTCAGCACAGCCAGCCTGCTCACACTAACTGGCTTCTCCAGGCTCCAGAGACGCTCTGAGTGACAGAACTGGACCGGGCCGACGGAAAGGTGCAGGGGGAGAGGGTCCGGGCCGCGAGGGGCTTCCAGCGGTTCTTTCAGGTCCTGCAGGCATGGATGCAACACCAGAATAAAAAACAGGACGGGAAGTTTCTGCTGTCCCACTGGTACAATGTGTGGTGAGTAATGAGATGCATCTCCACATGCTTGCTTTCTTCTGTGCAACACAAAAGAAGATATTTGAGTTTTCTGTCTGGAAATCAGAGGCATCCGGTTTGTTTTTACTGCATAGGTAAAAGCAGCTCTTTGAAACATCTTTATTTGTAAGAAAGGTAGACACAATGACTGGAATGACTTCCATTTTTGGGCAAACTATCCTTTGAATGAATAATCTTACTTTCTTCTTCTTATAATTGAAACCCTGTGAGGTCAGAGATCGTGGGGTCAGGGGTCGTGCAGTGGTCATTTGGCTTCAGTCATCGATTTAGTGCTATGAGAAATACAAATGATGATTTTGATCATTGTATCCATTTCCACAGAATGGGAATCTCAGGACTGGATGATCTTTAGTGTGTCTTTGTTTATGTGTGCATTTATTTAGGATTTCAATTTAAGATGGATGTTAATTAACATAAACTAATAAACATAAAGTGATGCATATTTACCATGAATATGGTAGGAAGCAAGATTTTGACACTCAAAAAATAAATAAATCAATCAATAAATCATGCCATAGTTTATAACTATTTGCATCCATGTGATTTTAATTCAATAATTTCTAAAATGCATGTATTCAAATTGCATAAGTGCATTAGGAGGCGATTACATTTATTAAAATATGATTAGCTGTGGAACAAACAATATTTAGTTAGGTAGAAGCTAACTGGATTTATTGATGATAAATGTATAAACCTAGTTGTTGTGTATTAAAACACATTTTGTTTATAAGTACTATTACAGAAATTTGGCCTGTTTCATTTATGAATGACTGAAAAAATATGCATTTTCTTTATGCTAAAACGAATGGATAGAGATTTTATATGCAAGTATACATCTAAAAATACATGGCAATTTTTGCATAGGCTTAAAATACATGTTGCATTACTTGCTATTCTACTTCTGAATGTGCTTGCAGTGATGGATGTTATCTTTTTTTGATTGATGCTTCATGTTTAGTCCACCCACACTGCTTTAGTCCAATTTTTTTCCAGCATTTTATCCAAAACTGTGATGTGGACTGTGAAGAATTTTCCTAGACTATGAAATCAAGCAGCCCTGCTGTAGCATGACCCAAATATCAGTTCTGTAAAACTGCCTCTAACAGTGATTTGACTGAACATCCGTCATCACACAACAGACCGATGATATCTTCATGAGGGTCTCTCTGAGGGTTTGATTGTTGAACAGACTCCTCTCTGTCAGCTCAGATGCTCTCCAGTGATTGTGTTGAGCTACTGACGCTTGTAAACAGTGCTCGGGGTATAAGAAAAGCAGCTTCCTATATGTGTCACATGCAGACACGTGGAGTGATGACTGATCAGACATAGATCTCAGGAAACAATTTCACTTTTCCATTTAAACGGGTCATCGGATGCAAGTTGTTTTAACAGAAATGTGTGCTGGAAGTGTGTGTAAACACCCATCCTATAATGAAAGAAATCCACCCAGTGTTATTTTTTAAATACATGTTTTAAAATCAGGCTGTTCTGAGATTCTTGTCAGCATGAGGTAGTTCTGCGCAGGCCCCTCCCATGATAGTTGATTGACAGGACTGTCTTGCCTTAGCCCCGCCCTCAGTGAGCTGTCATCAGTCCATCATTGAGTCGACTCTGGTGCAGGGCAAGACAAGATGTCTCCAATGAAGCGTTTAAGGGGTTTTGTTATTGGATGTTATAATTAATTTAGCAGTAAATTAGTAGCATCTGAGCGGACAGAATTAATGTTACTTTAGTTTTGAAGGGAATGCACCGATCCCTGATCTACCTAAATGCATCAATAGAAGAAATGAGTATAAGGGTTTTTTTTTTAGTATAAGGACTTTGTATGTGCTAGTTATCCAGTTTCACAGCTATAGTCTACAGTCTGCTCGTCACTCCATTACAGAGAGGGGCGGGGTCAGCAGAGCTCATTAGCATTTAAAGCAACATGGACTAGAATGGCTTGCTGAAAACAGAGCTGGTTTTGACAGGGGGATTACCTTAACATTGAAAAATCTGAACCAAAGCATGTTATAGACCTATATGACACATTTAAAGAGTTTCTCTTCTAGTTTATGATGGTACAAGAACTAATGTCATCCCATGCTCATTAGAAAAACATTATTGTGGTCATAATTTAAAAAAAAAAATGCTGAAGCTGCTGAATGATTCACAGATTCGTACCCGAGCGTTCACACGTTTACTACAGCAGAAAACCAAACATACTGTATAAAGTTGCTTATGTGATGCAAATATTAAAATCTGTTAGTTAACAAATTATTCACTATAATAAAAGTGTTGTGAGCTCATAAATGTATTATCCAAGGAACTATGCAAAACAGCCTTTATTAATCATTAATCTGAACAATTATCATAATTTGTGTGAAAAGGAATAAAAGTTGTTGGTGTTTTACTGCCGCTCGTGTTCATTTCAGCTGGAAACCGATGTGAATTGTATGTATAGGTAAAAGTAAGTGGGTAGAGGCATGGAAGTTATGTTTACCATGGTAAATTTCTGTAAAGAGATAAATACTGTAGCAAAGGGAGAGAGAAAGACTAAAACTAAGAATTTTTGAATATGATCTTCAAAACTAAACACTTGTGGCTAAAATGCAAATGTTTACAAGTGCAGTCCATCACATAAGGGATAAAATCAACATAATTTCTCATTGCAAAACATGTCTAGTCAAAACTGAGTTATGACTGAAATTAAAGCCAAGTTCAACAATCAAGAAAAAGATCGAACTGTATGAGAGGTTTAGAGCATGAAAATGAAAAATAAATAAATAATAATGTACGTATGTGAATGAGCAAAAATCACTGAATGATTAAAAATCACTGTAGACTTAACTTTAACACAAGCACCATAAAATGTTGAGCAATGGTGTTTGTGAGGAATGCAAGTTAAAATCTGGTTTGTGTGTTTATTTATTTATTCATAAATTTTTCTAGGTAATTGGACTCATTTTAGGGGTATAAAAATGGAGATTTGGAAGTGGAAGACAATGCACTGAGAGTAATGTTGAAGAAACATTGTGATCTCATTTCAGTTTTCTGTCCTTTATCCACAAAACCTTCCAGTAAGTCTATAAATAAATAAATAAATAAAAATGTTTTCACATAAATAAAAAGTAGTAAAAAAAAAAATCACATAAGGATTTAAGTGCCAAGTTTTAAATGCACAGCAGCAAAAATAAATGAATGAAGTAAATTTATTCAAAACTGGAAGATGGAATGTGGTCATAAAAACTATATCATGACTTTTTTTTTATGCAAACTACAGTAATAGCTGTGTACCTCAGGAAAATATATAAAAGGATATTAATTTGTAGAAGGAGTGAATCCAAACGCTCAAGTCTGTATTCACTGTACCATAGCAGCATGAATCATCATCTGTGTGTGTGGGTGTGCGCTGAGATACAGCGAGAGAGACACAGAGAAACACAATGTGTTTGTGAAGCATGTGACGGAGCGGTGAGCAAATTATGAACACATTAGGGAGTGTTTTCATGACACTCACATTAACACGTGCCCTCTGACAAATACGAGAAGGAGAAGAGGTTTGTAAACCGAGGCTTGGTGTCAATCGGAGAGTTTTTTTTTTTCTGCAGGAAACACTCTCGCTGTGAAATCCTCTCACTTTCTGCAGGCCTGAAGGTCTTCAGCATGGACTCGGTTCAGTGACCCATAGCAATCTCATTATTTCCTCTCTTACGCAATCACCCAAAACTCAGCGTTCGTCATTCCAATGCAGTGGGTGGATTTCAGATCGCATCCACATCTGTCTCTCGGTGTGCTGACATCTTTTCTTTCTTTACATCCTCATATTATTTCTTTAACATTCCTCTCAGTGCTTTGGCTTCCACTCCCAAATCTCCTTTTTTCACGCCTAAAATGAGTCCAATTACATAGCAAAAGAATTCATTTTTCCTAGAAGCATTGTTGCCAAACATTTGTCTCCTCAGACAGACCGCGCACACAGTAAAGCGTGTAAAAATCGGTATTTTCAGGCCTCATTCACTAATAATTTTGTTCAATTTGCGTATTTGCTTTTGTTTGCATATAAGTTTTCATGCGACGCTTAAAAGTGCACATAGTAAACATACAATTATTTGTACCCTAATGTGGATGAATCAGGATTTAAGTAAATTTTCATAAAACATATCCAGTATTGTGCAAAAGTCTTAGGCCACTATAGTATTTTCAACGTCTCCAAGATGAAGAACAAAACCTACCTGGAAAGTTACCTGAAAAACTCTGGGAAGTGCGCCTCGGAGCGGAAGCTGTTTTACCAAAAGCTGTAATACCAAATATTTATTTGATTTAGTTAATAGAAGTTAATTGATAAATTAAA
>JAUCMR010000043.1:11578630-11603975 GCA_032357425.1 Enteromius argenteus | reverse complement strand
TCAGATCTCTGTGTGGAGCACTGGCTGTTGTCAGACAATAATCTCACTGCATTATTACAATTAATGACAAAAATAAACTGATATTTCCACTGACACGCTACCGCAAAAGATAGAAATAGCCCACTTAAAACCATTTTCTGTTGGTGAAAATACTAGTGGCCTAAGACTTTTACACAGTACTGCATGTCCATATAAGGATTCTCTTCTCTATGCGCTGTATACAATATATTAAAAATTCATTAATACTGCTCAATGTACTGTGTTAATGTAACATGTATGCTCTGTTTTCTGTTTGACTGAATCAAACATACAGTTTCCCTGTATGTTTGATTCAGTCTCAATTCTATTCACCTGTTGCTCTTTATCAGTTTTATTTTTCATCCAGGATTGTTTGTAAGTTATTACGCCTTGCTTGTGAGCTCTTTTTTGTGAGTTAATTAAAGGGATCATCAGATGCCTCAAGCTGAATTTCTCTATGGTTGTGTAAAAAACACTCTTATACTCTGTCAAAATCAGCTCTGTTTTCATCAAGCCATTCTTGTCCAAGTTGCTTTAAATGCTAATGAGCTCTGCTGGCTCCGCCCCTCTCTTCTGAGTAGTGACAAGAAGGCTTTAAACTTCAGCTGTGAAACTTGCTAACTCACACATCATCACGAATGATTCGCGCAAACACATATGCATTTAGGCAGGTCAGGGGTCAACGTGTTCCCCTCAAAATGAAAGTAAATCCTAAACGATTATGAAATCTGGTTGCAGCACACACACAAGGAGAATCTTTGCAAATTGACAGCTCACTGAGGGCGGGGCTAAGGTAAGACGGTCCTGTCAATCAACTATTGTGGGAGGGGCCTGTGCAGAACTACCTCATTCTGACAGGAATCTCAGAACAGCCTGATTTTAAAATAGAAAAAAACACTGGGTGGATCTTTATCATTATAGGATAGATGCGTACATACATTTCCAACACACATTTATCTTTAAACAGCTTGTAAAGTAAATTATGCATCCCACGACCCCTTTAAAGCCTGTTTGGACTCATCTTTATCTTCTTCAGTCATCGTGTTTGTCCATAAGCAACCTTGCATCGTGACAGTTAATTTTAAGGAATTTTATGTGTTGATTTTTACTGGTATTTTACCGTTATTTTAATTTACCTGTTACATAGTGTTTTAGGGTCTGTTTTTTAGGCAGGATGCATTTTGTTGTTTCAGTTTTTGCTTATTATTAATCAGAAATAATATATATTTTCAGTTTATATTTATTTGTTTGTTTATCAATTGATTGACTTGAAATGACTGGTTTTTAAGGCAACCAGTAAGCATGCTTTTTTCTTTCTTTCTATATTTAATTGTTTTTGTCGTAGTAAAACACTATTTAAAAAAAAACTGTCGGTGCCTCTATATATGTTACCGAAAAGCAAACCAACTAAAATAAATTAGTGTAATCACTTCATGTTCGTATACATTTTTGTTGTTGTTCTGTATGTATTTGTACACGAGTCTTCCCTCATTATTAGTTGAGCCATTTTTCTTATTTAACCTACAAAACAATAGATTCACTATTGTCTGAGATAAACGGAATCTGTTCATATACCTCCAAATTTGACTTTGTTTGAGGTTTCCAAAACTTCCTGTTATATAACTTTGTAATTTAACTTTCTCACCGCCCTTCAGAGAGATCAAAGAAAGAGAGGGCATTATTCAGAAGAAAATGTGGAAGATATGTGTATTATGCACAATCTTTGAACAGGTTTTAGGGGAATATCTGTAGAGATCTGTGGAACGGATTAAAATATGATGAAATGTGTTTCTGCAGGGTCTTATGAAGGTAAATGTATGACTTTTAAGACATTTAAAAGAGAAGAAGAATGGAAGATGTGTTAATATGGTATCTACATGTAAATGTTTTTATACTTTGGATTCAAAGTTTGAAAAGACAACTTTCAAAAAAATCTCTATTGCGTTTTAATTCCTTCTTTTTTTTTTAATTGTAAATATCTAAAGATAATTTACGGAAGAAACAAAATTACCCAAGATGTCTTTTCAGAATACATTTACAAATACAAATATCTGAGAGAAAAAGTTTTCAAACCCCACTGACATATGTTTGTTTTTGTATGATGCATAAATTAAATCATCCCAAGTAAATATATTTGGATTTAAGGATGTTTGGACATTTGTACTGAAAAACAAAACAAAAGTCCTTAGTTATTAATGTATTCATTTAGCAATCCATGCAAAGTTTTATGTCACGATTTTTTGATTTTATGACTGATCTTTAGACCTATTTATTTATGCAGTAAGGCTTTCTTTTCTGGTGTAAGATCTTTGTTGAAGGTTAAATTTAGCACTAGCAGAAATCCCTGGGTTAACTGATTTGATGGATTTCAGTCTAAGTGAATCAAAAGTTAAAATAACGAAGGTGCTAAATTTCTGAAGATCACTTACTTGAGAAGCAAAATATAATAGCATTGTCCTGTTTTAAGAGAAACTGATCCCAATTATCAAAAGTATGTATGTATTCAAACCCAATGTTATCCAATATACCCCATTAACAGATATCTATTCTTGTTTTAAGCATAAAGTCAGTTGTTGTTTTTTTTTATTTATTTAGAAAGCCATCCCAAGTAAATGTATCTTGATTTAAGGAAGTTTTTTTGTATTAGAAAACAAAACAAAAATACTAAGGAAGAATTTCATTGCTCACTTCACTGCAAAAAAATACTTTCCTATCCTAGATCTTTTCTCTTGTTTCCAGCCAAAATATCTAAAAATTCTTAAAACAAGGAGGATTTTCTAGAAAATAGTAAAAAAAATGCTGTCTTGTTTTCAGAAAAAGACGTAAAAAAAAATAAATAAAAAAAGTGACTTTTTGCTTAGAACAAGCAAAATATTCTTATTTCAAACAGTAAACAAGATTATTTTTTCTTGTCTCGAAAATCCTTCTTGATTTAAGAATTTCTATATGTACGAGTAACATACGACTTCCTGCCCTGATTTAAGAGCTTATGGATTTCAGTCTAGGTGACTCCAAAGTTAAAAGGACTTTCTGCGAAGGTGCGACTGAATGGTGAGAGGAAAGTCAACTTGTTGAGGTGAGCCCAACCTGGTTTTAAGACAGAAGTATTTAGGGATGTCTGTGTGGTCCTGCATGTCCCCAGCTCGTCTCAAGCGTTGGTCAGAGCGAGTCGAGCGGCACGGTCACTTTGAAGGCAGACAGAACTGGGCCACAGACGTTCCATTAGGGAGGAGGCTCTGCTATTTCCAGTCCTCCGGCTTAAGAGGTCTCCGTGTCAGACTAATGGTGTTGTTGGGACTCTGTAAGGAAACCAAACGACTAAAATCTGTGATGCAAATACGAGGCTGATGTACGAGACCTAAACACACTCGGGTCTTTTTGACAGCTGTGACTGGACATTTCTCGTCCTGCTCTTCCTCTGACCTTATCTTCCTGGCCAGAGCTGAAAGGAAGTCTGGGTCCAGGCTCTAAATGAATGAGAATAAAGGCACCCATCCAGCGAAGCTCGAGTCTATTAATTACTTTGATTGATTTATGTGCCAATTAGTGCCTCTGGAAACTTGGCAGCACTTTAGATTTCCTGATTATTAGTGACATGGAGTCGTCCGTCTGCTCTTGGTTCGCAATAGATGGAGACGTTTCTATGCAGTCATTAAGGGTATGTGGATAATTCAGATGTGCAAGGAAGTAATTGTTCATTTTTACTTCCTGAAAAGTGTTTTATATATAGCCTGAGGACACTTGATTCATGCTTCAAAAGAATCGCGTGCATGAAAATCTGAGTCAGACTCAAACGTTTAGATTTGATGTTTAAGATGATGATTTTTGTAACCATTTCCTACCATCTCTGTGGTCCAATTAAACATGTTTTATTTTGCCTGCTGTGGCTTTTATGTAAACACCGACTTACTGTTACATCACACTTGCTGATAGATTCTTCAGAAAAATGTTTTATGCTTTGTTTTTGGACACATAGAAGGTTTGGAGTGAATAAAAGTATTGTCTCTGAAAATAAAAGCTGAAGTGAAATGTGTGTGACCTCTCTGAACTAAACAAAAAGGTAAAACGTGAAAACATGTTTAAATATTAACTATTAGATGGATAGTACTCTTGGAGATGGGGGAAAGTTTTTTTTTCTATTTTAAATGCTCTTACCTGTTATTTATCCTTTATTATGTAATACACTTTGAGGAAAAAGAGAGTAACTTTGAGGAATAACAGCTTTTATGGGGGAGCACTTTTCAAAGTTATACCTCGGCAGTCTGCACTTTGTGTTACTTCTAAGAAAAAAATTAAAATTATTCAAATGAATGTATAAGATTATAATAATATGCTATATTAATAAATAACAGAAAGTGCTAATAAATTACATAATGTATTTAAAATAATAATAAAAATACAAATTATATATATTTTTATCTTATTTTAATAATTTACACTTTTCATTAGTGCTTCAAACGATTAATTGTGATCCAAAATAAATGTTTTTATTGACACAATATGTGTGCTGTGTAAATTTATGATGAGTGTCTTTGTATACACACACAAACACATACATTATATATTTTGAAAATATTTGCATGCATATATTTAGATTCATATCATTTAAATTATATATAATTATATTTAATATATAAGCTAAAATAATTTTCTTGAATATATGCACAGTTGTCTATTTATATTTACATAATAAATATACACAGTACAATCACATACTGTATGTACATATATATATATATATATATATATATATATTTATTTTTCTTTTTTTTTTTTTTCCTGTTTATGAAAACTATATGAAGAAAATCATACAACTTTATTATAATTATAATATTGTAATAATAAAATTGTAAAGGAAATATAATGTTGCTAGTGGGTTACTATTCATTAATAATAAATTGAAATTATTATTTAGTATATTTTTTAACCCTCTGTTTTTCTGGTTTATATATTAAAACTATATATATACTGTATAAAAAAATTTGTCACAATCTTAGGAGAAATGATGACAGAAATATAATGTGGCTGATGGTTATTAGACGCAGGTCAAGGTGATCCATTAACTCTGCAGACACTCCATCAGGACTCTGGACAGAAAAGACCTGACGCAAACCCAGAGACTCACTTCAGCACCGACCACACATTGAGCAGAAACTCATCTTCTCTTTTACAGAGGCCTGAGGGACGAGAGAATCCAGTAAAATCAGGACGTAGAGAAGAGGTTGTCAAAGTGTAGCGTGAGGCACAGGAGACTTTATACTTTCCACCATCTGAAAGAAGAAACACTGGTGTTAGAGGTTATTTTTTTAGATGTGAAAACATACTGCTCCTTCACAGGGAAGTTTTCAAAAAGTCTAAACAAGGAAAATAACTTATGCAGTCCTGATTTTACAGTTTCAGTTCAACACGGTTCATACGTTAGAAAGACAGTTCTCTTTGCAGGAATGTGTCATGTTCATGCCTAGTAAGGATCTAATTTTAACCACATTAAACATATGCAGACTCTTTGAGATCCCTTATAATATTAATATTGCAACGTGGGCTCTTGTAATGTGGGCATATCCGAAAGCTTATCACTAATGCATGCTTTGTGGACTGTGTTCAATGTGTGCCGCCGGACTCCTGTGTTCAGTATTCATTCTGAATCCAAACCGGCTCACTCTCTCCGGACTGCACACACACGCTTTCTGCAACTGATGGTTTTATTTTGTATTCCGTTCGCAATCTCTGACCGCACTGTGGCCTGATATACTTTAGCTGTGCTTAGACTGTTCTGACTGATGATCTCAGCCGGAGATGTTGGAGTACTGCACAAAAGAAGCCGGATGATGAGGATAGGTAATCCATACACAGATGACACATGTTCGATTCAGTGAAGATAATAACCCACACTTTTTTTTTTTTTTTTTTAGTGATGTTTCTGAAAGAAGAAGATGCTCTGAATTTGGCTTTTCGCTGACTGGAATCACTAAATATTTAGCTAGAAAAAAGATAGAAAGTAGATGGAAAGCTTATCAAGAAAGTTTTTGAGTTTTGAGCCTTTATATACTGTAGATAGTTAGTTAGATAGATAGATATATGATGCATATGAAATGCTTTGTTTACTGCGATAAGCAAGGAAACTCTATATTGTTGCTGTTCCATAAGCGCCACCTGCTGTCAGAGATGGAATCCAGTCCATCTGTGGTTCACTAATAGATAAATAGGTGGATTAAAAAACAGTGTAATACATACTGTTCGTCCTGGCTTCAAGCACTATTGTTTTGTTGTATTCATTTAAAGAGCTCCTTAGTACAATAGATAGAACAAGATGCTTGACTCATTGAGCTCATCAGATGATGCTGATTTTTCTGACATTGGTTTTAGGCTGTTGGGCTCACACAGTGTGAGTCAACCCGGCCCATCCTTCATTCGTCTAATTTTTCTCATTTTGTAAAATTCTGACTCAACGCAGTACCGGAGTTCCTCTGGTTTTCACACGGCTCACTGCCCTGTCATACAGAGCCATAAATGACACTGGACTGAGAACACACTCCTTTGGGGTTTGTACCCTTGGTATATGGAGCAAAGAAAAAAAAAACATTAATTCTGTTTTCAAAATTGCCACCTCATTCAGTATTCCCTAATATTGTCTATTTGAATTAAAACAAGTGAGCGAATTTGGGCACTGAGTGTGTGTTTGCTTTAATAAATACTTAGCAAACCAACATCTCCAGCAGTAATTAAAAGATTTATCTTCAACTCGATCTCATGAAATTGCATATAAATAGTACTCCAAATAAACACAAAAATGTGTGTATTGATACACAAAACTACTTTGGCATGTATATGTTATGTAATCATTATGATTAGGGTTATGGGGTAGATGCATATCATATACATGTGAATACTGTGTGTTGTATGCACGCCATATCATATGCAAACCATAGTAAATTTTTGCATATCAATACAATATCAACTCACAAGTTTTTTGTTTTATTTGCCGTACTACATATTTTCATGAGACTGAGGCACATAAAACTAGCATAAAGCTAATTAAAGTAAAGCAATAACCCCTAAAAAGCCGTTGTTTACAGTGATTTTATAACAGCTAAGGGGCGTTAAAGCAGCGTTTCACAAAATAAAACAGCAAATAAAATGTAATGACATTTAGAAAACATTATTCTTCCACCAAACAATGCGATTTCTTTAGAAAAGCTTGTGGCTCTAATAAAGTGGTTGCCGAGCAAAACACAAATGTAAACAAAGGTGTATGTTTGTGAAGTAGTTTACAATAGTTTCAAACTTGGCTCAACCAATCAGAATCACGGACCAAAAATATCCATTTTATAATATTTAACAATTAATTACAAATTAAACTAAATCATTTAAAAAAAACACCAATCAAAATAAAACACTTACTTACGAAAGAGGAAATATAATCAAGTTCTCAATAAGAAGAAACTGTAAAAATTTAATTGAATCTAAGTACAAGTGCTTAATTTTGGGATACGATATGTAATCCTGATTACATGTAATCAGTTACTTTCTTGCTCTGTGTGTTTAATTTCTTTCTGCAGCCTCTTCTAAATTTGGATTCAGAAAACTCTGCACTGATGTTGTCCTTTCTTTCCTCTCTTCTCAGTGTTTCTCTTTCGTTCTGTTACTTTCACTCCCCCTCATTTCTAGAAGCCATTTGGCTGTTGCGGAGGGTTGTTGAATATCCCTCTGAGCCTCGCAAGGCGTTCTGGCCATGTGCAAGTGCCTTTCTGACTGGGCCTAGAGCGAGGAGGTGCTGCTTGTATTCCCCCCTAATTGGGTTGGAAATAATCGCGTTTCACTGCTGAATGGCTAAGCCACAGCAGAGTGGAGAGAGGGTGACAGCCTTGTCTCACAGGCTCTCATGGGTCCTTATGCTGCTGCAACAGCTGCTCGGCTCAGTGCTGCTGACCTCCAGCCATCTTCTGTGATGAAAACAACAGATACAAAACACCTGAGAAGATGCATTGCCATCTTCACCGGGTAGATTTTCTGGATGCCCTCAAAGCATGTGCATCTGCTCAGTTCATGTCCAGCTGATTAGCTGTTTAATGACAAGGTGACAAAACCGGATGCCATGATTGTGAACGTGCATTTTAAAACATTCACTTTGACATGTGGATCATGCAGATTCATGAAACAAAACAGAAACGACAGCCCAGGGATTTCTATTTTAAGAACAAGCCCTTCAGTCAACTGTAATATGCTTCGTATGATTTCATCATTTGTTAGATTTCACAACCAAGGAGTCATGTATGCATGAATATTTCATGACATCTCAAAGAAACAGCATTTCAAATCTACAAAGGCACAATTTACAACTCTTAATACAATGATTTGATTCCAGTATTGAGTTCAAATAGAATTTCCATTTATGCAGCTTTTAATATTAGGATAACATTAAGGCTGGTATTAAGGGTGTGACTTGTGTGTCCTGAAGAACTATGATATAATTGTTCTAGGCAATCAGACTAAAGCTTTTCTCCTGTTAGATGTTTAAAAAATAACCAAAATACTCCAAGAGCAAGAATACAAGAAAAGCCCTAGAAACCACCTACAGTAGTATCACTCTATTGATAACCCAAAACTCCTTAGCAACACCCTACCAACCACCCAGTGAACTCTAGCAATCACCCATAATGTCATAGCAGCATCCTAGCAAACACACTAAAAACTCTTGCTATGTAGAAATCACTGTAGTACTTGAGGGTTCACACTTTTTACTCAAGACAGTAAGAAATAGCCTGGCAACCACAGTGAACACCAAAGAAACCACCCAGAGTGCCCTAGCAACCACATGTGAAACATGTGGAGTAACAACCCATTAGCAAACACTCACTGGCAAAGCCTTAGAAATGCTCTAGGAACCACCCTAAACACATAAAAAACTTTCCATCAACTTAGCAACCACCCAGAACACCCTACCATCCACCTATCTAAATCCCTTTAGAAAATACTCACTCACGCCGCTTCAGCAACATATCAGCAACCTCCCCAACCGCATAAGAAAACTCCAATCAACCTAATAACCATCATAACACCCTAACAACCACCTAAAAACCTCCCAGAATGACCTACCGACCTCCTAGAAACGCTCTAGTTATGGTAAAGTCTTTTGTGTAGCTCTTAGCAACACCCTAGCAACCACCTAGAATATTAACACTTTAGCACAACCCCTTAGAAAACAGTGACTCGCTCAATCACAATGCCTTAGCAACACCCCAGTGACCACCACAAACACAAATTTCCTACCAACCTAGCAACCACCCAGAATACTCTAACAGCCACCTAGAAACCTCCTAGAATGCCCCAGACAAAACTCTGGAAATATTCAAAGTCCTAGTATGCACTTAGGAACACCATATCAACCATTTAGAACACCCTTGCAACCACCTATTAACAATCTGAACACAACCCCTTAGAAAACATATCAATCACAATGCTTTAGCAACACCCCCGCAACCACCCCAAACACCTAAGATACCTCCTACCAACCTAATAATCACCCAGAACACCCTAACAACCACCTAGAAACCCAGAATGTCCCAGTGACCTCCTAGCAACACTCTGGCGTTCCACAAAGTAGCAAGCTCTTAGCAACAGCATATCAACTAGTTAGGACATAACCAACCAAAAACCAGCTAGAACACCCTAGCAACCAGCCAGGATTCCCTAGCAACCATCTGTTGATACTCCAACACAACCCCTTAGAAAGCACTCAATCACAATGCATTAGCAACGCCTTAGCAACCACCCCAAACGCATAAGAAGCCTTCTACCAACCTAACAACCACCTAGAAACCTACCAGAATGCCCTAGCAACCACCCAGAACACACTAACAACCACCTAGAAATCCCTAGAATGTACTAGTGACCTCCTTGCAACACTCTAGCAACTACCCTCAACATCTTTAGAAAGCGTAAAAGTCTCACTGTATAGCAGTATGTACTGCACACCTCCTCTTGCCTTCACTCGGGTCTCTGTGTTTCTCTCTGTAGCAGGCGTGGCGCCCCCTGGAGGTGGGGATCTGTGATATTAAACATGCTCCCCCATGGCCATCATCACAGGTGTCGGGCCATCGCGGAGGAGCCAGAGAACGACCGCGAGGAGAGGATTCTGGCAATACTGGGGATCATCGGCACCGTACTCAACCTGCTGGTGGTCATCTTCGTCTACATCTACACCACCTTCTAAGATCTTAAGAGACAGGACACCCTCATCTGAATTAATGGCAATAAAGCTGAGGAGAACAAACTGGCCTCGTGTTTCATCACCAAAAACCATCAAGCAGTGCCTGACCTATTCAATCAGTCGAGAAAACGCAAGCATTACATTCAAAACTAGGCTGAGACCTTTTCGTTTCAGTTAGAACGTGTCGTCCGTTATTTGTATATCTGTTCATGGTTCATTTTGTAGAGTCTTGATTATAATTGCATGTTCTCTGACTTACAGTAAGTATTATATGCTTTTTGAAATGTGTGTGAATTTCACCTACAGCTGACTTTCTATCTGGGTCCAGAGGAGAGCAATGTTGAGGATTGTGTACAAAATAAGAGTGGATATGGTTATTGAATTTCTTGTTTTACGTTGAGTTGTCTCTCTATAAAGCACAACAGAGCAGAATGCCACAACGACGTCTTGTTCTCAGGTGTTTAACAGGGTTTGTGGGAACGTTTACTTGAAAGGCACATCGACGACCTCTATTGTCGCTGTCACACTTGTAATGACTGATCTCGATTTACACTTTCTACTCAATGTGCTTTTTGCAATGAAAAACTCCAACCCAATGAAAACATAGTGATGTAATAGTTTTGTACAACAAAAACGGTTCGATGGTAAGAGAAATATAGCATTAGAAATATGCTTTTATAACATCATACGAAATGGTTTTGACTGTTGAAATGGGCTTTTAGCTTCTTCTGCAATGTTTCAAAAGAAAACATTAAAATTTAATAAAGTTGACAAGATGTATCTGATGTTTCTTGTAATTAAAGAGACGGTCTCCCCAGAAATTACAAATCTGTCTTTTTTTTCTTCTTGGAGCTCAGAAGGTGATGTTTGGCAGAACAACAGACTCGCTCAGCGTTCACTTTCTTTGTGTGGATAAAAAGATGCAATAGAAATGAATGGTGACTGACTTCCATTCAGCTTAACATCTCCTTTGTCTTCCACTGAGGGTTTCAAACAACATGACAGAATTTGTACTTTGGGAGAACCGTCCCCTTTAAGGATTTATTTCAACCATACAGTTGCTCTTAGCTCATTTAAAAAAAAAAAAAAAAAAACATTCTAGAAAATGCAGTGTTTATTATGAAGGGAATCCCTAGGACTTTCAGTTGGAATTGCAGCATCAACAAAAGCACTCAGCATAGCTGATTTCATGAATTAAGCCCCTTGGCATATTGTGTTTTCTGGTGCACAATAGAAAAAAAAGATGATGTCTGAAGGTATAAAAAGAGAGTTCCCTCTCTCCCATTTGCTCACTTGGATGGGAAGATGACGGAGAGAAACGTCAGGAGAGTAAGTGCAGGGAGAGAGCGAGTGAGCAGCACCACTGGGAGCTGGAACGCCTGCAGCAAACACAACGCCATCTGCTCTCGTGGACAGAGGCATCCCAACATGCCTATGCCATGCCATCTTACATATTTATGAGGGCTGTCCAGCCATGTAATATGAAAAATATGATATGAAAAGATGCAGTAAGATAAGAACAGTCCAAAAAGTTAAATGAGGATGTGAGGATCTTTATATGTGTTTGATAAACTAATCCAAAATTAACCTAGCCTAAAAAATAGCTAAGTTTAAATATATAAAATCTTCATTACAATGTTATAGTTTTGGTCTGGCTGTGCACACCTGATCCTGACCTTTTTCAACAATTAAAATCATCATGATTTTGACAAAATCTGAAATTCTGTTAAATTTAATAAAGTCAAATTACTAAGAAATTGTTGTGACCAAAAACAGTATTCCACATTTTGCACAGTAGGTGTGAATAATCAATTATATTTACCCTGTTTTTACGGAAATTGTGTGAAAACTAAACTTTTAACTTTGTCATTCAAGTTTTTAGAAAACTGCACAAGCTTATTTTGGTCCCACTTTATATTAGGTGGCTTTAACTATGTGTAATTAAATATAAATATTGACCCATTGACCCATCCCTTACTCCTTAATCTACCCTTAAACCTACCCACACTACCAAACCTGTCCCTAAACGTACCCGTATCCCTCCTCAATAGCAGCAGAAGTGTTTTGTAATATGATATAAACACAGTTGGTACATTGTACTCATTTTATTTATTCATGCACACAGTAGATATTATTTAGTTAATGGGAAAATATAAACATGGTCCCATATGTTGGTATTGGGGCTTAAACACATGCAAACCTTTAAAATACATGAATAAATAAACAATTAAACAGCTCAAATAAATCTAGGTTAAGCACCTTCTTTCACTGACTATTTGCTGGGGGGAAATAATAAATAAATAAAAGTAGTTTCAAGACCTATTACGTAACCTATTCATGGAAAGCGCCTGCTTTATTTATTTATTTTTGAGTTTTACTGAATTCAGGCTGTGGATGTATGAGGATTAGAAAACTCATGTTCTCATGTTCTCATTGTCCATATGCCATATGTTATAAAGCCGTAGAAGCTCTGTCATCCTCAGACCTAAATCTTTCAAACGTAAAGGCATTTATAAATTTTTCAGCGTGGCCATGCACTGTCATTTCACGACAGACTGTCTGCTATGTCCTCTTCCTGAACAGAAACAGGTTTGATCTGTAATACTGTAAGACTGGATGTGCGGGACACGAGGAGCTCCTGTATATGTTTTTAACAGAGCGTCCTGCTGTTATATGGGGACACAGAGCACCTTCTCACAGTGACGGTGTGAAGATCCTGTTGTGTTTACAGGCCTCTTGCTGGAAGCAGGATCCTGAATTATTGACACAGCTCTTCTGTTTGGATTTTTCTTTTTAAAGTATAGAAACATCTTTCCACATAGTGCCACATAAGAGCGTTAAGTTCCAAAAACAAACGTGTCACAAACTGTTCTCTTCACGTTCATCTAGATTAACTTTTTTTCTGTTCAGAGGTACAAGCATATCCGCATAAACATGGTTTACTTTGAAAAGGAACACCGTTTCAGCCCACATGATCATGCTTTCATATGTGAGAGTAAATGTGAGCCTGCAGCACAAAAGCAGTCGTATTTGTAGCAATAGACAACAATACATCACGGGTCATAATTATTGATTTTTCTTTTATGCCAAAAATCATTAGGATATTAAGAAGTTTTGTACATTTTCAACTGTAAATATATAGAAACTTAATTTTTTATTAGTAATATGCATTGCTAAGAACTTCGTTTGAACAAATTTAAAGGTGATTTTCTCAATATTTAGATTTATTTTGCACCCTCGGATTATCACATAGTTGTATTTTGGCTAAATATTGTCAGATCCTAACAAACCATACACCAATGGAAAGCTTGATGCTTATATTTATGCACAGACATATAGTATTGATTTGAGTTGGAATTTGGAGAATTGTTGCTGTACATTACTTGTTCACAAATGGATGCTCTGAAGTGAATGGGTGCCGTCAGAATGAGAGTCCGAACAGCTGCTTAAATCATCACAATAATCCACAGCACTCCAGTCCATCAGTTAACTGAAGCGAAAAACCATGTTTATAAAAAACATATTCCATCATTAATATGTTTAACAAAATGTTGTTTCCGAGTCATATCAAGAATAAATGTTGTATGTTTGTCACTTTCTCCTATTTTCCATCTCAAAGATAGTCTATGATTTATACTGTATACTGTACATTCTTAACTAATGGAATGACAGCCCTTCTTAACACATGGACCCTCAAACAACACACACACAGAAATAGAATCACATCTTTTGCTGCTTTAAATAACTGCAAGGCCTTTTCCGTCATTACTGAAGCAAGAAATACCCTGAAGCTAAATGTGAAAAGCACATTGAGAAAAATGGAAGGGTAAATTAAATTCCAAGATCGGTGAGTTTTCTGTGAGCAAGTAACATACATTTTCTTCATGAAATTTAAACTGCTCTTAATGAGATCATGTAGTTATGTAATTTAGAAGCATAATGCAGAAGCAACACCGCTGGATAACATTCAGCCACAGTAATAAATCAGTCAAATAACATAGATAGATAAAAAGAAATATAAACTAACTGTTTATTCTGCGATAACAACCTGCTGGATGTACATTATCTCTTACATAACATTTTGGACACAGTATTGCCAGTTATTTTGTTTATTTTTGGTAGGCCTATTCCAAAGAAAACCAGAGAAACTCAGTTATGTAATGATTCAGGGTTTGAAAAAGTTGGTCGAGTAAGCAATTCAATGACTCATTCATATAGTCACTTACTCATTCAGTTCTTGGACCTTTTTCAGATTTCCAGTGTTCTCTAAAAATGTCATAACATCTATAGTAGTTAACAGAAACTACTAGTGTATTATCATTTGCCCCAATAGCAAAAGAAAAAAAATCTGTGATAGCATTTCTGTGACTCTCCAAAAGAGGAAAGAATGTCAAGAGATTGATTATGTTGGTCAGCAGAGAGAAAGATATCAAATTTTCCATCACTCCCTCAGCTGTTTTATTACAAACACTCATACAGCATAAGTTGTTTTAATTATTACTTGTAATGCCAAAGTAATACAAAGTCCATAGGCATTTTTGAATTTTGAATAACTTGGTTAAGTAAATGCAATGAATCACTTATATGGACAGTCACTTGTCGCCACCTACAATATAACCTGCAGAAATATTCATAGAATAATCTCTGCTGTTTGTTTGTAGATAAACTCACTAATCATCAGGAAAGGAAAGGACATGACATGTGGTCAGGTATGGTTTCCCATACTAGGACTTTGTGGTCTGCGTTAAACCCAACCAAGTGCACACACACAGCACTGAGAGGTGAACAACCACACACACACACACACACCGTGAACACACACCCAGAGCAGTGGGCAGGAAAATGGTGCCTTCCTCAAGGGTCTCACCTCAGTCGTGGTATTGAAGGTGGAGAGAGCACTGGTTATTCATTCCCACTACCCACAATCCCTGCCGGACCTGGGACTCAAACCCGCGATAACATGATCATGACCAGCTGTTGGGACGCAAAATGAAGGCTTTCTAAAATTTTACTCAATTTTAGTCAAATGGGTATGCATGATAATACATGAAAATGTATGAGGAATTTTCTCTCTCACAGAAGTCTCTGATTTTTTGGATACCACTGCATTTATAAAATTCAATATGTAGGCCATAATTATGTATCTCTGCCATGTAAGAGAAGCTCTATCTACACTGTTAGAAGTGGTTATTCTTCTTGTCTTTATCTCTGTTATTTGATTCATCAGCACATTCTTGTAGCCTGAGACAAGTGCTGATTGAGAGCCATTTTCCTTTTCCTTTCCACTGCTACTTTTCCATGATTTTTCTATGTAAAGAAGATGCACATGCTTGACTGTTGACATCTCACACATGATACTAGGTGCATCCAAAATCACATCTGAGTAGGTACTACATTTCAGTATGAACATATTTCACCACTGTTAAAAGAGTGTGCTTGATATCTAGTATCAATCTGAGTTATATGATTATACTACAGTATATCCACCATAAATATGTAGGATGCCATGCAAAATCGACTGCTCCAGACACATCGACTCATCCGGCATGTTGAAATAGTCATGTGATGTCATTCATAAATCATCTCCCATGGCCTCATGGGATAGTGTCCATCTTTAGAACCATGGCATAAACCTTTACAGGTGAAATGTGTTGGTTTGTGATTTGTATGAACAGAAACTTACTGCTTTTTGAGTTTTTAACTGCGTTTTTGACTGGCTGTGTGTCCACTAAGGCGTGTTAAGCTAGAGTTATGTTCCTCCAAAAATTTATTTTTTTTATTAATATAGGCATGGATACATTTAGTCATTGTGCATGCGAAATGTGATATTTGTCCCTCCCCTCCTTTGTGATTGGACAGCTGGGTAAAAAGTGACATTGATTAGCACTATGGTTTACCCAGAGTCTAAGCAAAATATGGCAATCATAAAACAGACATTCATGCTGCTCAGTTTATACAGTATATATATATATATATATATATATATACACATAGCAATCCCACTGAAAACAATACCAAATAAAAGAAAATGCTAACCTCAGTAAAAATGCTTTGTCCATTGTAATTATTTTTAAAATGCTATTTTCAACACATATTGCAAATGGTTATTGTGCACTTACTTGCTAATAATATTTCACATTATCTTTTTTTCTGTGAGAAAAAAAAAAATCAGCTGAAAAGTTCAGTAGCAGCATTTTCACCTGTCGTTGTCCTCTTCTCTGGTGACCTCTGGGTTATGGTACACTGACCTCTGACCACTAATTATATCTCAATTGCTCATTAGAAACATGTCCAGGAGAGTGCAAAGTGCATGGGCACACTGCTGTAATTGGCCATTATAACAGTTCAGCCCCGTCTGACACCTCCCTCTCTCTGAGGCCTTGTGCAATTAGTTCTGTGTCAGGCTTTATCAGAGGACAGTCTCTTCTGTTAATGCACAGCCTGGTCTACAGGGCTTATGCTTTCTGCACTGAAAGCAAGAACTGAATTCACCTTCAAAAGTCACAGTACTTCCCAGAAGGTCTCAGAGAGCATATGGCATTCAGAAGGGTCCACTTTTTCCCGGAAAACACCCCTCAGCATGCTTAACTGTACAAGATGCACACTTGTAGTCTGCTTAAAATGTTAAAAGTAATTGAAAAAAAAAACTGTACTTGCAAATAATATAATATTAATGAAATGGAATGCCACTTAAGTGTACTTAAAAAGAGACATGTTTCTGTTTCATTACAACTGTATGTTTCTTTACACACTTAAGCACTTTTTTAAAATTGCATTTTAATGTCCAGTAAAAAGATTTAATGTTCTGTCATGTTATTTTAATGTGCTTATGCATACATATATATATGTGCAAGTTTCAATGGGAAAAAAAAGTATGTTGAGTATATTGAATATAAAGTATATATTGTATATAAAGCATATTTCAGTTTATCATAAAAACATCAGTACATTCAACAGTAACTTATGAAATAATAACTAGTAAATTTGACTATAATTTAACATTAACAAAAATAAATTCATTGTAAATAGCATGCATACAAATGCCCGAACATGTCACTTTCAGTTTGGACTTTTAAATTATATTATTTATATAACTTTTTAAAAATATGCTGAAGTGTGCTTCTTTGTCGTCACAAGCTCTTGAGGACAAATCAAAGTCTTCTTCAAAAATGAAGATAAATGACTTTTTCCCCCAATCAATCTTCATGGCCACACTATTGAGTAAGCTCTTTGAAACCTTATGGGTTTCAGTCTCCACTGGTTTCTGGTTAAAGCTCTCAGCAGTCAAAGACAGAATGTATTGGTGATGTCAGCAGGAGTCTTTCCATTCCTGATCGTAACCCCAGTCCAAAACCAGCAGATGACCAGATGATGAAAGTGACAAGGATTCTCCATTCATCCAGAGGGACGCTGAGTGTAACATGATCGCTTTGTGAGAGGACTTTTGAACAGGACACATGGTGAAGATGCACAGACTCATGCTACGGTCAGCGCAGAGCGGACGTGAAGCAGGGTGTGTGACCAGCAGGAGAACTATGCAGGAGGACATGCTTCAGGTAAAATAAGATCAGACTAAACACTAATGCAAGTCTACTGCTTTCCATTACTATAAAGCATAGAAATAGAAGGATAACTCACCTGTTTTTTTTTTTTTTTGTTGTTTGTTTGTTTTTCGTTCTGCCCCAATGTCATTAGGAACCATAACTATTTTATGTTTCTGAACATTTTATATTTGCTCGTACAGATTTAGGGGGTGGGGGGTGATTAAAAATAAGCATTTTAGCAAGCGTTTTTTTAAATAGTATTTTAATTGAACTCATGACTTGAATCTATAGATGCATTAATGAAACATCAGTACTGCAGATTTAAGTCATGTGAGAATATAAAGGTTGAATATAGTTATATTCTTTCTTTCTGTCAGCAGTGTTTGACCAGGTGCTTCTGCTGACTTTGACTGCATGTGTAGTGACTTTGCTGTAATTCAAGCTGATGAGTTTCATTTATGTTCTGTTTAGGGAAACATTTACTTAGATTTTTAGTGCCCTCTAGTGAATATGATCCTCAACAGCACACATTTAGTGCAATTTTAGAAGAGGTCTGAAATCTGTGAAAGAAAGAACTGGAACATGTGCCCAGAATATAAAACACAAAAATCTGCCATTATGCATGGGTGTTTGCAAGCTAAAATATTATTATTACATTACTATATCACATAAATAATCAATACATTTCTGTTTAAATGTAGTATATTATTTATATATTTATTAATTTGATTTGAATTAATTATTGGTAATTATATATATAATAATAATTTAATATACTGTATGAACTAAACAATTATGTTAATATTAATGAATAAATAAAATATATACATAAAAAAATAAATTAAATTAAATTAATTAATTAATTTATTCATATAAATATATGCCATACTAAATTATTCCCTCTACTTATTCACCAAAAAATAAAATAAAGCTGTTATTTTAAATAGCATAATAAATAGTAAATAAGAAGAGACTATTTGACAATAATACATAATTTCGTGCACTCCCTGGTTAAATTAAACACTTTCAAATTTCAGTGTATACACTCAGAAATAAAGGTACGAAAGCCGTCACTTGGGTGGTATCTTTTCAAAAGGTACACTTTTGTACCTATTAGGTTCTAATATGTACCTTTAAGGTACCAAACATGTCCATTTTGAAAAGGTACCGTCCCAGTGACAGCTTCTGTCCCTTTATTTCTGAGAGTGTATAGCCCCTGATGCATGGTAAATAGGTGAACTGTGTAATACGTGTCTCGCAGGAGCAGCCCACAGACGTCTCGACTCTGGAGGAGCCGGTGGCCCGAGACCGAGACGACAGAAAAGGCTCCGCAGAAAGAGTACTGTGCCTGATCGGGGTCACTGCTATCATCCTCAATCTTCTCGTGGTGGTGTTAGTGTACATTTACACCCCTGTGTGAAGAGAAGTTCATTACTTTGACTGGACTAACCTTCAGACATCTGGATGGCTTCACCGCCAGCAACGGACAGGACTAGACCTAGTGTTTGCTTTGCTGAGCAGCCTGGGAATATACAGAACATATTTCCCATGCCAGTGTTTTGTGTGTGATTTGACTTTTGTTACAGGACAGCTGTGGCTGACAAAGTAAATGTAAAAAAATATTAGTTTTACTTTAGTTTCCTTTAATCACAACTAATAATATTTAGTAGTAGTGCCTTTATTTGTCACATACACTGTTACATGCAGTGAAATTACCAATGTTACTGACTGTTAACTGTGAATGCTAACATTTGTACATGCCATTTTCTAAATGCATACGTTTCTAGAATTAAACAAGGAAATATTCCATTCTCTCTCTCTCTTCTATAATGGAAATATTTAAGTCTTTTAACTTTCCTCTTTATATTTCTTAATATCCCTTTGAATAATAAAGCCCTTAATTACATCATCATCCAGGAAGTGACATCATTTTGGAGGGAAAATAACAACAGCACATATATTGCATCATATAATTACATTCTAGGTTACTTTATAACTCACTACATTTGGGTTAATTTAACTAGCACAACAAAATAAAACACACAAAAACCATGCTAGTATGTACTGTGTAGTAGTCCTTAAAATGCCTCCAGAAAAGAAAAGCTCTGAACATCTGAATGTTTATCTATCGCCTCTGAGATCCTGAGCTCTGATTGGCTGTCTCTTGGTTACAAGGCACGGAGCGCTCTGATTGGCTGAAAGTTTTCCACGCATCTCTTTCATTCATGTCGGAGCGGAGTCAGGGCAGCGCGTCTGGATGAGAGAATGATTGAGGTCATCAGCGCTGACGGATCGCTCTGACAAACACACCGACTGAAAACGCATCCATTGCAGTTCAGCAGGTCGGAACAACGATGTCAGAACTGTGGAGGCTGTCCTTTTGCCTGTCTGGAGCTCTATTTATAAGCTCTCTTTCCCTGGCGATCGCAAGCTCCTCATCAGTCAGTCATCAGATGTCTCCTGATCTCATCCATCCTCCACAAATCAGGAGCAAAGCTCAGAGGCACAGACATCAGACCAACTCCACTCGAGTACAGATAGATTTAAAAGGGTAAGTGTCTTGATTGAGTTTATGTGAATTGAATATATGTGAACTATAGTAAATAGAGCTTTATTGTACACTTTATTTTTAAATAGAGTAAACATGTACAGGATCAATTATGTTTTGTTTTCTTCCCCCCATATTACTATTGAATAAATCATAAAAAACAAACAAGCATCACAAAAAACTCAATGGAATCCATTAAAAATATAAGCTAAGATTCAGATAACAGAGTCAGGATAAACTAAAATTAGTATTTTTCACTAATTTGAATCTGATTCCAAGTGTCATGTTCACATCTTTCAAGATATTCGTGCCACAATTATTGAATATAAGTGAACTCAAAACAGCATAAAAACTTAATAGACCTTTATTTTTATTTGATTGCTTTTCAAATGCATAATAATAATGTGCAGATCTTTTGTTGTTGTTGTTGTTAAAAAATTATAGTAATAAAGAACAACTCCAAAATTATAGAATTGTTATATATATATATGCAAATAATGCTAATAATTTTAATTCCATAAGCAATTGTGTTCACATCAAAATGTTGGATCTGTTTTAAACCTTCCAAATAACGAAAACAAACTGAATTTTAATTCATTCGATTTTTTCCCCTTTCTGTGAGATTTGACAAACCTTATGTTTACTACACATCTCATCCTCATCTCGACCTGATGCCCAAGCTATTGTTTTTTTGTCTTCACTGCTTCTCTAAGTCCCATGTTTACGAGCAGTTTATAGTCTCAAGAGACATAAACAGAGCACTTTACCTCAATCAAAGCTCTTTATAGATCCAGAATGACGTGAAAACATTGGCCCGTCTCTAGACTTGCGCTGGAAGTGTTGATCCTTCAAGCAATGAGGGGAATTCCTGAATTTCCTGAACAGTTTAAAAGCTAGTGACTGGTCTTTGTAAGCCATAACAGAGCCGGAAATTACTTACCCTTCTTTTCATATTCATTTGGAGGGAGCCAGAACGCCACTGAAGCTTTGTAAGAGTTCATCAAGGATGCACCGCTGCTCTTCTGTAACATCCCTCCTCCTCTGGACTTCATTGTGCTTTTGGGTCAACCGAGGACATTGACTGTGTGGAAACATGTCCATCCCGGGGCAATGGGGGGAATATGGTAGCTCAGAAAGAGAAGGAGGGTGTTGTTGTGGAGTTTAGTAATGCTAACAGGCCCAGCACAGGTTCAACAGTTCAGAGCTCAGAAAACCGCTTCATTTCAGAGCGCATCAACGGTGCCTTTCACACCTCAAAGGGAGACAAAAACATGATTATTTCCTCCTTGATGGAGGTGCCGAGCAAAGTGGGAGCTTTGTGATAATCCAGCAGTTAACCCACATATTTGACCTCGAGGACCACAGTTGAGGTTTTATTGAAGCTTCTCTGTTACGAGGTGCTGGAAAAAACAAGAAGACCCCCCACCCCACATTGCACAAATGTAAATAACATTTTTAAAATATAAAAGGTTCATTTACAATCTTTATTTTACAGCCTCGGCTCCCACTGACGTGTTGGAGGTGCAGAGGTTTGGAAGATTTACCGCTTTTTTCTTTGCTTTCTGTTCACACGAAAACAAAAGATCTGTAGGCCGAGAGAATGGCATACGTGTGGGTGCAAAAGCAGCTGGTAAAGAACAGATGTTTCATTCTTCAGATTACACTCACATAATTCACTTTAAATATTACTAGTGTATTCATATTTTGTGATAGCAAATCAGATTTAAGGGATTGTTCACCCAAATATGACAATTCTGTCATCATTTACTCACTTAGAAACCAATAAGACTTTTTTTTGTTTATTTTTTTTGTCTTCTGTGGAACACAAAAGGACATATTTAGCATAATGTTCAAGCTGCTCTTTTCCATACAGTGCAAGTGAATGTCAATAACGGCTGTTTCCACTTGGGTTGTATGCAAAAGAACAGCTTGCAAGCAATGCAAGGGACTAAATAATGCTATCTGGTCTCATGGCATAAACGTACCTGGGTGTACTTTTTAGCGAGACACAAATTACGTACCAACAAGTACAGGAATGAACACTAAAGGCGGAAAAACTCTCAGATTTACAGAGTTTTGATTAATAAAGCGTAATTACTTGAAGAATATCATATTATGACTTC
The DNA here is from genome assembly GCA_032357425.1 of Enteromius argenteus. NCBI lineage: Eukaryota > Metazoa > Chordata > Actinopteri > Cypriniformes > Cyprinidae > Enteromius > Enteromius argenteus. Next base: position 11,581,532 of record JAUCMR010000043.1, on the reverse strand, counting down.
AAAACAATATTAATATGCTGGGAGATTTGAAAACTGATGCTTTTGAACGTTATCATCACACATATAAAGCATCATATCTATGTGTTTTCACAGACGGTAGGTTTTTTCAGTAGCTCACGGAGTACAGAGATGTACTTGAGAGATGAGGAGCTCCGGTTCAATCCTGTGTATAACTACACTCCAACAAAACACTTCAGATCTGTGTAAAAGAAAGTTGAAATGGCACGGTTGCATCAATAAAGGCCTTCTTATATCAGTTTTGCATTTGTTAACACTATCGGGTAGGTTTAGGGATGGTTTTAGTGTAGGCTATAGTTCCAGCATTATAGAGCATTAACTTTTAGCAACAGTCCACGGATATTTCAATTCTGAACCACCGCAATACATACCATTATCAACATAATAGAAATGTGCCAGGGTTCACGTATTAAACCTGTGTTTTAGTGGCACTCAGTGGACATTTCTCTTTGAAACTGCTGAAAAAAGTTCAGTAAGGTACATAAAAATGGTGTTGCACAAAAAGTGCATAGAGGTACATATTATTTTGAGACCAGGTTGAAATAAATGACACAGCTTTCTCTATTTTTGGTGAACTATCCCTTTAACACGTCCAAATCTTGAAAAAAACAGTTACTCTGCCGTAGCCATGTGAGCAGAATAAACACAGCCATCTTTGATCACTATCGGGTCTTGCTCTAATGGGAGCCTCTCAGCTCTGTAAACATCACTCACGTCTCATTCGGAATGTATCATTTAGGTGTCGACTCGCGTTAAAACCCAAACGGGGAATAAAAGTTGATGGCAAGTTTCCATTTTGTCAGTGCAGAAATGTCCCTATTTGGGTCTAATAGGGGCCCAAGTGAAGGGTCAATGCCTTTATTTAGAGATGAGACAGACAGACGAGTGGTAAAAGGTCTCAGTGTTATGAGACATCTCAACACATCTTCAGCTTAAAGAGACAGTTCACCAGAAAATGAAAAAATACAATTATTCCGAACACATTATGAATCAAAATCAGTATGGTTTTCTTTTTATTTATAGAATGCAAAAAAAAAGATAAAAATAATAATTTTCAATCTTTAGAAACTCGCAAAAACAAAATAAACGTTTCATTCAGCGGTCTATTTAACTCAAACTTGCTGGTACTGGATCACTGAGTCAGTCAATGAAGTAAACTAGAGATTTAACAGCTACTGACAATTTATGGTACGCTTGCATCCTTTTAGGTTATTATTAGTTGTGATTAAAGGAAAACTTCAGGTTTTCCTTTATGTTGCATGAAAGGAAAAAGTAATGCACTCTTAAAAATAAAGGTTCCAAAAGGGTGTTTTTGTAAATATGCCATAGTAGAAAAGCATTTTTAGTTCCCCAAGAAACCTAAATAAAGAAGAACATTTGAATAATCTAAAGAACCTTTTGCTACTATAACCTTTTGTGCAATGGAAAGTTGCCATGAATGTCAAAAATTATTTTCAGTTTTGGCTCAGCAATACCTTTACAGATGCTTAGACAAAAAATATAATAACATGCATGCATTCTTATGCGTTATGCATTTTTTTTTTTACAAATGTGCTTTGGGAATCATATTTACAAACACGGTTTTAAAATGCAATTGCAATTGCATTCAACATAAAATCAACAGAAAAGCTGAAAGCCTGCATACTGATCCAGTGATTTTAGTTAACTCTTCAAACCTGCATGTGCTGAATTAGCTTTGGAAGGTTATAGGTCATTCTGACCTCCACACAGCCTGGATGGCCCATGCCAGCCCTGTTTCAATCGGCTTACGCTGCACAGACAACAGCCGTCCCTCGGCCTGCCAGGTCCCTTCAGAAGCCATACAATAAAGGCACATACTGTAACTAATTAGCAAATCCCTCCCGATGCTAGCGAGGGGTTAGGCTGATGCGTGCCGGCCGTGAGTGTTCAGGATCGGGGCTTGTGTTGGTGTGCTAATTGCCTTTTCTCCCAGAAGCCGCTAGATAAACAGATGCGGCCCAGGAGTCTGAAGAAGACTCTTAATCCAGCAAAGTTTACCCACTAGACGCTTCTGCCAGTGCCACTGTGGGAAAAACAATATTTCTCATGTGCATTGGCACAGGGAGGCCCGACGAGGGGGGCGTCTATAACAAACTCACACCCCCCTTCATTTTTATTCATCGGCGCTATTTGTCCAAGCTGAATACAACACGGGGTGAAGGGTCAGCTTAAACCCAAGGCTATTCACTCATTGCAATGCATCTTAAGGGGCCCAGGGCCTTAGATTGTAAGTCTTTTAAAAATGTCCTTTCAGAAGTGGTTAAATCATGATTATGCCGGACAGATTGATTTGGCGCAGAGCCTAGATAGGTGAAATAAAAGTGAATTGAAAAGTTTATTCTGCAGTTTCAAGGACAAGCAGACGCAGTGCCGTTTAATAGGCTTTACTTTTTTTACTTTTTCTTAAACTATTGTCAAGCCCAGAGTTTCACCCTTGATCTCTGTCCGTCTTTCTCCAGGCCCAACGTTTGTGGCACCAGGTGCTGTTATTCATGGCTGGTCAATCCCAAAACCAAACAATGCACAAAACGTGAGTATCTTTTCAGGGACATTCAAATGCTTTCATACATTTCTACCATGCTCATAGAAAGACACAAACATAGCTATATGGCTGCCAGTATTTCATCTAGTTCAAATCCTCTTCATTTGTCTGATTTTTCAAATGAGGCAATGAACTGAAGTGTCAGCACAGCTGGGAGCTGTAACAACATAATAAACAGAAGGAAGAGGAAAAATGTGGTTTCGCAATTATTTTGAATTGAAGGCCCCCTACTGTCCAACACAATATTCAAAGAGGAACCTTAGAATAATATAATATATTATAATATAAAATGATTATAATTTAAATGTATTTAATATATAT
>JAUCMR010000043.1:11560329-11578530 GCA_032357425.1 Enteromius argenteus | reverse complement strand
TATATATATATATAATTATTATATAGTAATAATAATAATAATAATAATAATAATAATAATTGTATTTAAATTCACCACCTTGAGTTTGTATTATTTTTCTAATAATTTAATGGGCCATTATCAATTATTCCTTTTATGTATGTAAGTCAAAAAAGTCCATTAAAGTTGGACTAAAACAAGAACGCATTTGGTTTTAGGTTTTTGAACAACTTTGACTTTCAGACTTCCAATTCCTTTTTTTGTAAAGACCTGCCACTTTAAATCCCTAAATCTGGTTATGTTTCATGTGTTCTTCTGTATGGTTTTAATGGAGAGTGTTGCTGACATTATGAAGAGTTTTGCGTCCTGCATTAAAGAGTCTTGAGCAGATGATGAAGACTTTTGATGAAAACTGCTCAGCTTGTATGTTCCCATATAACACACAAACATATTTTTTGCAAGTTAATATATATATTACATTTTAAACTAATGATGACAAGTTCAGGTTGCCAAACCTGTACACAGTGTTCTTTGTTCCAGCGTTTAGCAGTTATATGTTCAGTGAGGTAGTGAAGAAATTGTTTACGTCTTTCTTTGTTTTATTGATGGATTTTATTAGGCTTGTGTGTGTTATATAATATGTTAAATATTTTTCAGTATATTACAGTTGCACATCTTACTTTCAGCGGTAAAAATGTCCTTCATGTCTGTCCATCTGGATGTGTGAACAATCTAGCATTCCTCTGCTGAAAGTAGGCCAAACCTCTGAATGCACAGGGCTTCAGCAGCCTGAGCTTTAGTTCAGTATTAATCCAGTCCTTCAGCTTTCTCATTATAATCCACACCTTGCTAATCCGTATGTAGCTAGATTTACCAGCTAATAACTAACCCCTTGACCCATGTGCCTTTAAAGGGCGAGTGCAATTTCCAATTTTTGACTAGAAATGTGTGAAAAGTCACGGTCTGGGATTTAATCTGGAAAATGCTGTAGCTTGTTATGTGAAGCAGTAGAAAAGCGGTTACAGAATGAAAATGTAGTTTCTTTTTTGTTCTCTCACTAGCAAGATGTCATCCGCGATGCCATAATAAAGCAGTTTGTCACCGGCCAAACACCTGCCAGTGTCGTCCGGGCTTCCACGGCCATCGTTGTGAACACACAAACGTCACGCCAACCATGAGCACCTGGTTCGAAGCACATCCTGGTCCCACGGTACCCTCAACCGCCACCGCTGCAACAGTTACTATGGCAACGGCTGCATCCACCACCATCCACAGCAACATCTCCACATCTGCCTCCAGTGATGCCGGTTCAGATACAAGAAAGACGCATTCATTACGCTGGCAGCCACCCAGGTGAGTGAACTCGGCATAACTCAGACTAATGTGTTTTATGCTAATGCAACTGGCTTGTAAAGCATGGCTGAATTAGGAATGGAATATTTGCTTACCCTGCACTGTTTTAATCCAGTTTGAAGTAAAAATATATTAGCAGTCAATAAATACTACAAACTGGTTATGGAAAGTTCAGTTGAGCATGCTGTATTATTGAATACAGTGTTTCATGCAGCATGATGTTTATGTATCACCAGCTCTAGTTTCTCTTCCTAAACAATCAGTATAACATACATGTGTGTGTGTTTGTGTATTTACTTCTTGAAAATGGAAAAAGTTAAATGATGCACCTTATTGTTAATCCAACAATTGTCTAATCCGCATTAATTTTCCAGAGGAACTTATATATATATGGGTCATTCCTGTTATAGTGACTTTTCTGTCTCTATGTTTTACATACCCATATTTTCTCTAAAATAGTCACACATTTATAAGAAATTGCTGAAATTTTATATATTACACTCTTAAAATAAAGGTGCTTCACGATGCCTTAGAAGAACATTTTTGTCTAAATGGTTCCATAAAGAACCTTTAACATTTGAGGAACCTTTCTGTTTCACAAAAGGTTCTTTGTGATGAAAGAAGGTTCCTCAGATTATAAAAAGGAATGAAAGAGATGGTTCTTTAAAGAATCTTTGACTGAACGGTTCTTTGTGGAACCAAAAATGGGTCTTCTATGGCATCGCTGTGAAGAACCATTTGAAGCACCTTTATTTTTAAGAGTGTAGGTCTAATTTATCACTTAAACAGAGATTAGACATAGACATTAAAAATATTATTTTGTTTTTTTTACAAAACTTTTAATTCAATTTTATCATGTCCTCAGTGCAAAGTAATTAACTTCCACTAGAAATATAAACCATGAAATGATAAAAACCTCAAAATATTTTTTAATTATCTTATGGACTAGACTTAACTTCCTCTACTAATACACATAAATCATGTGAAGCATATTTATTTTTGGACAATTTTCTTAATTTACCGTATCCTTAAACTCATTTTCCACCCTGTTAGGATGTACTTCCTTGCCTTCCAAAATAAACTACAATTCCGCTGAGATCATACATATACTTAAACATGTCACTATTCTGATGAAAAACATTTTTTTTTTTCAAAAACTTTGAAGCCAAAATGTTACTAGATACCAGGAATGACCCATATACAGTATAAACAAATAAATACACATATATTTAGACATAGATAACTTACTTTCTTTCTTATAAATAATATAACAAAAATAAATAAATAAAAGAAATAAATAGGCCTAAACTTTAATTTAAAAAAATCATTACATTGTAACATTTTCAAATTAACAGAAATGTTGGTGAGAAGCATAATGGTAGGATCTCAATTTAGAGTGGGTTTCTTTATTTCAGTTTGTTGACAGTCTTTCCATTAAAAAAACAAAAAAAACCGGTGTGTGTTACTAGCACATGCCTACAGGAGGTGCTCTAATACCTCAAATCCATGTCTACTGTAAATACCCATGTGTCTGTACTGTACCTCGCTGCCAGTGTATGGCAGCACAGGACCTGTATTGATATCAGTGAAACCAGTTCATTCAAGAACCTCATTGTTTAAGCATGCTTTTTCCCACCTGACATGGTAGGTACTCAAAGCGCCTTGGAGGATTCTTCTTGTTTACAGAAGGATTTTAATTCCATTCAAGCGCTAAACAACTGTATAGACTGATTTTAAGTTGTTGTTTTTTTTCTTAAACCGAGACCTGAAGTAACCCTTATCTTCTCACAGCTCTGAAATGAAAAATAGAGCTCTAGATCTCTAATCTCACCTCATGTTTTGCCAAAGGTGGATAATGTTGAGTAGAAGATGTACTGCTCGCCCTTAAACCGACATATTGTGATTGGCTGCCCCACAGGCAGATGCTTCGTTTATACTGTATTCAAATGACAGAAGATGCCAAATAACAGAAGGTTCTGAAGAAAAGTGTTATGATTGGAGAGCCACACCTCATCTGATCTCAGATTGTTGGGGCAATGAATACCATAAAGTTTAGGCGTCTTGTCCCTTGGTAGACTCTGATCAGAGCTTTGATATTCAAGATGGAATATATCTACTCGTTGTCTGGAATCGAAATGAAGATATACTGTAAATATATTTGCAGTCATGGTTAAGAAGTAGTTTATTGGAATTCCAATGGGTCAGTGGAGAGACACAAAACACAGGTCAGTTTAGTATGTTAGGAAATGTTCTTAATGCAAGTTAAGAGTAGCCCAAATAGCAATAAACCAACCCATGAAATGTGCATGTAACATTTGTGAAATAATGTATTCAGTTTGGACTTATATATTGCTGTTGGGCCTGTTCATGTGCAAAAATATTGCCTGTCAGAGAAGAATTTACAACATTTTGGATTTTAAGATGGTAGATTTGATCTAATATGATGAAACTAGATCTAATTAGAAATATCTTTATTAGTGTTGACATGATACTGGGATTTAAGATGAAAATATATTTTTGCTGTGATACAAACACTATATTAAAAGGAATGTGTGTGTGTATATATATATATATACATATATATATATAAAGAAAATTGCATGGAGAACTGTGCATTCTTTAATTTCAAATGCTGATTTACTTTAAACTGAAAACAGCAGCTCATGAGCTGTTGCATGCAAATGAACACAGTGCTGTGCTTCACTTCAAAACATGCAATGCAGTGGACTTTATATTTATACTACATTCTACTGTGTATGTTAACTCACTTTTAGACATAATAGAGACCCAGAAATCCATAGGCTCACTGGAAATATGTGCCTCTTCATACATTTTTGCAAAACTGAAAGAAAACATAACTACACATACGAATCGTTGCAGTTTCCAGTTTAAATGAAGTAAAACTGGAAGTAAAACTGTAATGCAGTAAAACTCCCACAACTTTTATTCCTTTTCACACAAAAGTATGATTTACAGGTACATTTTTGTTAATAAAGGGCTAATTCTCACACAATTAGTTGCAGAATGTAATGTTACGACAATTTTAACATCCTGCATGATTTGAAAACTGATTCTTTTGAACGTTGTCGTCACATGTACAGCTTCATATGTATGAGTTTTCTAGTTCAGATAGGTTTACTCACATGATAGGGTGTTGCACTTTGACAGTGAAAAGCTCCGGTTCGAATCCCGTGTAAAACGGTTTGACAAAACATCTCAAATCAGCATAAGGAAGTTAAAATAGCACGGCTGCGTCAGTGAACATGTTTTTACATTACTTTTGCATTTGTTAACACTATCAGGTAGGTTTAGGTTTGGGTTTGATGTAGGGGATATTTCCAACATGATAGAGCATTAATCTTTAGTGACACTCACTGGATATTTGAATTCTGAATGGCCACAAAACGTACCTCAAGTAGCATTACACACTGCAATACATACCTGTACCACCTAATACAAACGTGCCACAGTTATGTATTAAACATGTGTTTTAGCCACACTCTCTGGACATTTCACTTTGAAACTGCAGCAAACTTGCAGTAAGATACATGGTTACGGGTTTGTATGTATGTAGAGGCACGTATTTTCAATGAGCCTGGGTTGCAGAAATCATAGCTGGCATCGGTATCCATACTGCAGAAAATGGGTACTGAATCTGTTTCAAATATTCAGAATTAATATGGTTTGAAATCTGCTTTACTCAAAAAACCAATGTAGTTTGCGTTTGTGTCCTAGTTTGAGAGATTTACTGCCTTCATAAGGTCTATCAGGCCCACTCTGCAATGATCTCAGACTGTTGAGCAAGTCCTCTGCTGAATCTAAGCTTGGGAAGGAAGTTCCTGCCCTGTGGAAACACTTTTCTCACAATAGACTATTGAAAGACTGCATTTATGGGTCAGTTTCAAAGATCTACCTGACAGGCCAATGCTGCATACTCACTCTGTGCTGACAGCCTGCAATTTCCCCATCTTTCAACAGTTTTTATATCACATTCAATGTGATAAACTAGATTTGTCAGATAAGTTCTCTGTTTTTGAAAGTCTCAAGTCTGGCAACAAAAACCCAAAGAAATCACTAAAACAAGCAACTTCTGCTTTTATTTCCATGACTTATCAAGTCAGATATGAATTCTTGCATTAGTTTGCTATGAAAAGTATGTGCTCTGCATACTTGTATGTATTTTAGAAATGTTCTCTAAATGGTAGTTTATCATCACAGGGCCCTGTTTATTAGCTGTTTAGGGGATTTTTATAAAGCATAAAATATAGAATGGAAATATTACTGCACCCCAAAGACAGGAGTTTTACTTTCCTCTTTTGTTGACAATCCAACAAGAATATTGCACTTGGAACAATTTATACAATTTCTTGAATCAGAGACATGGTCTATATTTGAAAAATAGACTATAAGATTGATTATTATTATGGTTCATTTTGCTGGAGCTCAGTTCAAATCTAGGAGTCCCCCAGGGCTCTGTATTAGGACCTCTCCAGTTGTCTTATGTCGTGGATGTCTGTGAATGGGGCCTCGCTCAAATCATCTCCTTTGGCGGTGGGGGTGTTTATGCAGAGTTGAGCGTGTGTATAACATATGCAGAGTTGGGAAGGTTGCATGTAAAATGGGAATGGCCATACGCTTGTTTTATAGGCTGTTTGCTGTTGACCCAAGATCACGTCAGCTTGTTTTCACTGTAAATTATCTCTGTTTGGGAAAATTAGTTCATGGCATGCTTGAGCTGAACTATTTGACTTTCTATGTCCAAAAAAAAGGTTTGCCACATTTGCATCAATTTGAACTATTGAGTTGTAAAGGAAACCAATATAATGTTTGCAGTGGTATTCCTTTTTATTAATTTAATGGACCATTAGGGACAGTATGAATTCAATTCAGAAATTTCATTTTGATTAAATGGGTATTAGTGTAATGTTTCTTGAAGGAGTTCTTGTGAATGTGCTACAAAAAACAAAAAATGACATTTCCTACATAAGTAACATATTATAGTTTGTTTGTACATGACCTCAACACCTCAATCCATACTTTAATTTATATAAATATTGCAATTTACCTATTTAAAACATATTTTAGCTATGTCTTTTCCCGGCAGAAACTGTCAAATAAATAATTAAAATAGTCTTTTATGTTCTAGGTTGTAATGATTAAGTTAAGATAAAAGTTATTAGTGCTGCTATTATTTCTTTTCTCTCTTTTTTGTGCATTTTTTTCTTGCACTTTTAAAGGGCTTTTCATTTTGGCTTGTTTTTCAGTTTAAAAGAGTCTCAATCGGTCTTGTTAAAAAAAGCTCTGTCCAGTGGAACCGGTGGAGAGAAGATCTCAAGTGTTATACTGAAATACATTGAATCACAGCGAAGAAGACTGGAATCTCCATCCTCTACCGGAGCAACAAAAATCTCCAACACCAAAACCTTCCACACTCAACGTGGCCAGTTCACCCTCATCTACACCGCAGGTCAGTTCAAGACGGCAGGGATGATTCTGAAATATCAAATATCATATCCTCATATCCTTCCCTGCAGAAAAGAACATCTTAAATGAGATAATAATTAAATGATTTCTCCTAAACATCAGTGAGAATAAATGTTGAGTCAATGGAGACTTTGTATTTGTCTCTTAATATGAGCAATTGAGATCTCAAATTTCTTAAATAGAAATCTTATACTTAAGTCTTAAAAAAATCTTAAGACTCTTGGATCAAAAATCAGAAATTTCATTTAATCAAACTCAAAGATCAAATTATTTGACCTGTATGTTTCACATAATTTTTATAGCATTGTAGTCGAACAGAATGTCAACAATGGTCTTATTTTATAGTAATTTTTCATATTTGTTCAGTCTCATTTTACTTTAAGCATAAATGAGTTCTGAAAGTGTGAGCAATGCAGTTTTCCTCTGGGTGATCAAACAAACATCTTTTAGCTTATTGAAACGTTCCACCGTTAGTAACAATAGTATTAGTATATCAAAACAGCTCCCATTGTAAATGTGTGAAAGGCAGTGGCTCTCAGCCAAGGGTCCGGGGCCCACTAGGGGGCCTCAGCACACTTACAAAGGGCATTCGAGATAAGCTAACATTATCTGAAAGAGACATAACAACTTAAAATCCAGTTATTCATTATTTTTATTCACTGCCTCAACATCTTGAGTTGTGGCCTTACGGATAGAGAGTTGGACCTGTAACCCAAAGGTTGTGGGTTTGAGACCCAGGTCTGGCAGGGATTGTGGGTGGGGGGAGTGAATAACCAGTGCTCTCTCCACCTTCAATATCACGACTGAGGTGAGACTCTTGAGCAAGGCACTGCTCCCAGGGCGCCGCAGCAATGGCTGCCCACTGCTCCGGGTGTGTGTTCACGGTGTGTGTGTGTGGTTGTTCACCTCTCAGTCCTGTGTGTGTGCACTTGGATGGGTTAAACACAGAGCACAAATTCTAAGTATGGGAAACCATACCTGACCACAAGTCATGTCCTTTCCTTTCATCTTGAAGTTCTTTGAATAACTGGGTTTTTGATGGTCTTGAAGAACCTGGGAAAATGTGGTAGTCTTAGTTAAAAAGTGTGTTTTTTTACATCTGGAACAGTAAAAGAAAAATAATTGTGTGTGTGTGTGTTATAGTTTATGTATATGTTTATTTACAAGTTTTAAGTAAATAAAGATTAGTGATGTTGTCAAACAAATTTCGGGAGGAGCGCGCACGAATGATTAACCACGGCTGGCTCCGCATTATCTCCTATCAGCCTATTAACCAACGTCCAATCATGTTTATTCACCTCCGCCTTAAATAAGGTTGTCTACTTCCCTTACATATCTAGCTACGCATCCCTCTGCCCCCCCTACTCCGCCTTCTTTTCGCACCTTCCGTCAGGGGGGCAAGCGGGGTCCGAGCCGGACGCCGAGCTCTGCCCTCGCTAGGGTTTAAACCAGTAGGGCTCGGAGTCCGCCGAGCTCCCGGCTCGCCCCCTGGACAGCACGCCAAACACGCTTAAATTTATTGATGAGGAAGTGTGAACCCGTGAATTGGAATATGTTTGACATGAAAGTACTACTTGAATAAAGTACTAATGCTTAATTGAATGCGATATTTGCCTTTTCTGCAATTATTTGTGAAATATACCAGCAATTTCTTAAGTGAAAATCATTCCAAGGAAACTCTATACCATTTTATTGAAAGTCTGGAAAAGTCATGGAACTTGTGAATGTTATTGTGGACCCAAAAGGTGGAGAACTGCTATTTTAAGGTTTATACAGGGATCTGTGTCAACATGTTAACCTTTCTTTGTGAGAAGCAGCATTGGTTTCAGCTCAGCGGGTTTGAGTAGAGAATCTTGTTTTTAATAATTCGGCCTGTTTCCTGGTTTAAAAGTTTTGTGCCGCGATAAGGTTTATCTGGCTGTAGATTCGGGCTGGTTTGCATTGAGACAGGCCTGGATACACCATTGTAGCATATTCCTGCTATTGTTTAGCTTGGCTGAGAGGTGATGGTGCAGTAATTACTCAGGAGATGGATGTGGTGTTTTGCTAATGGGAACCCCTGTGTCTCCATGACCTCATAACACACTGGAACGGCCCTCTGTGGCAGTGCATGGGAAGACTGACCTCTTTCTTATTCACACACACATCCAGAGAGAGAGAAAGAGGCATCTAATATTGCTTATCTCTAGATTTATGTTCTTCATGCTCTTGAATATGAAGCTGCAGCTGATAAGTGAAGCTCTAGGGAGTAAAAACTTTGAGTGGCATGTTACAGCAATTCCTCTGTCTGTTCCAAGCACATTTTTGTTTTAGGTTATTCATGGAATTCACTTAATATTATTCATGTTTTATTATGAAGCAGGGTGATTGTCGTAACCTAATACAAAAATAAATACAAAATAAATCATTACATAGCTAACTAACTAAATAAATGGTACAAATTAATCAATTAATTAATACTGGAAATAAAATAGGCCTTAACTATAATGTATATACTATGAAGTAATATTATATATATATATATATATATATATATATATATATATAAACTTTTTGAAATTAAATTGAAAGCAGAAAATATAACATAATCATGAAAAATGTAATTTAAATGTCCATATCAATGAAAAAATAAAAATAAAATAAAAACATAAAAATGATCATTATTTAAAATAAATAATGGTTTAGATTTAAAAGATGTAAGCTTTATAATATTAAAACTTAATAGAAACTATATAGACCTAGTTATACAAAAAAGAATGGAAAAAGGCCAAAACACAACAAAATTACTAGAACTTTAAGTAAAAATAAAAATAAAACAAAAACATAAAACATATGAAATTACATTAAATTTAAAGTATTCACAAAATTATAATAGTATTATAATGATAATAGAAACTGAAACCATAAAACTTACCAATAAAACATATTAATAACTTAAAATAAAATAAACATTAGCTGAAATAAGCTACTGCCAAGGCAACATTTCACTTTTTTTTGTTTGTTTTTGTCTGTTAAACTACCAAAATAAGTAAAACTATTTTTTATGTCTATAAATGTTTTTTTTTTAAATACTTTAAACATATTATTTTTTAAAGAAAAACAGAAAAAAACAAAAAAATTACTAAAAATAGAATCTAAAATATTCTCAAAATCTATAATAGATTATCAGTGATATAAATAGCACTGTTATGAAGAAGTTTAATGTGAGGAATATGTGAGCTGAGGTTATTTAGAGTTCTCTGAGCGTTGTCTATACAGTTTTTCCCTCGCTGAGTGTGGTTTTATGTAATGAAGTGTGCTCCGCAGCCCACAAATATTCCCAAAAGTCCTTTCCTAAAACCAGTCCGGCCTTTAAATCCTGAGCCAGCATGTAAACAACCCCACATAACCTCAGGGCTTCCCTCTTCTCTCTCCTTTAACTTCAAACGCTATAATACACCTTCTCCAGGCGCATAACGTCAACGCTTATTGCCCCGGCGAAGTGGAAAATGCTCGAATGAAGGATGTCGTCTCACGTGGAAAAGAAAAGAGCCGCTGCCAAACGCCAGATCTCTGGAAATCCAGCACTTCATGCCGGCCAAATCCAAGTTTCCACGCTGAGAGAGTTTGTAATGTAGAGAGGGAGTGACAGAAGCTCTGCATTCCAGCGCATGAGGAAACCACTTCTTCATTAATGACCTATTTTTGCGATGATGAGTGAAATGGCACACTTAACAAATATTTACTCTCGTACGGCGGGAGCTGAATTCCCCTGGTGTCAGTCGTATAGAGCCGTTACACAATAGTTTGACCCTTAAGCTCTTCATCAGGATTTGATTGTCCGCTTTGTTTTGCCAAATATGAATGCTTGTGTGAGATACTGTTGATAGTGGATTTTGGTGAGCTTATGATTAATGTTGTTTTTCCCCAGTGTCTGTGCACTGATGTGACCTGTTCTTCTGGGCTTTTAGAGTCAAGAGAGATTTAGATTCGATTTTAGATTCGAAGAGGCTGAGCGAATCACAATCTCAGACAGTATTGCTCATGATGTGCTGATGTCTTAAAACCAGTCAATAAGCTCAGAATCCAGAGCTGGATATGATTATAGTATTTTACTCTCCCATTACTATCTTAAATAAGAATCAGAGGCACACATCACAGAGAACTGTTTGAAATCTTAGATGAACTATTATCCAATATATAGTCAGGTTATGAAGAAATAGATTCTTATATGATACAGGAGGAATTAACTAATATTAAAAATACCTGAAGCTATCTAAAGATTAAAGGCTAAAAGCGAACATTTCCTCCATGATTAAACAATTTTTATTTTTTTATTAATTTAAATTTAAATATTTTTTTAAATATTTTGTCTTTAATTTATTTTTATTTATTTTTTATTTTTAAAAAAAAAAAAAAAAAAAAAATATATATATATATATATATATATATATATATATGTATATAAATTGTTTATTGTCTTTATATTTTGTATGTTTTTTGTATCTATGCAAATAATTATGTAAATAAATAAATATCTAAATTTAATTAAAACATTTAGATCTACAGATTTTTAAACTGTTTCAAATCTATAATGTTGGTACAAATCATATAAATTAATTTATTAAATAAATTTATTCATGGATTAAATGAAAACTTGTATGTATGAATTGCAAAATCACAATAAAATGGCAATAAAATGTCACAGTGTTTCCAGTATCCATGAAAAGTTGAATGTTTAATACTTTATGAAGGCTTAGCACCGTCTTTCATAAACAAACAAATAATTTTGATAATTTTGAAAGCAGCAGGTCATGTTTCTGAAGCTTGACTGCATGGTTTCATTCAGCACGTATTTATTAAGGCATTAAACTGCATTGCATCTAAAAGCATCTGTCAGTTAAATAACTGTGAGTTTCATCATGAGGATAAAGTGAAGATTTCATAGCCAAACCTGCATGAAAAAGAAATGATATATGGAGAGTCACGAGTGAGTGTGTGTGTGTGTGTGTGTGTGTGTGTGCATGATCCAGTGCCACATGATGACATCATTTACAACAACAAGCCTACAAACTAAACTTCATTCCCAAACAACATGAGAAACAAGACCGGTTGCCATAGTAAAGCATGTTTTACTGCCTCATTAATATGTAAAACATTGACATCATGACAGAGCCGAGCAGCTCCTCCCAAATGATTGATGGAGTCATTTTAAAGTAGATCAAGAAGCAAATGCTGTTGTTTTAGCTGTTTTTATTGGTATTATTAGTATTATTTTAATATATGTGTATAAATGATTGTGGAATATGTTGTTGCCGGACCACAGCAGTCGGTCAGTTTGGGTGAAGTGATCCATAGATCATCTGTACAGAGGAGTGCAGGGTTCGGTCCTCCCTACGGTAGCATTATTAATTTATGGTCCCAGCAGCCCTGACTCCAGCAGCTGCGGGACGTGTCAGATACAGGTGTGTGTGTGTGTGTGTGCACGTGTGTGTGTGGGGGGGGATCTGTTCCTCCAGCAAACAGCGTCTGCGCTTCAGGCTCCTGCGCTCAAAACAGGCCCATTTGTTCCAGATTCTGAAAGTGTGTCAAGTCAGTCTGAGTTATAATCAAGTTCACCTCGTTTCTGCGTTTAACCCACCATTTGCTCTTCCTGGAGGAAAACTAATTGCTCTGATGTTGCTCTTTTATTGCTCTGTGAAGTTTCATGTGATACTTTTCTATTTCATGTAAAACAAACAAATGTATATATGGAAATATATTTTCTTCCAATATATTTGTAGCTACTTTTGTTGAAAATATATTTAACAAATAAAAATATATTTATGAGCATTTAAAAATGATTTTGCCCTCCATATATTTTAACCTAATGAAATACATTCACATAGTCTTACATTTGAAGAAAAAGTTTTGTGCGTATAAACATTTCTGAACATACAGGACATCTGAATTGACAATAAAAAAAAAAGGTAAAATGCAAAAATGTTAAAATAATGTAAAAAAAAAACAACATATTTTACATTGCCCAAAATAATTATGGCTCCTTTTTTTTGTAATCTCTAGTAGGCTATTCTGTCCACAATTTATTAATTTATAATTTAGTCATTTATTTTATATTTTGAAGGTTGAGACTAAATTATTTATCTTTAATGTTTACATATACATATAGTATTTAAAATATATTTAGCTGAGCTTCGCTGTTTACAGACTGTATATTTACCACATATGTAAAGTATTTTTATTTTATATATATATATTTTTATATTTATATATGTACAGTATATGTGCAGTGCTCTCCACTAATATTGGCACCCTTGGTAAATCTGAGCAAAGGTGGCTGTGAAAATAAATCTGTATTGTTTATCCTTTCAGTCTTTCATTCAAAAAATTTACAAAATTCTAACCAATCATTGAAGTAAAACAATTGAAATGGGGAGAAAATCTCATTGTGAAATAATTGTTTTTCTCCAATACTTGTTGGCCACAATTATTGGCACCCCTAGAATTTGTGAGTAAAATATCTCTGAAGTATATTCCCATTCATATTCACAATTTTGAGCACTCCAGGGTGATTATGGACATGAAAATATCCAGCCCTGGTTTCTTGTTTCACACTTTCTCATTGCTGTTTAGGAAAAACATTTTTAGATTTTATTCCCTGCAGGTGTATTCTACAGAAGTGCTGTTCAAACACCAAATTTGGGTAAACCATATCATCTGTGAAGAATGTGGCATAAGTTTTTATAAGAACCAATCCTTTTAAATGTTCTGAACAGTTTGTTCTTTGCTTTGTGGAGTTGTTGACTTTGCGTAGATCCAGATACTTATTTGGTCAAAAGCCTGTTTTAGATTACAGTAGGTTTATCCTCATCAAGGAAAAGTTCACCCAAAAATCATTTGCTCAACCGTATGTCAATCTAAACCTGAATGACCTGCTTTTTTTCAATGGAATTCAAAAGGATTTATTTGGAATTTTGAAATCCATGGACATTTTGAGGAAAATACTGACAGCTCTTTTCCATAAAGCTCCAAAATGACAACAAAGCTCCACCATACATGAACTACATGAACTAATGACACACAGAACACCCACAGCATTTATTAATCTTAGTTGTTAAGCTTGTATATCTAATGTTAACAAATGAGATATTCCCAAAGCTTTTTTGTTGTTGTTGTTTGTTGGTTGGTTTTACCCATATACAGTTCCCCAAAGAACCTTTCAGTGAACCATTCTTAAAAGAACCATTCTTAGTGTGAATAAAATTTAATTCACCTAAAGAACCTTTTTTTTCCACCATGAAGAACCTTTTGTCCAATGGAAAGGTTCCTTTATGGTTCTTTATGGAACGACTGATGCCAATAAAGAACTTTTATTTTGAAGAGTGTTCCAAGAAACATGCATAGAACCCCTCCATTCCCCAAAGGTATTGTTACGATCCTTGGCAGTGATTGGCTTTTCAACCACGGACGTGATTGGTGGATCCTGAGACGGTTGGCTTTAAATGGGCGGCGCCACCAAAAGCATGGGAGCTCATTTCAGCATTTGCTGTTGTGGCGTGGAGAGCTCCGGATTCCACCTCCGTCAACAGATCACCAACGACTTTAGTGCTTCAACTCTTACTTTATTTTGTGTGTTATAAGAGGACTTTCTGGAGTGTAGGAGAGGCCTGCCATTTCTTATTGATCTGATTTGAATGTGTTTTTGGTTAGGGAGTTAGAGAAGTTTGTTTGCATTTACTTTTCTTTATAAATAGGCAATTTATAATTTTATTTTTATTAAGTTAATTTGTTTGTTATTTTGGCCTTGGGCCTCTCTGAAGCTATTGCTCCATTTATTCTACCTCTCTTCAAAAAATTCTTTAAACAAATGGTTATATGTGGTTTTTGGTGATCTGTTGGCTGTGGTTGGAATTACCTACTCATTACCTACTTTTCGTTTGCGTCGTAAAAAAAATGTGCCGTAACAGGTATATAGTGGAAAACGTCTCTTTAGGTTATTAAAATGTTCTTCAAACATTCTTTTCTAAGAATTGATCACTGAAATGTTCTTTGAAGAACCAATAATGGTTTTTCTATTGTATCACGGCAAAAAAACAAACATATATATGTATATATATACATATTAGAACTTTTATATTTAAAGTGCCCCAATTATGGGTTATTAAAAGGTTCATATTTTGGTTTTGGGAGTCCCAAACAACAGGTTAACATACATGCAAGGTCAAAAACACTTTCATTGTCTTATATACACTTATTTTTACCTTATTTGTTCAAAAACAAGCCGGACTATTAATTTTTCCGAACACCTCCAGTGATTGGTCAATTTCATTTAAAGCGGTGTTTGAGCTTTTAATGTTACAAAAGTGGCATTTAGTGGTGAAGAATGAATTTACATTTTCATTCAGACCAACAAGTGGGAAATAATGAGTCGTGAAACAGCTTGGAATTTGTTTTAAAAATGACTTGTTTCAATGATTTAGAATCTTTCTTTTGAGAGACAATAACTTTATACACGGTGCACTTTCCGATTTAAGCTTTGCAGGATGTTTTCATTCTCTTAGAGCTGTGTTACACACTGTATTAAAGACTGTAGAGTAATAGTAATAGATTCCAAAACACTGGTCTGTTCTTCAAACAAAGCTATCGTATGACTTGATTTGTAGTCCTTTATAATATGTTATGGTGCTTTATTGTCATTTTGACCACTTTTCCAGTTTCCGTAAAAGAGCAACGTCAACATTCTTTCGAATTTCTCCTTTTGTGTCCCGCAGAAGAAGCAAAGTCGCGAAAGTGACTAAATGATTGGTTCGTGCTGAACTATTCGTAAACATTCAGAACGCGCTGCAGGGGAACGGCCAAAGCTCGCCAAATGACAGCGCTGAAAATGCAGAGTGAAAGAAAAATACACCCCTCCCTTCATCTACAAGCCCCCGCTACACACTCACTCACTCACACACACATTAAATGGCGCTGACCTCACCCCGTGTGCAGTGCCAGAGACTCAGAGTCTCTCTCTCTCTCTGGTTTCGCCGCCCACTCTGCTCTCTCCTCCTCGTATGACAGAGAAGGCTCTCTCCTCATGTAGTGAGAGCTCTGAGAAGCCTGTCAGTGTGTTTGTGAGCGCAGGGCTGAAGGAGAGCGAGCGGGTGATGGATCCGATCTCAATCGCAGACAGATTTTGCTTGCGACAACTCCTTCAAACACCAGGAGGGCTCTGGTTTCTTCAGGAAACAGCTTTCTGAACACATTCACAGCCACACACACACATATACAGGTGTGTGTGGCGCACATTACCTCATATCTTTGCCAGAACAGGAATTGGGCTTTTTTTGTGCATTAGTTGATTCTTTCCAGGGATATTACAGGGACGAGCCAAGAAAAAGACGTTTCGGTCTTCACCCCGGGTTTGCGAGTGTGTGTGTGATGTGCGTGTGACCGGCGCTCACCATGCGTCTTTACACACTGACTCTGCTGCTTTGCTTTGGCTTTGCCCTCTGCCTCTGTCTAGCCATGGGTCAGCACCAGCAGCAGCGCTCCAGCGTGGTCCGCGGGGGCCCGGAGCGGATCAAAGTGCTCTTCACTCCCACCATCTGCAGGCTGCGCTGTACGCAGGGACGCTGCACCAACTACTGCGAGCGCGGGAACGTCACCACCATCTACAACAGTGAGCAGGGAGCCCAGACGCCGACCGGATCCGGCTTCAGAGTGTGTGAGTAAACCTACTTCACTGAGGGCCTTACAGCATCCTGCAAGATAACACTGTTTAGTGCTAGTGCTCTGATTCACATTTAGTGTGTAAGATTTCCTGATCTCATATGCAGTAATAACTTTATTCATTTAAAAAATCATGTAGGTTGGGTTTTAAACCCTTCCATACTACAATAGTAGTAGTAGTAATAATAATAATAACTGTGGTAGTATAATTTAAGTTATTATTATTATTATTATTGTTATTATTATTATTATTATTATTAATACTTAATTCAAATTCATAATTTTTTTAACATTATGATTTTTATTTATTTATTTATTTAAAAGCAAATAGAATGTAGGTTGGAATTTAAACCCAACCATGCATAATAATAACAAGGTTATTAGTTGTTTTTTTTTTGTTGTTTTTTTTTTTAAGATTTAAGATTATATTTGACAGTCTTTGATCTTGAAGAGCAGACATGATGGAATTATGGATGTGACACTGAGAACTCTGGGTAGGCTTGTGTCTTCAGTATGAATGATTAATGCACACTTCTGGAGACAAACACATGCCTACATGTACATGCACAGACCCGCAGGTGTCTCAGACATTCATTTGAAGGTATTTATGAGTGTTGTGTGTTTGTGCTGAGACATCTGTTGTGTCTGATGCTCTTTGTGATCATTTGCATGGACATTGCAGTACAGGCTGTTCTGAGAGATGGAGGGCTTGACCTGAGCGTTCGCTCTGAGGTGCTTATCAAACGTGTCTTCTGTCACTGATTATTGTTCTCTCTGTTTATTTTTGTTATCTTTATATATTATATTATATTATATTATATATGTATATATATATATATATATATATATATATATATATATACACACAAATATAAAGTGTGAATTGTGAGATTAAAAATAACTGTTATTTTTAATTCTGTATCAAAGGGGAAGAAATTATTTGTGATTTCTTTTTCTAAAATATTTTTATATTTTTTATAAATAAGTAAAAGAGTTAATTGTGATTTTATTTCACTTTTTATTTTATTTATTTTTTTTTTTTTTCCTTGTCTCTTGCATTTGAGTTTACTTCTCACATATTTGGCGTTTTATCTCTGAGTTACGAGTTAATTTGTGAATTGTGAGTTTTCCTTAGAATTATTGTGAGATTCTGATTTGAAAGAAAAATAACAGAATTGAGAGAAAAAATGTCACTTTTTTATTTTTATTCTGTGACAGTAATACGCTTCCATATCGAATCAATGTTAAAAAAAAAAAGTACTATATATCTTGGATTTGTGATGTTTTTAACTTTTATTTATATAGCGCTTTTAACAATACAGATTGTAGCAAAGCACTGAACATTATCAAATAGGAGAACCGAGTGATGGTAATGTATAATGACGGGAATTAAACTTTATTTATCAAATGCAGAGATGGTCTCTGTAATCAAAACGACGATAGTCACTAGAAATCAGGTGTCCAACTAAGCAAGCCAGAGACGACAGTGGCAAGGAACCAAAACCCCATCCATGAGAGAATGGAGAAAAAAAACCTTGGGAGAAACCTGACTTAGTTGGGGCCAGTTCTCCTCTGTCCGGACGCCCAGCACCTAATCTCCAGTTCAATATTAAACACATGTTAGATTGTGTAAGGACTTATAGTGTGTGTGTGTGTGCATCTGGATCCGGCGATCTGTCCACGGAGCTCATC
>JAUCMR010000043.1:11512726-11560229 GCA_032357425.1 Enteromius argenteus | reverse complement strand
GTACATTGTGTGTGAAGGGGAGTGTTCCCGGTTCCGGCTGATCTAATTAATGCAGCCTAACAATCCTTTAACGGATTCGATTAATAGATGTGTATACTTGAATTTATAATTACGTTGTATAAAGTCTCCAACACATATGTGAAAGTGTTTTGGTTACATAAGTAGCTGTGTAACAGACTCGGTCTGTAACAAATGTGTAACAGTAGCAGCCTATTACATCTACTTAATTACAAACTGTAAGTACAAACTGTTCCATAACTTACATGGTAAGTACTTTTTGTTTTATGTAAGTATACCAGCTACTACTAAGTACTTAATAATTACTCTGTATTATGGACACCTTAAAATAAAGCGTTACCCTCTGATGTAACACAGCAGCGACCAGTAAGTTATACTTTACATATAAATTGTGGTTGGTGTCTAGAATGTTATACTTATACTAAGTGGACAGTTACCATGTAAGTACACTGGTAGTACACCAACTCCAACAACTCCAGATCCAACTCTTCCTACTTTACATATCCCCAAACCTTTACATATCTCCACCCCCTGGATCAAATTACAAATAATCCCCACCCCAATTACTCTTAAGCATATTGTTACAAAATGTAGTTATATAATTCCTGTTACACGAGTACTTAGTGAAGAGAAAAAAAGTGTTGTTACCCATGTACTGTTGCACATTTGTACTTACACATGCCATTCTGAGGGTTGTTACATGTGTGTAGTTACAGAAATGTTACAGCTGTAGATACTTTGTAACAATGTGTACTTACACTGTGGTTACACACTACAAATCTAGTCACTATGTAAGTACACAGATACAAGGGACAATATAAAGTGGGACCCCGTTTTTAAGTATTTTGGATTACAAAGTATTTTCTTGCAAATTGCATGACTTGATAATTTTATGATATATCAAAGAACCATGATATTATGCCAGTTCATTTGGGAGATTGGCTCAAAACCACCCTGGGATTTCCAGTCCAGTTCTGAGCCCAAGGCAGGAGGCTTATATTGTGAACCCAAGCTTATATTCCTAGTCACAGCACCACAGTACGCTTACATAAGGCTTGAACAGTCCTCTCAACAGTTTTCACTCGGGACCTGTTTCCTATTCGGCTCTTGCCTCTTGTCCAAGAAAAAATCAGCTCCAACAGTCCAGTGACCTATTTATACAAGTGCTGCCTGTAATCTCCATCCAGAGAAACTCATTATGAACTTATCACACACCAAAGCTAAAGCTTCCTCTGATAGATTTTATACATTTGTGTTTTCTTCCGGTAAACACGTTCGCACATGAAAGCAGGAGGTGATTTATGTGTGTTCTTCACTCAAGCTGTTTGGAGATGAATGGGCATAAACACACATGCCGTGTTTGTGGCACCGAAAGAAATGGTGTTGGCTTCCAGTTCTGAGAAATGTGCAGCTTGTCTCATTTATCAGTTTACTAAACCTCCACCCGTGCTGTCAGAGCATCTTTTTAGTTGAGTGGATGGATCCTGGAGGTTACGTCTTTTTCGTTGACTTCACAGTCTGTCTGGCATCCAGGCACAAGGCCAAGCACTGGTTGTAATTTTGCTCGTTGGAGTCATTTGACAGCTGAATTACGATGACGAGAATGATTCGAATCTTTCACAGTAGTGATTGTAAACACGTAGTGAAAGTTTGACTGCTGAAAAAACTAGATGTTTCTCACCAATACAATCCAGAGCTCTTTATATAACTATTTATATAAATAAGGTCCCTGCCCCCCTGCATTCATCTCAATGGGTTAGATCCTGATTAAACACATTTGTCTCCATTATTCTGTAGCTCCTAGTCACTTTCTGTGGATCCATGTGGGGTTGTTTGTCGTGTTTCTTCTGGATTGTGCTTCCTTTGGCCTGGAAACGTTTAATCTTTGCCGAATTGATGTCATATGGTAGCAATTTCAGAGCTGTAGACTGCGACCAAAATGCTCACAAATGCGAAAAAAAGGTGACAATAATTGAAAATCCCAACCTAGGCTCATTGGAAAACTCTAAGAGTGTTTCCAGCGGATATAAACACTAGTGGCAGTAAAGTGGCAGTAAAACACAAACAACTTTTATTCCTTTTCAGACAAATCATGATTATTTTCGCCTAATAAAGACGTTTGTGATATTTTGTGCACCATATCATGTTATGAGCTCAAAACATTTTCAAAAGTGCATAATTTGTAAACTAATACATTTTGATGTTCGTGTCATATAATAAGCTCCATACATTTGGCTTTTCTGATTAAGTAAACTTGCTTGTTAGCGCACCCGGTACAGCACTGCACTTATGATGTTAATACTCAAGTAGTACTGTGACAGACGAGACATGACAAAATAGCTCAAAGACTTATGGAAACATGTTAAAATATCTAATGTAATTATGTAATAATCAGATGCCATGTTATTTTTACCAGACATTTCACTTAACATTTACTTTACAAATTTTCAACTTACATGCAACAACCAATATGAAAAAAGATTCATGACCATGTGTTTCAGATAAAACTGAATGCACTTTTTTTGCACAATTTCACTTTGAAAGTGTCATAAAAAAAGTCCATAAATGTTAGTACAGGCACAGGGTTGAAAAGTTCTGTTAAGTTTTCATTGGAGGTTTTGCCAGAAAGCATCTTGTTAGTTATTTAGATTTGCATGCACCATGAGCCATTATGTTCATTTTGTGAACAAATTACTCTTATGTACTGGCTTTTTTTAAAAAGAGATTCATCAAACGTCTCAAAGGGTCTTTCTCAAAACACCAAGCCCTCCCAGCCTTTCTCAGAGTCATCTGCTAAGAGCAGAGAATTTGAATCAGACTCACTAAATGAATCATTATTGAGTTCATAGTTGACTCCACCATTGAAGAATGACTCACTTTCTGGTGATGTCCTTTTGAAAATGAGTGGTGAATATTAATATAAAAAATATTCATTTATCACAGCAAAAGAAGCTCAATAAACTAAAGCACTTATTGTTTTTCAGTTAGCGTCTCTGGATTTTAAAACCAAGATGAGTTAACAATATATGTATGCATGCAGATGTGCTGAGCATCTGTGTCCGATCTAGGGCACGTGTTTGTAGGGCTGGTTATAACTCTCCTCCAATAGCTGGCTGTGGGTTTTGGGTGAACAGAGAGTCGAACATGTGGTGCCAAATAAAAGTTCGCAATCCTTCAGCTGCTTTAACTGAAATCAGTGGAGAAAGCGTGAAATGTATTTCCTGCTGTATGAGAAATCAAGCAGCCGTTTCTTCTCATTGCGTATATGCGTCCATCTCTAAGGGTTAATTAGTTTACCTGCAGTGGCCCTCGGGGGCCCTAAAACATCTGGACCATGGCAGAGAGCCAGAGACTATCAGAGGCACTCACAACATGTGTGTGAGTGTGTGTTATCATACATGTACTGTACATATGTGCGGACGCTTCCTGAAAGATTCAGCTTTCTAAACGGTTCAAATGTCGTCCTAGTTTTTACGATATGGAAAAAATCTTCCATGCAATCGTGCTTTATCATTAGTGGAAGTAAATTAGTGTGTGTGTGTGTTAATGGGTTACAGAGAGATTTGTTATATTGTACAGTAAACTTTTGAACCCTGGTCTAAAAGATATGTTGACTTTAGGCTTTTGTCATGATTTTGCAGGACGACAAAGGCATATAAACACTAAGTTTAAAAAAAAAAAAAAAAAAGGGAGAGGGGTAAAGTCGGGGTCGCTACAGGGTCAGTGCAAAATGTATGGTTAATTTTAGTTTTTTTTGTATACTGAGATTAATTTATGCATTTTTTCCCCCCATTTTGTAATAATAATAATGAGGATTCAATAAGAAGCACCAATCAATCAATACGTAATTTTCCAAAATAAAAAGCAATTGGGGAGAGAAAATTAATACTTCTTCAGTGACAACATATTGAACTGATGAAAAGTGACTGTAAATGCATACACAATAGAGACGATTTTTACTGTATTTTAAATAAATAGTAAAACTTTAGAGTAGAGAACACTTATTCACTATTAACTGTGATTTTTCCCTCACTACATTCCTAATTTGCTGCTTATTAATAGTTAGTGCAGTAGTTGTGAGTTTAGGTATTGGGTAGGATTAGGGTGTAGAATAATGCATTAATATGGTCTGAATTACATGCATGCTAATAAGCAAATAGTTAATATGCTCTAAAATAAAATGCTACCAATAAATGCAATTTATCTTAGAGTCCTTAAATGACTTTCAATTAACTTTCAAACACTCTGGAATTGCTAATAAATTTCACAACTAATTATATATTGTTTTTTATTATTTTTCCTTCCAAAATCCTATTTTAGTAAATCTGCTAAAATTATTGTTTAACATTACTTTAAAAAGTTTAAAGTAAATCTATCGGTGAATGTATTTTCCAGAAAGATTTTGTGATCATCTGCTTATACAATGCAAATGTAAAAGCTTGTGATTCTGTTGTGTTATCTTTCTGATATGTGTAATATTTGTCTCACACAGTGCAAGACTCAGCGTCTTTATACACTCTCAGAAATAAATGTACAAAAGCTTCACTGTTTGTACTCCATTTTTAGCAGCTTAAAGTTACATATTATTACTTAAAGTGTACATATTTGAATCTAATAGGTACAAAAGTAAAACCGAATAGGTTCAAAACCTTTTGAAAAGGTACCACCCCAGTTACAGCTTTTGTACCTAGTACAGTACAGCAAAAAAATTCTCATTGGTCAGTGAATCTGTACAGTATGTCGGACACACTGGCTATTGCCATTGAAATGGATTGATTTGCAGCTTTCTCTAGTTTATCCCAGAGCACAGCACACTAAGAGCATGCTTTAACAGCATGTGTCTTTAATTTACCTCAAAATAGTTCTGCTGTTTCCCCTTTGACTTGAGTGATGATGCAGTCAGCCTTGAAGTTCATAGACATGTGCCCAAAATGTGTGTGTATCCGTGTTGAACCTTCCTAACTTGTTTTTATATAAAATACTTCATATGTCTAATTTAAGACTTTATAAATGCAACCCTAAACTGGTCTAGTGGAGTCTGGGAGGATCTCCTTTCTTCGTTTAAGCTGAAAGATGGCAGATACGCTCAGCGCTTTTCTTTGAATGAATCTTTGAAGTGCAAATGAGACCTTCTCCTTGGACCTTCTCCAATGAAAATGGCTTTTTCTTCCATTCGTGTCCTGTCAAGAGTTTTATAATTTTGTTGTTTCAGTCAAGCAGCGTATTCCTGGCCTTTCTTCATTTAAAAAGAATTTTATTTACATATTACCCCCATGCTGAAAGTGTAGATTTGGCTTCCTGTTATCTGGATGGTGCCAATATTTATCCAAACCCTCAGTGGTTTCAAAACAACAGAATATCTGTGGTCCAGAAATGAAGGTGGAAAACTAGAATATGAAAAGGTACTGGAGATTTCCAGCTTTAGTTTTATGAAGTGTGAGGGTGTTGCCAAATGTTTGTGTTTACGCAGATGAGCTGAAGAAAAAGCTCTCATCCTGGCTCAAAAAGCACCACGGTTCATTCATCTCCAAACGTACAAACCTCTGCCACATCATCTCCAAACAACGCTCAATATCCATCTCTCTTTCTCATTTACATCCATAGAATACAGTACACTGTAAAAATGCCCGGTTAAAAACAACCCAACTTGGGTTATTTGGCAACCCAGTGGTGGGTAAATATTGGCCAAAACACATTCTGGGTTATTTTGTTTGTTTAAAAATTATTATATTGTTCACTTAAAATGGGCTGGAAATTAAAAACCATATACAGAATTACTATAGGAAACAGCAATTATCAAAAAACTATAAGCTACAATTAAATATATTGTAGAAACTTAATTCCTGTAAAGCTGCAAAATGAGTGTATCTGGGTGAATACTATATGTAGTGTACAATATTACATGCATTTAAACAAGCATTTTAGAAACAAAAAAGGGTCTCGATCGAACTGTAACTCCGCTGGGTTTCATTGTCAAAATAACCCATCATTAAAAATTACCCAGCAACTTACAGAAAAAAATACAAAATAAAAATAAAATACTCACCTGTGTAATAAATAAATAAATACTTTTTTAAAGAACCAGCGATTGGGTTTGTTCTGTTGTAGCTGTATAGCTTGATAAAAACCAGCATGGAATTCACCAGAACTAGTTTATAGCAAATTTACCCTTGTTAAATAAAAGCAGATAAATAAATGGATTTAATCTGATTCAGAGGTACAAATTAGGAAGTCCTGTTGAAAGAAAATGTCTAAACAATTCACTGGTCCATTAACAACATCCTTTAAACCACATCTCCTCCTGATGTTTTAGACTTACATTTCCAAAATGATGTGTGTGCCCATATCTCACAGACACATCAGTGTGTGAGCCTATAAAAGCACACCGACTATAAATAGTGACACCCTAACTTCCTAAACACACCCTAGCAACCACCACCCCATAGACTTCCACTGAAAAATGATGGGAGAAAAATCTCTGGATCAGAACATCATACCCTTGTAAAAAATAAGTGTAATCAAATGTATTTGAATTACATTTATTTCATGCTCAGTATACTACAAATACATTTTTCATATTTATGTACTTAATAAAATGAAATGCAATTGTACTTTTAGCATACTAAACTGGTATACTTAAAGTCTGTTAAATTAGAACAACTAATTTTGTACTTAAATGCACTTTAATTGTGTTAATAAGTCCAATTCAAGACATACTTAGTATATTTGATTGTGTTAAAGTGGAGCTATTGCGAGGATACTTTAGGTACACTTTAAATATTTTGCATTTAAAGGGCAATATTACACAATCCTCATTAATAGTGACATTAACACGCATTTAGGCTTATTAATAAGAAATATGCATTGTGCACAAGTAATACTCCAAATAAAGTTTAATTAAGATGTTTAGATCAGTAGGTCTCGAGTTATCTGTCAGTAAATATGTTCATAGATTTGAAATATACTTAGATATATACTTTACTTTTTTACTAGGGTAGAGACAAGCATGTTGGCTCTTTTTTGTTTTTTGACTCAGACAGATAAGTAGTTTTTAAATGTCTGACCCCTACCTAACCGCACCCTAGCAATCATTTAGAGCAACCTAGCAAACCATATACATGCATGAACATGCTAAATTTCTGCATTAGAACATCATACCCAGGTAATTATTTCAGGAACGTTGTTTTGAAATGTTTTTAATATATTAAAATGTTCAGTTTTCTTCTTGTGATTGTAATGTTATGTAAAAGGTTGCACAAACATTTCTTACACCATTTATTTCTAATATTATAAGAATGTCGTGGTTTACTTTTCACAAACTGAACATCATTTAAATGTTACAAAAACATTTTTTACAGTGTTGTATTAAAGTTGTGATAAATTCCCTGTTACCTGAGTAGAGACGTGGCGTTGGGCTCTTTTCACTCAGACTGTTAAAAATCATCCTCAACTGTCTAGTCATGCCCTAGTAACCATACTGTAAAACGAACAGGTTATATCTCTACATTTGAACAACATGAAGACGTGAGAGCGGACTTCTTTGACTCAGGCTTTTAAGAGGCTTTAGATATCGCCATACCAACTGCCTAGCCGCGCCCTAGCATCCATTTAGAGGAGGACCCTAGCAACCACACGGCACCGTGAATAAACCACATTTCAGCTCTGATTTGTGATTTGGCTCTTTTGACTCAAGCTGTCCAATTCAGGTTTTCTCAAGCCAACATCAAAGTTTTTTCACAAACTTTAGCCTCTAGTTTACATGTTTTCTAGGAATTATAAAATACTACCGCAAATAGGTTTTAAGGAGATGTGTATGCATACAGCAGAGAATCAATGCTGACCCGGCACTGAACTCTGCCATAAAAATGATGGATACCTGTGGACTTTGGATGCTGTTCAGCTTCCGCTAAACCCTTGCTAATAGAGGTGTGTGCGTTACTGTGTGTGTGTGTGTGTGTCAAGATATCAAGGTAAATCTCTCCTAACTGAATATAATTGGTTGGGTGACCTCAGCGTCTTTAAGACCCAAAATGAAACTGCTCAGATTTCTCCCATCACCCACACACAGACTCTTGTCAGCGACAGCTGGGAGGAAATGGGTCAGCCAAAGACAGCAGATCTTAACCGTCTCCTTGCTGTTTGCGTGTGTTTACTTTAAAGAACAAAAAAAGATAATATCATGTTTGTCATCTTCTCAGTGAATTTCATTCCTGTTACAATGTTTCCAAACATTGTGCTGTTTTCCTTGCTTCATTTTAGTCAATATTTGAATTAGAAAAAGCTCTTTACTTCCTTGATAAACATGTCTCATAATGACGTCTGTACTATTTTCACCACCAACTCTGTTAGATACGATCCAGAAATATATTCCACACTTATTTAAAATTTATAAAATCTGAGACCACTAGCGAACATTGTGTTGTTTTGTGTTTTGCTTTGTCATTTTGTTGCAATTCTAAATTATTATTTTACATTTATGGAAACTTACTTGGACTCTAGTTTATGTAATACTTTATTTAATTTAATATTGTAATTGTATTGAAGTTAATATTTAATTAATTAATTAAGTGGGTGCACTGTAAAAATTGGCATCCTGCTATTGTTACACTTCAACCTTATTTTAATTTTCTTGTTTTCATCAGTTAAACAATGCAGGCTGATTTTATGGAAGGTAAATAATTAGTTGTAGTATAAAGAGGGCTCAGGGCCTGGGCAGAGCTCGGCATCCGGCCCGATTCCCCCAAATGCTCCCCCCCGGGAGGATAATAAACATAGAGCGGAGTTAGGGGAGACGGAGGGATGCTATGAGCGAGATACTGAGGTAAGGAGCTCGTACAATTTATAGGAGGCTTATCTGACTCTGATAGGATGATGATATGATCAGGGAATGCAGAGCCGGCCGTGTTAATTATCTACATGTGCTCCTCTCGAAATGTGTTTATAAACATCATTTAGTGTAACTGAGTTAAGCAGCATAATTTGAGAAAGCAAAAACCAAAACTACAAAGAGTTAACATGGCCAGTGTCAAATTTGATTAGTGAACCATAAATTAATTTTCCATCATTTGTTTTACATTTTTATAAAATCCCCAAAACCTCCTCTTTATTTCCAGGTTTAAATTAGATTTTAAAGCTTGAATTAACGATGTGGTCACAGGACACCACTGAAAACCTGTTGAGTTTTCGCATTGGAGAAGCAGAAAATGAATACTTACTGGTGACGCCAGCTGGAAAGTTTTGATGAATCATTACGAAAGAAAACGGTTGTGATTTGATTTGATGTTGAAGATTAGATTTAGCCTTGTTCTGTCTGATTGTTCCTTCTCAAGGGCTTGTTGTCTGAGTTGTTTATGTTGTTGAATGGAGCTCTTTCTGCATGGGGTTTGTTTGACAAATGTGTTTGGATCTAGAGATCATGCTAGAGCGATTTCAGATGAAAACTGCAAAAACAACCATGAAGAAACCCTCTCTCTCTCTCTCTCTCTCACACACGGTACATTTATTTTCATTTTTTTAGGCATGGGCTCGTTCCAAGCTTTCCAAACATATTAATACATCAGAGACATGTGATATAGAAGGTATTCTGAGGCCAATAATGACATAAAAGAAATACAACAAAAAAAAAGAGTTGCTTTTAATAGAAACTTTCCATTTTGAGAGGCACTAAACCGAGACTCATAACTAGGCTGTTAACAGCATCCATTCAAAAACAAGAGTGACTGTGTTCTGTGTCTTTCATCAGAAGCTGTTGTGGTTTTTAGAGCAATAATTACATAATTGTATAAAGTTGATGAGCGATGGATGAAGTGATTTTGCTCTGTTTTTCTGTGATTTTACTCACTTTCTCTGTTCTGTCTCCTGTCAGTTGTGTGTCCGATGTTGTGTCAGAATGGAGGAGTGTGTGTACAAAAGGATCAGTGTCTCTGTCTGCCCAACTTCACTGGGAAGTTCTGCCACATCCCTGTCTCCACCGCCGCCTCCACCAATGACATCGAGAAACCGGCGCCCGGTGTCGTGGATTCAGCCAATCAGCCCATGACGTCTGAGTACATACTACCTCTGCAGACGCCTGAGCAGATCAGCACCAACGGTGAGAGGGTCCGGGCTTTTCAGAAATATTTATCATGCTTTTTTCTGAGGTCTTTGCAAAAAGCACAGTTCATTTAATATGCGTTGATTTATGGAGGGGCACGTTGTCACACAACGGGGACCTGATGTTCAATCGTGTCAGGTTGAGATAAATGTTTTTGAATTACAGTTTAAGTTAGTGTACTTCAAATCTCAAAAGTATATTAAAAATGGCAATTAATTAGTGCTGTAAAACATAATATGTGTGTTTACACTGTGTATTTTGAAAAAGAAATTACACACATTTATGTATTTTGTCATGTTTTAGAAGTACACTTATTTGTGTGTTGACAAACTAAAGCACATGTAAAGCACTTTATTATCCTAACTGTAGTGTTTTTCAATATTAGATTTAAATAATTTACTTAAATGTACTAAATTGCAACTTCATTATTTCAAATGTGTAATTGAGTATATTTTGTATATGTTCTAACCCCTAACCACATACATGCACATTAGACAACACTTAAATACTGCTTAACTGGGTCAAAAACCTCAAGTTTAACTAATTGCATTTTAATATAAATTTTAAATTCTAATGAATAAAATTAAACTATTGTATTTTTATTTTTATTATTATTGCAATTGTCATGCCTAAAAACTTGGCATTCAGATTCCATTTCAAGTATATAAAAGTACGCATTTTTAAAGTGTATTATTTCTCTAATAAGTACGAATGCAATAAATTGCATGTCAAAATTTAAATACTACTTAAGTGGGTCAAAAACCTCTTACGTTCAACTAATTGCATTTTAATATAAATGTAAAATTCTAATGTAAAAAATTTAACTATAATATATTTTTATTTTATGGCAATTGTCATGCAATTACATGGCAAAAAACCTGACATTCAGTTTGCATTTCAAGTATATCAAAGTATATATTTTTAAAGTGTATTATTTTGGTAATAAGTATGGTTTTAAAAAGTGTGCTCCTTTTTCACAAGAGTACATAAAATGCTAATTTAAGCTAAATTAACTAGTTTCATCAGCATTTTTACAGTGTTAAAATACATAAAATCAGTTTAAGGTTTGAGGGTAATATGTGTTTTGGCGCTGGCGTCTGTTGTGTAACTCATGGTGAAAAATGAGCGTGTCACAGACTGGCGACATTTATTTTCTGTTTTTACTTGGCCGCGATCCGTAACAGGCAGCATCAGAGTCCTGTGAGGAATTAAATCAGAAACAAGCTGATGCATCACACAGATGTCAGCTACACCTGGAGTATGTGAGTGCGGTGCTTGAATAGATTGTGTGTCTCATGTGTGGGTTTGTTGAGGCAGAATGACATCAGGGAAACCAGCATGTCCACAGTCTTTACTCCGAAATCTGCTCTGGGCTTTACTGAGACTTGATGGCATTTTAATAGATATATATTTTGGCTCTGTTAGACAGAGGTAATGGAGAGTGACAGGAAAAGTCTAGCTGAAGACACGTCAATGCCAGAAATGAGTCTGCGTCACTCAAGAGTAACACAGGTCTTCAGTTCTTTCTTTCAGGTTGATCTTCTAAACCAAACTCATTCCTGAGTTTCATTCTACAAGAGACAACACCACAAAACGTATTCTGTCAGGGATTGGATGTATAAGGATTGTCCTGATAATTAACTTACTCCCATGTCAAAGACGTTCATGTCGATCTTTCTTTAGAAATTAAGGTTTTTGAGGAAATCAATGCAGGATTTTTCTCCATGTAGTGGACTTCAGTGGGAGACAAAGGTCCAAATTTCAGTTTTAACAAAAGTACAGTTATTTTGATGTGTTGACTGACATACTAAACCACATGTGAAGTACTGGATTTTTTTTTTTTTGAGTGCAGTGTGTTATTCAACATTACATTTGATAGATAATATATTTACAATATATTAAACAAACAAATTTGTAATTACACATTTCTGATGATTAACACACGAGATTCAATAAAATGGCATTAAAGTATATTTTAGTTGATCATAAATGCTTGTCAGTACATTCAACGGTAATTTCAGTCATATTTCAAAGCAAATCAAGACATTTTCATTTAATTAGCTTGCACTTAAACGCTCAAAAACATTAGGCTACAAGTTCACACTTAACTATATTCTTTTAAAGTGTATTCGTCCCTTACTCTTATTATATGCAATCTCAACTTAAATGTTTTAGTAGTGGAAACATTGCTCAATGGTAACAAAATGCTTTATTAGCATAATAGTTGCTGTGTAAAGCGTAAAAATTAAAAACTTTCTTATAGGCCTACAGTTGTGATCAAAATGTCATACACCTTACAAAATGTTAATTATTTTACCAAAATAAGTGTCACATTTCACTACAGTAAAGGACAAGCAGATGAGAAATCAAAGGCAAGGCAAATCTCAAAGGCAAGGAACACATAATTCCACACAAGGATGACATTTGACAGCAGACGCTAGACATACAAAGACACAGGGCCTATAGGTAATTGGAGCTAAACAAGATAATTAATCAACACAGGTGGAACTTAGAGCTAAACGAGGACAGGAAACAGGGAAGACCAAATATGGGCATAAAGAAACACTGGGAGCACTTGGAGAGAAAAACGCACACAAACAGTCCAGACTCCTGACAATGTTATTTTTAGCTGAATTTATAAAAACGGATGAAACAAAAGTGTACACCTGCTTGATTCTTAATTCTGTGTTGTTACACAGATTTTATTTATTTTTATTTTTTGGTGATAGTTGTTCATGAGTCCCTTGTTTGTCCTGAACAGTTAAACTGTCTGCTGTTCTTCAGAAAAATCCTTCAGCTCCCATAAATGCTTTGGTTTTACAACATCTTTTGTGTATTTGAACCCTTTCCAACAGTGACTGATTTGAGATAATATTCACCGGCATTGCATTGAAAGCCTGGATGTGAAAATTTTACATTTTAAATCAGGGCATATTAAACTTATTTAGCCTTCTGGGAAACATGTATTAAATGGAGACATCAAAAAAATTTAGACATCTTCATTCTGTTCAAAACATCCCTGGCTCTTAATGCGTGTTTTTTTGTCTTTTGGGGTTTTTCTCTGTCTGGAGCATCAGTGAGCATTTAAACCTTCTGTAGTAGTTACGTATGAGTCTCTCAGTTGTCTTCAAAAGATGGATTTCAAAATCATACAGTCAAAGGGTTCAGATACACAAAAGATCCATAGTAACATTCATCACTATGATGGACACCCCCAAAAAACAACATAATAGAAACTTAGAAAGCATTAAACACTACCAAATGTCCCACTTGACATTAATCTCGCACAAAAAAATCTAAACCAATCCCTCAATTACTAAAAAGTAAGCATATGCTAAAATATTTTCGATGTTAGTTCAGTATTTTATTTACTGCACATCATAAGGAGCTGTGTGTATCTAATGTTTGCAGATAAACGGCTTACAGGACCTTTGACCTCTGGCATTTAACCCTAATCTGGCAACCGTCGCTCAGTGACAGGCTGATGGGACGCCGCCTGTTTATTTTTTGAGTTGGCTTATTTAATCAGGCAGTGGTGATAAATGTGTTTTCATCTGTCGTTTCATGGGGGAGTGTCAGGTGAGCTCATGTTTTTGGCAGAAAGACACATGAAAAAGCAGACGAAGGCGACCGCTGAATCACTCCAGAACCACAGGCACCAAAGCTGATAAGATACCACAACAACAAATCCTCACGAGACCTGGAGAGACAATCAGAATTTCATTTCAATTCCATTTGGAGAATAAGCTGGATTCTCAGTTCTCTGTTTAGTCATGTATGGACTCCTAGTTTGAATTGTTACTTATCACCATGACTACTCATCTGTTCCTTTCCCATTGAGTCTCCGCCCCCTTGTTTGTCACTAAGGTTATTCATCAGCTCCTCCCCCTTGTTAACTCGTTGTCTTGTCTTTTAAAAGCTCTGTTTTTGTAAAGCCAATCGCAGAGCATCGAGTTTTCTCTTTGTGTTGGTTTTTTGCCTGTCTCGCCCCTTTTGGATACTGTACGCTGATCGACCGACCCTGCTCTCCCTCTGGACTTCTCTTGTGTTTTGCCTACTTCATACCTGTTTGTCCATCTTCCGACCCTTTAAACAAAGCTTCGCAGATGGATCCGCACGTCTCTGTCCCCTTCGTTACAATACTGTTGAAAAACTGCTAACACTGATACTAAAATAATGTGCATTAGTTTTTAAATCAAGCAGGGTTTCTGCAGATTTTTAATGTAAATTTAAGACTAAATTGAATGGAACACAAAGTCAGTATATGTCTCAAGTGTCTCTAAATGTAAATACATATTTGTTAATACTTAATACACCTTCCAGCAGATCTGATTTTGTTGTTGTTGTTGTTGTTTTAACAGTGAAGTTAAAAGACCCATTCAAGCAATATACAGCAAGTGTATATATATATATATATATATATATATATATATATATTACAAAAAAAAGCTGTTTTCCCTCAGTATTTTTGTTTTGTTTTCCAGTCCAAATTCTTAAATCAAGATCCATTTTCTTGAGAAAAAAAATGGAATAAGACAAAACGTATTATTTCATGAAAAACTGATCAAAATGAATTGGGTTTGATTAAAGCATAAACTAATATCAAGAAATCTGATTTGAAGTTTTCCCACATTGACAGGTGTTTGTTCGTGTATTCAGCACAAACGAAAAATGAAATTTAATTTGGTCTCAGAAAACAATACTTGTATTTAATTTGCATCTCAAGTAAATGTACAGTTTCTTAATTTAAAAATCTTTACAAATTTATATTGGAAACCAAAAAAAAACTGACGAAGATATACATTTTTTTTTGTTTGTTTTTTTTTGCAGTTCATACAACATTTAATTCCATGATGTTATAAATGTAAGATAGTATGCTCTGATTAAAGACCTTTTTAGGCTTTAATATGTGAAAGCTTGAATTTAAGACCTTAAGAACTAAAGCATACACACAATAAGGCGGTTTCCTAAACAGGGTTTAAGACTAGTCCTA
Source organism: Enteromius argenteus (assembly GCA_032357425.1). NCBI lineage: Eukaryota > Metazoa > Chordata > Actinopteri > Cypriniformes > Cyprinidae > Enteromius > Enteromius argenteus. Next base: position 11,545,125 of record JAUCMR010000043.1, on the reverse strand, counting down.
GATTAAAATAAACGTCAAAGCTGTCGAAACTGAAAAAAGCATGTGCTGACATTTCTAAAAAATACATTAGTGCCATTGTTTGGTCTTAAAGTGCTCACAAGTAATGCTTTTTTGCCAGGCATGTTTGTAAAAACTACTTAAATATCCTCATTTAACAAAGTCCTAGTCCTGGCTTGATCTAAACCATATCTGGGAAACCGCCCCAATATGAATTATCATTTTGGGATACGTTTCCTAAAAGCATTGTTAACTTACGTTCTGTCGTTACAATATAGTTCAAACATCCATTGCAAATGTATGGTAGTTAAAAAAAAAACAGCTTAAACTATAGTAAATAGTAATGCTACTCTACGTGTATTATTTTCAGTGCAAGGTGCCAGTAAAGCCTACAGCTTTCAAACTAAAAGCACTGGTATTGTGCAAGCGGTGACTTGGATTGGTTATGAGCACTAAACACCGTCTGCACTGTTGTGTAACAATCTGAAGCCCAAACTGAACCTGGTGTTCCCAGATGGTTTTGCAGAGATGTTCATCCAAACAAATAAGGACCATGTTGTGCCTGTCTTTTCTAGGCCTTTATTATCACAGAGACGTATTCATGTTGTCTTTAGACCTCAAGTCATCTTTTATAAAACACAGAGGACTGGAAAGCGCCGACATTGTATTTAGCGCCTGTTTGGCGAGGAAGGGTTTCTCTCAGAGGAAAATTGGACAAGCGTTTTGCCAAGTTTAATCTGTGAAAGGCAGGAGGTGATGGTGACTCACAGCTCGAACACGCCGGAGAACGAGTCTTCTGTTTGCAGAGATCCCAACTCGGATGCTCTCTCGATGCCTTTCTCTTTCTCTCTGTTGTTTCTGGAGTGTCACTCTGTTTATGTGAGAAACAGTAAACACATTAATCTAGCTTTTTCTTTTGACCTGTCCTGAGTATGTGAGAGTGATTTAGTGTTATTTCCAGCCCTAGGGTTCAGTGCATCGAGTCAGAACATGACCTGTGATGCTGGAGGGCCGGATATTCATTAATGTGTGTTAGGAATAACCGTAAAGGCTCTTTGTTATGTTTACAAGCATGCTATGTGGGATTAAAACTGTCTTGGAAGATTGAACTTTTTTTATTGCAATGGTTACACGCACAAAAATAAATAAATAAATTAAAAAAATAAAGTAATTGCAAGTAAATTTACTTAAACATGAAGACTGAAATAGTGTTTTCTTGTAAAACAGTCTAGTCATCTTTGTTTTGTTAGAACTTGTTATATAAATTAATATAAATTAAATGTACTAATACATTTTAATGTAAAAAAAAAAAAAAAAAGTACTTATCATCCAGACAACAGTGTCGATAAAGAGCTGCTTCAATGAAATATGAGATTTATGTGTGAAGAAAACTAAATATCCCTTGTGAACAGAATTTTTATTGAGCATCATTTCTAATGAAAGTGTGAAAATGTTGTGTGCATTAAGATGCATTAAAAGCCAGGTCATGTGCTTCAGCGAGAAAAATGGGTCTTCGATTTTATTCCAAAATTTCCATCTTTGTTAATTGTGCATAAATTGTAATTATTGCTAATAAACACAAAACGTCACTTAAATAATTGATCAAATTCCATAGGACACTGGTGGGAATTTCCATTATTTTCATGAAAAAATGACTAAACTAACTTAACAACTCCACACTGTTGCACTGTTCTGGAAGAGCTCTTGATTGATTGTCTGATGCGTCTCTCTGTCCGTCAGTGTCCCCGATGGTGAAGGTACGAGTCCAGCACCCTCCAGAGGCCAGTGTGAAGATCCACCAGGTCCTGAAGGTGGGCCACGAGCACTCAGAAACCGTGACCTGGTCCGCGGGGCTCTCAGGGGCCCGTTCTCACCAGCTGCCAGGAGAGAGAGCTGAGGCTCCTCCGCCGAGGGTTCAAGCCCAGACCATACGTGGGGATTCGGTCTACACCGAGACGTCCGGCTTCAAATACTGCTTCAGAGAAGTGCGCAACGGACAGGTTAGCTCAAAGCTCTTCTGTTTGCAGTCCTCGCTCGGTTTAGCAGCAGAGCGTCTGGTTTGGGTTCAGCAGGAACAGGACTCGAGCTTGTCTGGACTATGCTGCATGAATTGAGTATGACGTGTTCATTGTGGCTCTGTCATGGGGTCATGATGAACTTCACATGTAGGTTAGCCAGTGTCGTGATTCGTGAAAACCACTTCCGTCTGCTGAAGTGCGTCCCAGATTGTTTAGCTGAAGTACTCTTAGCATAGCACAATACCGCTTTTGTCTTACAAAAATGGAAATCCATAATTAGTTCAAATATATATTTATATATTTCTCTGGAACACAATAGTAGTAATTCAGCATAATAACAAGTATGCTCAAGATGAAGACCAGAGACTGTCTTGTGAAAAGAAAGAAGTACTGCACTTTTAAAAAGAGTACTTATGGAAATCATATAGTTTACAGATATACTAAAAAGTCATTAACTATATGCAGTGTTTTCAGACAGGGATAGTATACCCAAAAATGAAAAGTACACTCTCAGAAATAAAGGTAGAAAAGCTGTCGGTACCTTTTCAAAAGGGACATGTTTGTACCTAAAGAGTCCATTTTGGTACCTTAAAGTGTACATATTAGAACCTAATAGGTATTATTTCTGAGAGTGAACACTAACGAACTTAAAAGGTTGCGGTCTATCAGTCATATAATGGCAGTCAATGGGCACCAAATGTTCCAAAGCTTTGAAAAATACATACACAGATGATACCAAATTAATCCCTACGGTTTGTGTCCATAAGTCTTGAGACACAAAACGGTCAGTCTGTGCAAGAAACCGAACAGTTTTTAAAAACATTTATATATTTTTATTATTTTTATATATTTACCTCTGATACACCACAATGTCCGACTCATTCACAACATCACACGCTCTGGCACATTGATATATATATATACATAGATGTATATGTAGATCCTTACATATCTCTGCCCATAGAAACAGTCACCAATGAGGAATCTACGCGTATATATCAGAGTGCGTTACACGTCATAAACTGGATGTTGTGAATGAGTCGAACATTGTGGTGTACTTTTAGCAACAGGCCAAATTCAAATCTGAACTGCCGCAATATCTATTATAACGTTATAAAAATGTGCCAGGGTTCATGTATTGAACCTGTGTTTTATCGCCAATCAGTGGACATTTCTCTTTGTAACTGCGGCAAAACGTGCAATAAGGTATGTAAAAACAGTGCTGCACAACAAGTGCACCGAGGTACACACCAGGTTGAACATATTCCAGGTTTGCAACATATTCTGAGTATCCCAAGCATTTCACTGCTTTTATTCATTTTGAGGAATACTGAATCTGTTTTTGTTCAAAATAGCTCAAATAAAAATAATACATTACTTTACTAGATAATTGGATAAAGTAATCTGAATACAATCTAGCAGTCATTAGAGTATTAGTGAGTGATTTTTTTTTTGAATAATATATTCCAGGACCTTTCTCTATTTAGTAGTAAAATACCCTTTTAAAAAAGGTAAAACAATTATCTTTGATGTTTTTAAAGTTGGATGAGAAAATGAGATTTTAACCGAAGTACAAAGACTTCTGTGTGAAGACATGCATCAAAGAGCTAGCCAAGCATTTGTGGTTAAAAAGTGTATAAATAATAAATGTTTTCAGAAAATGACAGATTTTTTTGCTAGATGAGGCCCTTATTTCTCAGCTGGGATCGTGTAGAGCTCTCTGATTTCAGAGGCCACCATTGAAGTCCAGTTTATGGAGAAAAATCCTGGAATATTTTCCTCAAAAAACGTAATTTCTTTGCAACTGAATAAATAAAGACATGAAAATCTTGGATGACACGGGGGTGAGTACATTTTCAGGAAATTTGAATTCTGGAAGTGAACTTATCCTTTAACACATCACTCAGTTGTTGGAGTGAACGGATGAGTGAAGGTCTGTGTGTTTTCTGCTCCGTCTCACAGTGCAGTTCTCCGTTACCGGGCCTAAGGAGTCAGGAGATGTGTTGCCGGGGCGTTGGGAAGGCCTGGGGCATCAACGAGTGCACTCTTTGTCCCGCGGTCTTAGGTGAGTCTGCACCTGGAGTATGTCAGTACTGTCAGACAGACCTGGAGGTTCACAACTATAAATCATCTGAGCGATTATAACAGCAACAAACCACCGGTTTCCTCTGAACTCATAAACTCTGACACACACACTCACTGATATCAGTTCAGCTGGCTGGAAAAACACATGTCTATCTTGTAAAACAGAAAGGACAGCAGTCGCTGCATGACTTCAGGAGATAAATATAGCTTTGAGAGTTCTCTGGCAGACAGCTCATTTAGGTCCTGCTATACTATATTATTACTGCAACACTCAAGGTGTCGCCATTAGCCCTCCATCAGCCGTCTGACTAAACATTACAGCATATTTACATTCCTCATCCACTTGATGAATGCCACAACCTTTAATAGAAACTGACTTCAGCATCACTATCATTTATTAAATATAGTGACATGCAATGACATACTCCAGAATTTTCTGGAGAAATTCATGGAGATACAAAACATACAGTTTGTTATATTACTGTATACGGGGTAAGTTGTCACAATTGGATATGCTACATGCAAAAATTTTATATGAGGAGTAGATTAAAATTTAAATGGATAGTTTACCCAATTTTTTTGAGATGTATATATAATAATATATATATATATATAATAAGTGTTGGATAAATGAGTAAATACAATAAATATGATGATATTGTAAATTAAAAAAAAAAAAACAATAATAAATTAAGAGGGTTTTTAGAGAGAAAAGCATTAATTAATAATGAGACCAATCAGTGATATTTTAGTATCATTAATATAGTTCATAAAATAGTTGTTAAGTTTTAGTTATTGGGATTACAGGATCTAAAATATGCATAATAAGCCATTAAAATGTTCTCTATAAGTACTAATAAACAGTCAATATGCTGGTAATATGCATGCTAATAATGGTGCTGGTGTTACCAGATGTATTTCAAATCAAGGAAATGTGTTTAGTTTTAGTTAAAATCTCATAATTATGTTCTGATATTTTTTTTAGCTGTTGTTCTTAGTGCAGAGAAACATTTGCTAAGGATATATTTTCATAACTGCTTGGCGACCCTGAGTGGTTGATAATGTTAAGCACATGGTTATATAATCATTTTACCTAATGCTGAATAATTGTCTGGAACAATAGAGCCGTCTGTTACACGCTTCGGGATCTCAGGCTCCTCAGAGCCACAAATATTTAACCTCACAGGGACAAATAGTTATTTTTCCTTTCTGTGAAGCACTCTGGAAAGTACGCCTGGACTGCAGGAAGACAGCACAAAAAGAGAACATGCTTTCTTTGCTTCCCTTGTGGATAAGAAGTGTGCTTAATTGTACTTGGAGTGAACTTCAACTCTTCAATATATATTTTTAAAACGGTTCTTACAGGTAATATGGTATTACTGAAATAAAATGAAAAATTAATTAATGAAACAATAAAACTAATCATAGACACTTTCGTAACACTTTACGGTTACACCTTTTAGTTGCTTATTAGCATGCATATTACTATATTATTAGCCATTTATTAGTGTTAATGAAGCAAATATTATTGTCATGTTCTACATGACCTTATTCTACATCCCTAATCCTACACAATACCTAAACTTAACAACTACTGCACTATGACCTTACTAACTAGCAGCAAACTAGGAGTTTATTGAGGGAAAAGTCGTAGTTATAGTTATTGTAATGTAATAATGTCAAATTAAAAGTATAAAGTAATTCTTTTGTCATGTTTATGTGTTGACTAACATATTAAAGCACATGTGAAATGTAATCAGTTTAAACATTAAAGTTAATATATTTTAAATGTAATAAATTACAAATGTGCACAAAAAATATTTAAATGCACAACCTAGAAGTTTCAAGAGAAATTACATCAAAGTATTTTTAATTTACAATAAATACAGTATATTCAGCAGCAAGTTTCTTTCAAAGACAGTATGAAATTACATATAAATTGCAAATAAAGATGTAAGTCCTACTTCAGTGGGTCAAGAAGCACTCATAAGCTAAATTAGAATATAAATGTAAATTATATGCAATTGCGTGGCAAAAAAACCTTTACATTCATTACGTTTTAAAAGTGCACTTCTTTTTCTCAAGGGTCGCCTTATAAATAAAACTATGCATTAAGTATACATAAGCTACATATTCTCACATGTACGAACAAAGGCAGAATGTGGCTTAATGAAATATAGTTTGAGGATGTTTTGTGTTATTGTATTTGCTTCAACCTCCAGGCTTGCTGATGAATCACTTTTTAATTATCCACATGTTTTTCTTCTTTCTCAGTTCGATTTTCCTTTTGCACTCATTATTAAACTAGCTGCAGTCTGACAGATGTGTTCGTGCGTCCTGCTAGAGATCCATGTGCTCTTATCTCATCAGGAAACACTGTTAATGGACAGGGAAGCTGCCCGAAAGGCTTCGACAGGGTCAATGGGACGCAGTGTGTGGGTAAGAGTCCTCCTGTGCTAGACTCATCCTAGTGCTCGCAATTATCTCTCGCGGACCAAAACACATTTTCGGAACACGCAAACAAACACTTCGTTCTTCCTTCCTTCATCCAGAGGTCAGCCAAATACATCAGTCTCTAAAGACGGTTTAATGGTTGCTGTAAACTTCTAGTTTTGTGTAAATACAGAAACTGAAGTAGATGCTCTTCTCAGTCTAGTTCATGCTGCTTTAGTGCTGTGGAGCTGTAATGATAATTGATCGTTTTACTCAAAGTGACTAACAAAGCACAATCCTCATTGAGAAAAGGGTTGAAGTTTGCATTTTATTTTCATAATGTGCCAAATTTCTGAGACAATTTATCCATTGCAGATCCAAAATCCCAAAATGTAAATAGAAATTGACCATATTTACTTTCATAATAAATTTATTGTAATTTATAGAAAATATAGGTCCAATAACTGCACTCAGACCCATGTATGATCAGATCAAAACTGATATTTGTTGTTTTAATGACATAGCATCTCGATGTCGTTTTAACAAGAAAACATTTTGTTACTACTGGAAAAGATGTCTTTTTAACAAGATATTTATGTTGTTTTAACGACATGACATCTCGTTTTATGAGAAAAGATGTATTTTTAATGAAAAAAGATATCGTTATTTGAGAAAAATGTTGTTTTAATGAGAAAAGATCTCTTTATTATGACATAACTGAGTGGAAAAAAATATAGAAAATGTTAATATAGTTTTTACAATTATAAGATCTTTTTTTTTTTTACGTTTTGAAGCTTTATTAGAGCAGCATTTTATATTTAAAAGATATTAATGTTATGTTTGCTCATTTATCATTTTTTTTTTATTTATTCTTTAAAATTTGATTTATTTTTTATTTGTTATTTTTACAAAAATATATATTTTTATTAATTTATTAACTTATGTACTTTACTTTACTTAATTACTTATTTTGAGTTATCTGAAGTAGAATTTAACATAGATCATGTATACTTCTGTTGGTTTTTGAAATGCATACTGAGGAGCATGTCCAGCTTAATTTAAAGGGAAGAAAAAGTACACACATAGCTGTTAACTCCAGGTTTTCTCATATGGTAGTAATTATAACGGAATGAATCTTTCACAATTTGTCAGTATGTGTGAAATACAGAGACCACCTTCCCCGGAGGAAAATCTACGGCATTGTTTTCTAATCTTATCCTGACTGTAACGGCAGACCAGATGGTTTGATAAACACACTGTAAAATCGATTTATCAAGACAGAGCTGGAGGTGGTCATAGGGTCAAATAATGACAACTTCAGATTTGTTACATATCTCTCTCTCTCCGCTACATTTCCTCTCCTGCTTCTTCAAACCACAGATTCATTCTGTCATTATGTAACATTAATGGTTTCTGTGTTTGCTACATTTGAGGAAATAACATTGTACACCACAGTGCAAGGTATCCTTATGTAAGTACTGAAAAGTTTATACATGCATGTAGACTCTTCAAAATACAAGTCCTCTATTGGCTTTGATGGACAACCTTTAACATCCATGGGACCTTGGACAAAGGCTTTTTTATTCTTAAAATGTTCTTCACACTAAAAGCTCTTTTAAGAACTGTTCACATTTGTCCTTTTGGTAGATTTATTTTAAGATTTTATCTTGCCGAATCACATTTTCTTCACAACATTATTGTACAACCTGGTCTCATAAAAATATGTACCTCTGTGCACTTTTTTGCATACCCTACTGCATGTTTTGCCACAGTTTTGAAGAGAAATGTCCACTGAGTGCCACTAAAACACAGGTTTAATCCGTGAACCCTGGCACATTTTATTGCGCTGATGTAGGTATGTATTGCGGTGGTTCAGAATTGAAATATCCGTGGACTGTTGCTAAAAGTTAATGCTCTATCATGTTGGAAATATGCCTTACAACAAATGCAACCCTAAACCTATCCTATAGTGTTAACAAATACTAAACTGATATAAAAAAGCATATTGATATTGATGCAACCGTGTCATTTCAACTTCCTTTTACACATATCTGAACTGTTTTGTTGAAGCGTAGTTACACTCCTCGTCTCTCAAGTACATCTCTGTACTCCGTGAGCTACTGAACAAACCTACCGTCGATGAAAACAGATATGAAGCTGGATATGTGTGATGATAACGTTCAAAAGCATCAGTTTACAAATATTTCAGCATATTAATATTGTTTTGAAGTCATAACATGACATTCTTCAAGTAATTGTGCGAATATTACGCTTTATTAATCAAAACTCTGTAAATTGATGTGAAAAGGAATAAAAGGTGTCAGAGTTTCACTGCCTCTAGTGTTCATTTATTTTTGAAACTGCAGTGATATGTACTTGTTGGTACATATTTCGTGTCTCGCTAAAAAGTGCACCCAGGTACTTTACGTCAAGAGACCAGTTAATTATTGTATTACAAAAACACTATAATTTTCAGGAAAATATATTTTTTGAACCTACAGGTTCCTCTGTTTGTCTGGATCTTTGGTGCTTCTTCACTCAGAATCAGTCTCAGTTATCCATCCAAGTCTACTTAAGAAGTGTGCTAAGCACACTACAAGCACAATTCTTTTTCACAACATGAACAACCCAACAGGTCAGGTTATGACAGTCATGTTTCCTCCTCTGGTGTAGATATTAACGAGTGTTTGCAGCCGGGTTTCTGTGAAAATGGAAACTGTGTTAACACCCGAGGGAGCTACAGTTGTGTCTGCAAAGAGGGCTACTTATTGGACGCCTCTCATGGGATCTGCATCTGTAAGTACGGGGCTGAGACCTGTGAGGAGAGCGGCGGAGGTGGGAATATGGCAGGACAGCCAAACCACACAGCTACAGCCTTCAGTCATACACACGAGCGAAGAAATAATTATCCCAAAAAATGGAAATTTGCCAAAAATGTGCTCATCCTCAGGCCTTCTGTAAGATGTAGAGGCATTTGTTTCTTCTTCAGATGTGTAGAAATGTGTCTCTGCATCAGTGTCTCAGGAATGGTTGTGAATGGGTGCCGTCAGTTTCTTCCAAACACACAGCTTTTGTCTTCTCCGGATGTTAACTGATGGACTGGAGTGCTGTGGATTATTGTGATGGTTTTTATCAGCTGTTTGGAGTCTCATTCTACTGGCACCCATTCACTGCAGAGCATCCATTGCTGAGACACTGATATCATACTACATTTCTCCAAATCTGATGAAGAAACAAACACATTTGTATCTTGGATGGTTGGAGGTTTTGGCTGTGTGGCGTTGCGCTTCTGTCTGTTCCAGCAGGCATTACTGTGCTCTAATTGAGAAATGCCTGATGAGTGGAGCTATTCTTTGACCTTTGACCTGACTCTGTGCATATGCATCCCTACATCGAGGCCTGTCCTGACCGATCGCTCAGTGTTTTCCTCTGTTTTCCTGGCGATTGGGAGCTCCCTCTTTCTGCCTGAGTTTGTGCATCTGGGAAATTCTGTGACTCTGTCTTAATCAGATTCTCTTCTTGTCTGAATCTTGTCAAGCCTTCATGCGACTCTGAGCATGTTCATGTGTGTCAGTCAGGTAGGTGTAACCACGTCTCCTGCTGTGTTTGGTTCTGTGTATGTGTGATTATGTGATTTGGGCTGATCTGTTTGTCATTTCCAGTGGCTGATTATTGTATGCCTTGCTCTGTTTTAAACTTTGTTTGCTGCTAAACCAATCAAAGCGCTAAGAGTGTAACAAATGATGTCAGTGTAAAATGAGTAGAAATATTTATTACTTTCATATTTTTTTAAGCAAGATTTGCGTAGGATTACGTCAATAACAAACAAAAACAACCAACTTTAAGGAATAGTTTACAAAAAAAGCGTTTCAAACCCGTGTGATTCTCTCTTTTTTTGTGGAACACAAACAGAGAAGTTTTGCAGAATGTCCAAGCTGCTCTTTTTACGTACAATAAAAAATAGACAGTGATTAATACCACCAAAAACACCATTAAAAGCTGTCCACTATTATAAGCAATACAATAAATTTATGTAATGAGCGGGCCAAAAACTTTCCCTCAACACACTTTTATTTGCTTTTATTTGATTGTTTAAAGGTAAGATTTCAGTGAGTGATTTCTCAAATTTTTACATTTATAATGACCCTTATGGGAGAAGTGCATTTAATTAGATTGAATTGAGTGTGTATGTGTGTATATATGGCCACTTAAGTGCACTTAAACAGAGACACTTCCAGGACTGTTTATGCTGAGAAAGCATACTTAAGTCTACTTTTAAAAGGTGTAAAATGCCAAATTAAAAGTTTTACTGTCAAGTACATTATAAATCATTATGTTTTAATAATTGTTTTTTTTTTCTTGCATCTAATTAAATGGGTTGAAAAAGGACTCTTAAGTTCTAAACGTAAAAAATATATAATTGTCTTTCTTGAAAATTCTTAATTTAAAATTAAAATTAAAAGCTGTTTTGTTATATGCTTTTATATTATGTATAATTAAATGAAAATGTTAATAAATGTAAATGTATATACACACAATTACATTTAATGTAATTTTCATTTAATACTGTAAAAGGCATGCGGTTAAGTGTTTGTAAACATTACTCTCAGTTCACACTCAAGTCGAAGTATTGTTTCTGTAAAGTACTCTTTTTAAAAAGCATGCTAGAATCTACTTATTTTCCACAAGGGTATGGCTGGACACTTAAGATTTAGAATATGAGTTATGTAGACTGATTTTATTGATAACTTTGATGCTTTATGCACTGTATGCTTTTATTGTATGGATAAGAGCAGCATGATCATTCCTCTAAACTCCTGCTTTTGAGTTCCACAAAAGAAAGAAAGTCATAAAGGTTTCAAACGAGAAAATGATGATCAGATTGACAGTTTTGAGTGAACTGTCCCTTTTCAAGACCAGCATTAAATATGAAGACTCATCTATATGCTTTCATGCTCATAAATGAATGCATTTTTACTTGCATGTACGGTCTGTTGCATGTTGAGGTTCGTTTCCTTACCTGGATCCCTATGTAATGTTATTTTATATTATTTTCCCCTCACAGCGCAGAAGGTGATCTCTTTGGAGAAGGACCAGTGTTTCCGTATCCTGTTCCAGAGCTCCTGTTCTCTGCCCATCCTGAGGAACATCACCAAACAGATCTGCTGCTGCAGTCGAGTAGGCAAAGCCTGGGGGAAGAAGTGTGAGCTATGCCCATACTTCGGCTCAGGTAAGAGACCTTTTCTAAGAATTTAAAGAATGCACTTATCCTTTCAAACAACTGCTTTGGAGGTTGGAATGAACATCTTTAATGCAGAAGTTGGAGCAAAAAGTGGCTGGAGGACAGCACTGAAAACATTAAAGCGTGTTAATACAGAATATTGAAACAACATGATTTGGTTTTTACACAAAGTCCAACTGTTCCTCAAGGACCCCGTCCCACCCACACCACCAGCAATATTTCTCAGCAAATGTTTGGAGGAATATCAAAGCGGTTGGAATTTACTGTGTAATTTGTCTGTCTTCGTTTAAATACCACGAGTTGAGGTTCTAGCTCTGTCCTGGTTGACCCTCAGCGTTTCTGGCTCAACTAAAAAAACAAAAATGTAAATCTCCACCGGACTTTTTGTTTTTTTTAAACTGTGTCCATTTAAGTGAATTATGTCTAAAATTTTGATTTCACACAAAGCTGTTACACCCTTGTGAAGAAGTAGTTCCCTAAATTAAAATGTGCACTTGCAGTCTACTTTAAATCTTAAAAAGTATATTTTAAAATGCTGTACTTGCAGATAACATAATATTAATGAAATAAAAGGCCACTGAAGTGACTTTAAAAAAAGACACTGACTATATTCCTTAACACACTTAAGTACACTTTTAAAAATTCCCTTAGTAATAAAGTCAAAATATTTTCTTTACTTTGAAATTTCACGTTTAATAACCGTTAGCCATACTTAAATAAGTATTATTTTGATGTATTGACTAACATACTGTACTAAAACACATGAAAAGTACTTAGAATTAGAATTTGAACTGTTTTTTGATATTGCATTTTAAGTAAAATATATTTGAAATGCAATAAATTGCACGTTAAGAAAACTCAAAAAAGAAATGAGGTTCTCCTGTTGTCCCAGTTGAACTTCTTTTCAACTTCTTTGAAATTTCTGATACAAAATTTGTGACTCCACTGGATATTTACAGGTTTTCATCATCTAGCTCTATCTTCACAGATGCCTTTAAAGAGATCTGTCCTGCTGGACCAGGTTACCATTATTCGGCTTCGGCTGTCAAGTTTAACCAGAGGCTAGCTGAGATGCTTGACACTGGAGGACCACCTTTGGTGTCTGAAAATGTCCGTCCATCCACCCAAGGCGTAGCATCCCAACCAGACGGCTCCAGGACTCACTCCACAATCTCACAGTCAACCCGAATCCAGCAGGTGCCGTATTCACCGACCAACACACAGACCATCCGAGTCCAGCAGAGTCCAGTGAGACCACAGCAGCCTGACTCCGGCTCGGTTATCATCATAACTCAACCAAAACCAAGCCTGTCAATAAGCGGCGCGACCAGCCAACCGTCCAGAGTGAACACACGTGAGCCACAGCCTTTCTCATTAGCTTATTTATCAGAACTCACTGTGTACGTGTATGTGATTCGGTCTGATTGTGTACAGCTGTTGCACGGACACAAACCAGCCGGCCTTCGGTTAACAGACAGCCAATATCTCCCATCAGACCTCCTCTGGTACCGGCTACTGCCCGACCACCTCCAACTAGACAAGGTAGGCCTTATAGAGACTGCTGAAAATTAAGTGTTAATAGAATATATCACAGATATATCTTCCAGTTCCAAAATGTCAAAAAGCATTTATTCAAACATGGCTCAGAAAACAACTAAAATCCTGCACACTGATGCATTTCGGCAACCCAGCCTTCCTCAAAGTGTTCCTTTTCTTTTCCTTGAATTATTAATGGAATATACTTAATTGTGAATTAAATGTAAAATTTTCAGACTCATACAGTAGATGCATGGTACTTACAACTAAATAAAATTGCATTGTAGTTTAAATTTATACTAAATGCATTTTTGACCCACTTAAATGGGATTCAAATACATCTTTATATGTAATTTCGTAATTAATTCTGTTGTTTTAAAATATAAAGTTGACAAGCATACTGACAAGCACGCATGGTGAACTAAAATATGCCGTTTCTATTAAAACCTTTATGTCATGTACTTAAATACAGTTGTAATTGCACACTTGTAGAAATGAAGTAGCATACATTTAAAATATATTAACTTTAAATGTAACATCAAATGTATTTTAAAATAACACTTTTAACTTGATATCATTGCAAAAAGTGTACTTAAGTGTGTTCATGAAATTTTACATGCGACATATTTTAATGTAATTTCTATTGAAACATACATTTAAATATATTTGTAACTGCAGATTTGAATGACGAAGTTGCAATTCACATTTAAAATATATATCTTTAAACGTAATATCAAATAACACACTACAGGTAAAATTGTGAAAAAGTACTTTACAAGCTTTAGTATGTTAGTCAACACATCAAAATAAGCGTATAGTGTATAGTCATTTTGAAGTTCACTACGAGTGCACATTTAATAGAATTAAACACGCTTCTTTTTCACAATAGCTTGTGATTAAAAAGGCCCTGTCCCCAAAAGTGCACTTCATTCTCTTTTGTGATTTTATGATTTAGAAGGGTCCTCACAAAGCTGTTAACAGCTACAGCTAAAGGAAAATCAGCTGTTTATTTCCTCATCTGTATTTCTTTACTGATTTTTGGGAACTGTTTTTCAATGCTCTCAATCTGTTTTTGATTGTAATATCAGAAATATAGTTTTAGGACAAGGTTTAGAATAAAAGTGAAGATGTTCCTCAGGATATTGGTCTTAAAGCAAAAGGTTCAATCAGACCAGAACTTCGACGGGACAATTATGATTTTCGTTACAGTGACTTGATAAGCACAAAGACTCACTTCTCCAGGAAACTGTGAGCATGCCCAGAAAATCCATCAGCCTGCTCATATGAATGACTGGCTTCTTTGATCTCCAGAGCTGAAGTGATGCCAAATTCATATCAACCTTGAAAAATGCCGAGCTGGATACATAACTGCAATTTTCTCATCATTTGTCTTCAGTGTGATTGTTCGATGAATTTGGTTTGGAGAGGAATGAATAAATGTCAGTCATCTTAGAAGCACAGCATACTTCTGAGATTGAGTTTGGCTAATCTGATTATCTCAACCACAAATTGACCTGATACTGAATCACTTTTAAAAGTGTATTAACTTATATATTGAAGTAAAATAATGCACAATTAAGCTCAGCACTTTTTAATCATTAACAAATGTGAGAATGATGTTTCATGATGTTTAATGAACTAATTCAAGCATTGTGAATAGTTATATATATGTGTGTGTGTGTACAATTTTATACTATATATGTATAAAATAATGTTCAGCATATATTATTTTCAGTTTTTATTTATGTATTTGTATTTATTAATGTACTCTCAATTGAATGCTGTTGTTTTTAACTGTATTCTTGTGTGTGGTTCTCCAGATGGCCGAGTGTGTGAATCGAGTCCTCAGGTGTGTGGTCCGGGGCGCTGTTTTGACCTGCCTGGCGGTCGACACACGTGTGTGTGTAACACTGGATATATCCTCAACTCTCAGCAAGGCCACTGCCAAGGTATGAACCTCGAGTTACTGCACCACTTTAAAGATGAGAAACCAGCAAAACTTCAGACTAACATTCTAAAGAAGAAAAATAAACAGGGTAACATATGTATGTAGCCTACTTGATAGAAAAGGGTTGTAAATATTCAATCAGGTTCTGTCAGGTACATGATCCTTCCACACCGCTGCCTGCCATTTTTTTATATTAATTTTAATTACAAAAATAAAATCGAATATAAAATGTTTACAAAATAAAGTACATTAGTACATCAGTTATATAAAAATAACACTGTCTGCACTACAAAATCATTGTCAAAATGAATGAATCAAACCATCTTTTCTTTGTCTCTCTCTCTCTCACACACACACACACACAGACTTAAATGAGTGTGTGCTGACGCCCCGGCCGTGTTCTGTGGGTCAGTGTGAGAATACAGCGGGCAGCTTCCGGTGCGTCTGTCCAGCAGGATACCAGACCAACTCCCAGCAGACCCTGTGTGTCGGTCAGAAACATCTCTTTCTCTCAGGGCGCTGAATAAACACGTCCTAATAGCTTGTTTGTAGAATGCTGTGTATGTAATCATGAGATTGATAAATTCCACAGATTTGGACGAGTGCCGTCAGGTGCCCAACCCCTGTATTAACGGCCGCTGTGAAAACACACTGGGCAGCTTCAGGTGTTTGTGCAGGACTGGATACAAGCTACAGGACAACAGCTGCATAGGTAATTACAATCATTTTACCCATAATGCTGGCTCAGTTTGCTTTCCAGCACTTTATTTTAGTGAAATGAAACATTATTTTATTTTATTTTATTTTACTATTTCAACCAAATGCTTTCCATTATGACTTTATATAGTATCCAATATTTAAAGATATGTGTTATCACTAAAAACTAAATAAATTACATTTTAACAGATATTCACATAGAAAACAGCTATTTTAAAATAGAATAATATTTCACAATTTTACTGTATTTTTATTATTTTTAAACATTTGAGTGGTACTGTATATAATGATGATACGATGAGAATGTACTGCATGCAATGATTTAATCATATGTGTTTTGTCTCCAAAAACAGTATTAGTTAGGTTTATTGAACTGTGAATTGAAATGACATGGTGTTTTGTGTTCTTAGACGTAGATGAGTGTGTTGACCCTCTGCGCTGTCTGGGTCAGGAGTGTGTGAACTCTCAGGGCTCTTATAGATGTGTCTCCTGTAAGCCTGGCTTTGATCTGCTCAACGGACAATGTTCAGGTAACACACTGCACACAAATAACAACGCATTGACTGTAAATATTTATTTTACCGCAAACTAATCTGTATTAGTCTGTTGTAAAAGGACCCTGTTTTGTAGTAAAAATGAGGCATGCTTTAAAAAAAAATACTTATTACAAAAAAAAAAAAAAAAACTTGAACTAAATGTAATTTGTTCTGACACTTTGCATGTTATTTAAAATAAAATCAAAATGTATTAGTTTAAATTAAGAAACAAATACGGTTAATTGAACTCATGAGTGCTTTTTTTTTAGCTTTTTTGTATTTAATTTCATAATTCTATTGTCTTTGAAATATGGTTAAAATTACTGCTGAATGTACTTACAAGCATTTTTGATAAACTTAAATATACTTTAATATATTTTGTTACTTAATGTCATAATGATGAAGTCAGACATAGGCCAAGTTATAGCTTACAAATTGGTCAGTATATGTATGCATATATGGGTTTGTAAGAGTAAAGCTGAGCCTTTCAGGGTAATATCAATGGTACTCTTCTTCAGATATTGATGAATGCCGTCGGACGCCGTCACCCTGTCCGGCCTCCGGCCGCTGTGAAAACACTCCGGGTAGCTACAGATGCTCGTGTCGAACGGGATACAGATTCCAGGCCAACGCCTGCGTGGGTAAGAAGTATAAAAGTCACTCCAGTCTGAATAAAATAAAAACTAAAAGACCTTGAAATCACATGAGCCAATATTTTATTCACAATAGAGCATAGAGAACATAACAAACTTTAAACTAAGAAATTGTACACTTTTATCCACTAAATGAGCTCATTTCAAATTAATTGACATCAGGTCTGTATCATGATTAGCTATAAAAGGCATGTCTTAGAGAGGCAGAGTCTCTTTTAGAAGTAAAGATGGGCAGAGCTGTGCATCTCTGTGTGTAAGGGACAAGGCCGAAGCCCTTGGATGGCCGTGGTCCTCAGACCACACTGCATCACTAATTGGCATGATTCTGTCATTGACATTACTAAATGGGCCCAGGAATACTTCCAGAAAACATAATCTGCCATGCCATCTGCAGATGACAACTAAAGCTCTATCATGATAAAAGGAAGCCATATGTGAACATGATCCAGAAGCTCGTTGTGTCGTGTGGGCCAAGGCTCATTTAAAATGGACTGTTTCAAAGTGGAAAAGTCTTTTATGGTCAGACGCAGGGGCGGAGTGGGGCACTAAAATCCACCGGGAAAATTCTGACTGCACCGGCCCACCCCCTTTAAATATTGTAACAACTGGCTATTGTTCGTTAAGACGTGGGCGAACTGGAGCTAAGCTGTTCTATATAAATTTTCCATGAACTACTTGCCAGCACGGTGCTAGCAGCTACACGCGCCTCACCTTGAGTAATTAACCATCAAGCACTCGTGTCCCTGACACCGCACGACCCTGAGTGACTCTTCATGCAGGTGCACAGACAGAATATCACAACAGAAGGCAATACTGTCTTTTTTCACCACTTACTTAAACACAAACTAAGCATTTTAACGTGCAACGCAATATCAACAAGTCACTCCCCTACACATCTCTCCATGACGGTAACAGTTAAATTTTTTTATAACAGGGCTGCAAATGAACCAAACCCACCCAAACTAACTTGAACATAAGCACACATAACATCACTAATACAAAAGCCCAACTGTCTTGCTTAAATGACACAAAAATAAGTAAACTCTTAATACCCATAATGCACCCAGCACTGACTGCCAGGTCATTACAATATAATACTAAATCTTTTTTTTTTAAATCTGGATGAAGACCCATATTATGTTATGTTTCTTTTAGTTTCTTTGTGTCTACGCATTTTGTAATTTTCGAGCACTTTGTTGCATCCTCCTCCAGCTTCCGCTTCTTCTTAATTCTGGCCTTTTCGGCCCCTCCTACCTGCAGTCGGTTCATTGTATAAACGCGTTCCCCATTCCCAAGAGGCTTTGCTCCATTCTACATTAGATATTTCACGAGTTCGTGCTTCCTCAATCGATAATAATATAAGCGGTTTTGGCGTGCTGTCCGGGAGCTGAAGTGACCTGCTGCAGATCTTTCATCTATAGAGAACATTTGGAGCATCATTAAAAGAAAAATATGTCAAAGACGACCACAAACTCTTTAGCAGCTGGAAACCAGAATGGGACCAAATTCTAACACCAAAACTCCAGAAACCCTAACTTTCCGAGATGTCTTCAAACTGTCTTTAAAAACAGAGGAGATGCTACACCATAATAAACAGGCCCCCATCCCATCTATTTTAAGACTTGTAACAG
Source organism: Enteromius argenteus (assembly GCA_032357425.1). Lineage (NCBI taxonomy): Eukaryota > Metazoa > Chordata > Actinopteri > Cypriniformes > Cyprinidae > Enteromius > Enteromius argenteus. Next base: position 11,526,329 of record JAUCMR010000043.1, on the reverse strand, counting down.
GCATCAAATTTGAAATGAGCTCATTTTTGTGCTTAAAATTGTAAATTTCTCAGTTTAAAAATGTGTCATGTTATCTATTGAGTTGTACTACAAATACATGTTCATATTTATCTAACTGTACCTTTAGTATACTAAACTGGTATACTTAAAGTCTGCTAAATTGAAACTCTGTACTTTGAAGTAATGCTGAATACCAATTAAAGGTTTTCTTTTTTTTTACTTTGTGCTATCTCGAAACTATTGCAAACATACTTCAGGTACACTTTAAATATTTAGCGTTTAAAGACAAAATTATTCAAAGGTCATACAATCCTCATTAAAAGTGACATTAAAACACATTTTAGACCTAATATTACGAAATGTGCATTGTGCATGAGTAGTAGCTGCAGCAAATAAAGTTTAATTATAATATAAGTCTCAAGTTATCTGTCAGTAAATGTGTTAATAGGTTTGTACGATTAATCGCGATAAAAATTAGTTTATATGGTATATGTGTGTGTACTGTGTATATTTAGTGTGTAGCTATATATAAATACACACCCATGCATATATAAGAAAAATGTTACATTTATATATTAAATATATTTATATATAATATAAATGTATACATGTAGATATTTTCAAAATATATACTGTGTATGTGTGTATTTATATATGTATAAATATTTGTGATGTGATTAATCGCATTGAAGCATTTGACAGCCCTAGTATACAATAAATGCATTTTTAATATATCAAATTTTTACTAGAGGATATATGTTTAGATGACTAATATGAGTGTGGCTGGATGTGTGTGATGTTACAGATGTGAATGAGTGTGAAGATCCGCTGCAGTGTCCCGGACAGGAGTGTGTGAACTCTCATGGATCATATCGCTGTGTTTCCTGCAGACCCGGATTTAGCCTTAAAAACGGAGCGTGTTCAGGTAACAGTTTCAAACTGCCAGTCGGTCACGAGCCTGTGAAATACGTGCAGACCCTAAATCTAGGAAGGTGTTGTGTGTTCAGATATCGACGAGTGCCGTCAGACCCCGTCTGTTTGTGCTAATGGACTGTGTGAAAACACACTCGGCAGCTTCAGGTGTGTGTGCAGAACCGGCTACAGACTGCAGGGCGGCTCCTGCACAGGTGAGCGTTCATCAAACCACTCATTCAGTTAATTAATTGACCACTGTGACTCGTGTCTGTGTGTGTGTGTGTACACACAGATGTGAACGAGTGTGAAGATCCACTGCAGTGTCCCGGGCAGGAGTGTGTGAACTCTCAGGGATCGTATCGCTGTGTGTCATGCAGACCCGGATTTATCCTTAAAAATGGAGTGTGTTCAGGTAAATACAACACATCTGGACTGAATTTTAACAAATTATTAAAAAATAATAATAATAATTCCAAAGGAAAAAACACTTAATTTAGACAAATTTAAAGGTGATTTTAACCCTCAGATTATCAAATAGTTGTAACTCGGCCAAATGTTATCCTAACATCAATGAAAAAAACCCTATTTATTCAGCTTCCAGGTGTATAAATAAAAAAAATTGACACTTATGACTGGTTTTGTGGTCCAGGGTCACATATGGATTTTTACAACTCAATTTCACCGTTAACAAAAGCTACATTAGCTAATTTAACTTAAGATTTAAAAAAAATAATTCTTAACTAGAATTAGAGCAGATTACACAATTCTAAGAAAAGAAGTCAGAATTGTGAGGAAAAAGTAAAAATTTTAAGTTTATATCATGCAATTGCGAGAAAAAGTCAGCCCATTGATCATGTTTGTTTTTATATGTATTTATTGATTTATTCAGTAGTGGAAACGGACTTCCATAGTTATGTACCAAAAAAAAGGGGAAAAAAAATAAATCCAAAATCATTTCTGCAGCCAGTAAGGGAAGTAAGTAACACTGTTATTTGATTTAGTTATTTATTTATTTTTTCAGAAATAAATATATAAAGTGACAAGTTTAAGGTCATTTTATGCGTTAGACTACATGGATGAGACCTATCTACGATCTCTAATCTGACTGACCAAGATGGTCAAGCAGTTTGTCTTCAGCCACAACAAGTGGAAATACCATTGATCAACCACCTAGACCAGCTTAGACCACTTCATTGTCCAGCTTCAAACAGCTGAGATCATCTGAAGCCTGTGTTTCTGTGTGTCAGATATCGATGAGTGTCGGCAGACTCCTGAGGTGTGTGTTAACGGCCGCTGTGAGAATAACATGGGCAGCTACAGCTGTGTGTGTCGTCCTGGATTCAGACTCGAGGGAAACACCTGCAAAGGTGACGAAAGTGCACTTCAAGAGTGCTTATGGAAATGATATACTTTTTAAGAATAGATATGTGATACATGAACTGAATGACACTAAACTACGTGTAAGATGTATTATAGTTTCAGTTATTATTAAATGGTTAATGGTTTTAGTCTGTTTCTAATCCTGTTCCAGATGTGAATGAGTGTGAAAATGAGCTTCAGTGTCCAGGAAAAGAGTGTGTGAACTCAATCGGCTCCTTCAAGTGTGTCTCTTGTCAGCCGGGCTTCGAGGTTCTCGACGGCCAGTGCCGAGGTATCACTGCAGAAAAGTGATCATTTCTTTCTTGTTTACTTTTTAATGTAGTTATGAGACACAAAGTCAGTTACTAATAGATAATTTGAGACAAAATGTGTACTATGTCATTCTGTAAAGCAATCCTTTCACTGTTTTAAAATGATAAAGATGTGAATATTGCATGGGAGTTTTGAATGTGTGCTTTCTCTCATGTGTGTTTTCAGATTTAGATGAATGTAGGCAAAGCCCCACACGCTGCACTAATGGCCAATGCATGAACACACCCGGCAGCTTCAGATGTGTGTGTGACCTGGGCTTCAAGCTACAGGACGGCACATGCACGGGTGAGCACAAAAAAAAAATACAAATTATTATTAATTATAATAATAATAATAAATAAGTATTTTTTAATTAGGGTTAAAGTTATAGTTTTTTTTTTTTTCAATTAAATAATTAAATAAAAATAAACAATATTAAATAAAATTATTGTTTTATAGCTAGTTACCAAAGGCACCATTTCTAATTTTAAAGTACTAAACTAACTGAAAATAAATGAACAAAAACTGAATAAAAATAATATCAAATAAATATATAAAACACACCCAAATTACTAAAATCTTAACCAAAACTAAAGTGAGACTATTTAATAAACTAAAACTACAAATCTAGGGAGGCGTGGATTAAAAACAAAAAAAAAATAAAAATAAAAAATACACAATAAAATTTCAAAAACAGCTGAAAATATAAACATTTATTGGAATCTAATTCAAATTATTACCAAAAACTATCGTTAAATACAGTATATATTTGTAAAATAAATTCAGTTAATTACCGAAGACACATTTATCATTTTGTTTACTGTTACTTGAAGTACTAAAATAACAAGAAGTAATAAATAAATAATAAAATTAATATATATTAAAAACATGCATGAAACAAAATCACTAAAACAAAATGCAAAAATACACAACTTTTACCCTAAAATAAAATGTTAGCATCTAATTCACAATATCTGTAATAACTATGACAGTACATCAGTGATACTAGACGAAAGCATTGTTTCGCCTGATCTGACGTGGTTCTTGTGTGTTTGTGTGTTAGATATTGACGAGTGTCTGGACGCTCTGCAGTGTCCCGGCCAGCTGTGCCTCAACTCTCCCGGCTCGTATCAGTGTGTTCCCTGCAGAGATGGACACAGCATGCAGAACGGACGCTGCTCAGGTCAGACCAGATCCACCACACGCCCTTTAGTCTGTGCCATATGAGATCAAATTCATATCGTGCTATTTTTTGGCTCATTTGCGGTATGCTGTATATATTTCAGTATTTTGTATTTAAATTAAACAAATAAATAAAGCAAATCACGTTATGTGCAAGGAAGGTTTAAAATCACACTACATTCTAACATTTTAACATTGCAGTTTAAAAATAAAAATAATGCTTTTGAGGCAGAAGTTAAATGATGCAAAAAAATGAAAATAATAAAAAAGCACAGATTAATTGTGACCCTGGACCACAAAACCAGTCATAAGGGTCAGTTTTCTGAATTTAAGATTTATACATCATCATCATCTGAATGAATAATCTTTCCATTGATGTATGGTTTGTTAGGATTGCACAATATTTGGCCGAGATACAACTATTTGAAAATCTGACTAATTCAAAATTGTCCAAATGAAGGTCTTAGGAATGCATATTACTAATCTAAATTATATTTATAGAAGGAAATTTACCAAATATCTTTATAGAACATGATCTTTGATGATTAAAGATCTAATGATTTTTGGCATAAAAGAAAATCTATAATTTTGACCCATGGATTACAATTGAGTAAAAAGACTATTTTGATTATGATCATACAAACACACTTAGTTCTACATTTAAAATTCGACATATGTCACATTCATTGTCCAACTACAAACATTTCTGCAAAATGTATATTTTATTTAGAATTATTGCGCTCTGTTTGTGGCACTCGTTCTGAATCAAGTCTGTTTAGTTTAACGAACCCTAGTAAAAAAGTCATATATTTAAAATATTATTATTTCATACTAAGTATAGTTCAAATCTATTATCATATTTACTGACAGATGACTCGGGACCTACTAATATAAAAATATATATATATATATATGGTTTAAACTCTATATACCTCCCAGCCCTGCTGTCGAGTCATCTTGAAGTTGTCTGAGTGCAAACAGCTGCTGCGCTGGCGACCGCACACAATACAGGAAGTAGAGCAGGACAGGAAGGAAGCTGGTTTTGGCAAAAATCAGATGTATTCTTCCAGTGACAGACTCACTCTATCACTCCTCCTTTGAAAGACGGAGTATGGCCTGCAGATGAGAGCTCGCATCACCTTCAGAACCATATTTATATTATTATAATAAACTTTATACTGCATCTGCTACAGTAAACTAGCATAGAATTTAGGGATCGACCGATAAAAATGTTTAAAAACGTGTTAATGAATAACTGATCATGAAATGTGTCAGTAAATAAATGTCAGCATAAATAGCAATTTTTAAATATTTGTTTGTGAATTTTATTACACGTTTCATGACATTTTTAAAACATTTACTCATTTTATTAGGATGCATCATGATAACTTTTAAAATATGATTTTTTGACACATTTCATGGTTTAATTTGTTATTTATTCGATGTTGATATTGACAGTATTTATTGACATTTCATGATTTATTTTTTTATTTTTAAAACATTTTATTGACACATTCATCCTTTTTTTTATTTATTTTTTTACATTAAAATGTTTGTATTATCAGTGTTTCATGGTCAGATTAATACATTTTATGTTTATTTGTTTACTGAAAATCACATTTCATTATTCATTTTCCTGCTAGATGCTAGTTTTAAGCTAGTGTGCTGTAGCTGATGCATTAAAAATGTTTAAATAAATATTTATGCATTTTATCAGACATTTCATTATTTATTTATTTTAAAGCATTTTTTAACATATATTTATTATTTACTCTTTTTTTTACATTTTATTAATATATTTTTATATTAAGAATTATTATATTATTATATTAAGAATTATTATTTAATTCATTTTTGTAAAATAATTTTTTAAACATTTATGTCACTGAAACATTTCAATATTTATTTGTGGACATGAATTTATTTATTTTTTTACTGACATATTTATTATTTTATTGACACTTTTAATCAAAAAGTATGTATTAATAGGGCATTTAAAATCATCCATAGCTTTTTTCTTTTTTTTTATAAACACCTTAAAAGGCACAGTATAGCAAAAATCGGCTTGATTTAGAGATTCAGGGAGAGACCGTAAAATGTCATGAAAACTAAATTATGTTTATTTTTTGGTGCAAAAAGCTTGATTGACATAATAAGTGAGCGACAAGACGATATGCATGTCAGACTAAACCTGTGTTGTCAGGAAATATTAAATGCATGAATGCACAGCTGGAATGTTTGTGTGCATTGCCTCTGCTAACCCGTGCTGTTTGTTTTGATCCTCAGACATAGATGAGTGTGTGAGTTCTAATGCGTGTGAGCTGCAGAGTGTGTGTGTGAACACGGACGGCTCGTACCGCTGCGACTGCTTACCGGGCTTCAGAGCGGCCGGACCCCGGAGACAGTGCAGAGGTCAGACAGATTCCAGCGATTCATACAGAGCAGTGCTGACAAACCATTAATCACCACATTCACACCACACCATATATATATATATATATATATATATATATATATTATATTGTGTGTGTGTGTGTGTGCATACATACATACATACACAGCATACTGTAACACATATGTAAACAAAAACTTTTATTTTGAAATTAATTAATCTTGATTATTGCCTAGTTCAGATTTGTGATGCTGGAGCAAAAAGATCAAGTTCCATAAAGATATTTAGCACATTTTCTACTGTAAACATATACAAATGAAGAACTTCATCTGGGCAACTTTAAAGGCCATTGATTATTTTGCACACTGGGTCACATTTGAGTTTGATTTGAACATACTTCTGTCTGTCTCAGACATTAACGAGTGTCTGGAAGAAGACTTCTGCTTCCCAAGCGGGGAGTGTGTGAACACGGACGGATCGTATAAGTGTGTGTGTGCGCAGGGCTACAGGAGCGCCGCTAACGGGACGTCCTGCCAAGGTATGACTCCAGACCTGAGCCACAAGCTGCCATTTCTCACTAAACGTGTGGAAATCTTATAGCGTGACTACTTTCTCAGCGACCTTGAATGTAGATTTGGACCTTGTCATCAGGAAGTTGATTCAATCTCTCTGATGTGAAAAGTTCCTTAATTCTCGGATGGAATGATTCTGTTGGTGTAACTGCATTAGTCAAACGCCTGAAGTAAACATTTCTCCTTTCAACATGTCCACCACACACCCTATCAGATAAATTCAAGATGCAGGATAATTGTGCAGAATGCGATAAAAGGAAACATCTGCACATTCACACTCATGTACTGAAGACAACCTATAATTGGAGATCATTTTTGTATGTATTAAATAATTTACCATTAAATAATTTATATCGTAAGTGCATATGCTTTTATTGAAAATATTAAGTTTCAGTTTAATAATAAAAAAATTAAAATAATACATAAAAAAATAAACAAAAAATGTAGGCCATTACTATGTTTTTTATTGACACATTTCATTATTTTTTGGAACCTGTGTATTTTACACATTTACACATTTCATTTTAAACTTATGTATTTAATGTCATGTTTCATTTTATTTGTATGTCTTTGTTTATATATATTTAATAATTTGTGTACTGAGAGTTTTATTTATATTTTTTATTTATTTACGTTTTATGAATTATTTTAATTCATAATTTTAAACAATTATTTATTTAAGAAAAAATATATATATATATATATATATTATTATTATTTATTTATAAATTTTTATTTAACTGGGTATTTATTTACAGGCATTTATTTACTTATTTTTAGAAACTTTTTTTAGAAAGAATGTTTTTATTACAGCACTCATAGGTGTTTTACACTGATATCTGAAAGGTACATTATAGCAAGCCTGTTTGATAGAGAGGATCAGAAAGAGGGTGTACAATGCTCGTGAAAACCTATTTTACCTATTCTTTTTCTGTGGAAAAGAATAGGTAAAAAAAAACAACATGTTTTTTTCCAGTCATGGAGTAACTCTCATTAACTTGACTAATTCTTCCAGTTATCCACTCTCCCAGTTCCTGTGAATTCAGCTCGATCTGAATCATCCAGAACGGAGCAAAACTGTTGTGAGAATGAGCATTATTACCGATGGCTTCTGCGTGGGATGATGTCATGCGTTGTGTGTGTGTTTCCAGATGTGGACGAGTGTGTTCAGGAGGGAGTTTGTCAGGACGGCCGCTGCAGCAACACTGAGGGATCGTTCCTGTGCCACTGCCAAACCGGCTTCACCACCAACCCAGAGAGAACCGCCTGCCTGGGTAACACACACACATGTTGTCTTTCCATGTTTTATGGGGTCTCTCTATAGGTGTAATGGTGTTTATACTGTACAGACTGTATGTGGTATTCCCCTACACCTAAACCTACCCCTTATAGGATGTGTAATGTACAGTTTCAGATTTTCAAAAAACTTCATTCTGTGTGATTTATAAGCTTGTTCCCTCATGGAGGAAACACACACACACAAATGTTACTATCACAACATTTCTATGGGTTTTATTGGGGAAACATTCAACCAGTATGTTACAATTCAATACAACTAAAATTAAGTATTAAAAACTACTTTTAAAGCTGATACATTAATTAATTTGAATACAGTTTCATTCATATTTCCTTAACTGATTGATAAGAAATGACATCCAATAAAGTTACTTACAGATTATGCTTTGTTTTTTTTAACCACAACAGTACTGACAACAGCAATTCCTAAAAAAGCAATTAAATGGTAACACTTTATTTTATTGCCATACCTATTAGTTGCTTATTACCATGCATATTACTAGAATATTAGCCATTTACTAGATCTGATTAATCACATATTCATGCCTTATTCTACTTGACCTTATTCAACATCCATAATCCACTTAATAACTACATTACTAACTATTAATAAGCAGAATTTATTGAGGGAAAAGTTGTAGTTAATAGTTAACAAATGTTTTCTATTCTGAAGTGTTACTGAAATTTGAAAGTAAAAATTGAGTATCCCTGAAAATGATTCGGGGAAAATATGTATATATGCAGATCTCAGCTGAGATGTTTGTCTGCAGATGTGAACGAGTGTCTGGACTCAGAGGGGCTGGTCTGTGGATCCCAGCGCTGTGAGAACACCATTGGATCATTTCACTGCGTAGCGTCCTGTGAGCCCGGATACCACATCACCGCCTCCGGAGAGTGTGTGGGTGAGTCTGACAGACAGTAGATCACACACACATACATTGACACAATGCAATCTCTAGTGCCTTACCCTAACCCTACCCATCAGAACTAAGTGTGTCCCCCAAACCCTTACCCTAAACCTACCCAATTATAACTAAAATCAAGTCTTTACCCTCAAACAAGCCTTTTAAAGGGCTCTCAGAAAGTGAGGACCGGCCAAAATGTCTTCACTTTACAAAACTGGCCCTCACAAAGATAGCTGTACAAATGCACACACACACATATCCCCAGAATGACAGCTGTGTCTCTCTCGCAGACATTAACGAGTGTGCTAACGAGACGGTTTGTGGACATCATGCCTTCTGCCAGAATCTGATCGGCACGTATCAGTGTCTGTGTGACCAGGGCTACGAGTCCACCGGCAACGGACAGATGTGTGTGGGTGAGTACATGAAATTACAGAAATTATACTCTTCAAAAGAATATACTAGAGTGTGAACTGCATGTTCTCAGACACTTAATGCACTCACTGCATGTTATTTAAACACGATATTATATTTATACACAAAAATATTAAGAGTGTTTTTGACCCACTTAAATCAGACTTCATTTTATATGTACTTCCATTGTCTTTAAAATACGGTGAAAGTTATTGACAAGTATTTATGAGACAATAAAATACACTTTAATGTCTTTTGTACTGATACTTATTACACTTCCACTGCACTTTAAAGTAACAAATACATTTGACATGTTTACAAAGTGCATATTAGTGCACTTAAGTAGCCACCATAAAAAGTAAAATGTGGTCACAATTTCACTAAAATGGGGGAGCAAATTTAAAAAAAAAAATTGTGGGGATTATTTCTTAATTTGTGGCCATGCTATCTATATTTCCTTACATGTGTGTAATGAGCATCCACTGAACGGCAAGTTGAATGTGAACCCAAGTGCAGTTTATTGACAAAAAACAACTGGACTTGAACAGACTTGACCATAAACATAAATAGAAGACTCACCAATATAATACGCAACATTAAGACAATATGAACCTGGGTACTTATAGAAGACACTGGAGATCACATGACTGGACAAACCAATCAGAACATGACACATTGACAAGGCAGAGAAACATGAGGGCAACGGAAGCATGACATGAACAGGAACTGTGACAAAACTTCAAAATAAAAAACATGACAACATAACATAAAACAGACACCCAAACCCCACGTTATAATGTGTGGTAAAATAAAATAACAAAAGTAGTACAATGTTTTAACTAAAACAAGGGCACAAATTAATAAATATTGGCCAGTTAAATAATAAACTGAGGGGATTATTCCTGCTTCATGACCATAATTTCTTAAAGTATAACTTTTTATTTATTTATGTAATTTACTAATTAATTCATTCTTTAAGTCTACTTGAGTATGTTAATGAACATAAAAGTGTCTCCCTCTAAGTCACTTAAGTGGCCTTTTATTTCATTAGCATCATAGTAACTGTAAGATTTGAGTTACACTGCAAGTGCACATTCAGTACAATTAGGCACACTTCTTTTTCACGAGAGAAAACGTAAGTTTATTAGTAGAAATAATTTAAATGAGTTTTGTTTGGTTGTTTTTTTTTTCTGCATGTCTCTATCTGCGCAGACATAAACGAGTGTGAGACAATGCAGGGTGTGTGTGGCTCTGCGCGCTGCTGGAACGTCGAGGGCTCGTTCACGTGTGAGTGTGAGAACGGACAGGATGAGTTCGACCCGCTCGCCGGACAGTGTGTGAGCAGAGAGAGCACAGGTAACACACACACACACACTCTCTACTGTACCTCCAGCAGGAGCACAGTAATTCTGTTTCAGTGCTGCCCTCTACTGACAGTACTACAACTACTGCTAATAATCATGATAACAGTATTGATAAGTTTACATTTTATTTCTATGATAAGGGCACTTTATATAACATGAACATACCCATATCAAACAATATAACAACAAACACAATGCCTCTGTTCCAAACAACAACTCAGCTGCTTGACTTTCTGCTGACTTCAGGTGACTGATAGCACTCTACATATCAGCTATTCTGTCTCATGCTAGTAAAAATCCATGTGCAGATATTAGGTGCTTTAATTGGGTAAATAATATTTTTTTATTTAAATAACAGTATCCTAAAACATATTTAATATCAAATGAATGTACTTTAAAAGCGTATATTTAGGTGTGAAATAAGTGTGATTTTTTTGAAAATTAACTATGTTATTTACAAATAAATAAAAATGCATTATATTTTACGTTTATATTAAATGCAATAAGTTAAACTTAAGAGCCACTTAAATAAGGCTTTAGTAAATCTTGATATGTCATTTTAGGATGCTTTTAAAAGTGTACTTCTTTAACACATGACAAAATATTTTTTAATATTTAATATTATTTGACATTTTATGATTTAAAATGTACTTTGAAGTACAGTGTTTTAGCATCATTAGAAAGTGAACTTTAAAGACTACTTAAGTGTGTTCAGAAACTGTCATGAAAGTGGCCTTTTTAAGTAATATAATGTTGTTTTTTTTATATGCTTTCAAAATGTGAAGTACACTACAAGAGCATATTCAGTACAATTAAGTGCAGCTCTTTTTCAGAAGTGATATGGAAACATTCCTGCGTTGTTTTTATATAGTATTTTATATAGTAACTCAAACTTTATCTCAAATGTTCAAGGAAAATATGTGTTTAAAAATTATCTAACTATTAAATAAGATTTTCACCTCAATAAACCCATAATTCAACCCATAAGGTAATAACAAGGAATTAATAAGTAAGGTATTTGTTAAGTTTAGGTATTGAGTTGAATCTAGTGATTTAGAATATGATAGTGCAGAATAACACATTAATATATGTTTTATAAGTACTAATAACCAGCCAATATTCGAGCAATATGCATGCTAATAAACAACTAGTTGATAGAGAGAACTGGTCCTAAATAAAGTGTTACTGTGTGGTTTGGCTTCAGGCGTGTCGGAATCGTCTACCAGAGGCTCCTCTTCCTCGGCGGGCCATGTTTCATCTGGATCGTCCGGCTCTCTGCCGCAGACTCGTCCTGGAGAAACCAGAGAGTGTTACTACGGTGTATCTCAGCTGTACTCCTGCAAGATACTGTCCCAGAACACCACGCTGCAGGAGTGCTGCTGTACAGCGGGACAGGCCTGGGGCCTCATGTGCCAATATGACGTCTGTCCCGAGATGGGGACAGGTGAACAAACACACGCTAACACTGAGCTAACGAGAAAAATAAGCACAATTCAGCATACTGTGAAGTAGTAATTACAGAAATGATTTACTTTAAAATTATATACTTAAGTGTGAATTAATCAGTGTTATTTTAGTATCATTGAGGTACGACTTTTTATATTTTTAGTAGTGTGTCTATATAGTTTTTTATATATTTTTATTTGAGTTTTAGTTGTTTTAGTACATCATGATAAATGTAGAAGTATATTTAATATTAAAATGTAAAGGATTATCCTAATTAAAGTAACAATTTATTTTAATTTAATTTAGCTAATTAACAGTAGTCAACATTTGAAGTGGATGGAAAAGTTCATCAAAGTTGTCCTGAGACAAGAACACATTTTGGTTTTAGGTTCAGTGTCAACTTTGGTAAAAGGTTTGATCTATTTTAAATGTTGACTACTATAAAATAATCCTGAAGAAAATATAAGGCTTTTGGACACTTAATTGCATGTTATTTAAATAAAAATTATTTATAGTGCAAATTTATTAAACATCTTTTAAATGTATTAAAATTAACTTATTAAATCTTTTAATGAATTGAATTGTTAAGAACATATTTAAGTGCATTTTAATTTCATCAATATCTCTCCGTTCAGCTGAATTCCAGTCTCTGTGTCCGAGCGGAAGAGGGTACATCACCACTGAAACGGGAGCGTTCAGCTACAAGGGTAACAGACTCTCACAGAAACGTCCCATAAATCCCTCTGCACTGGCAGTTTCTAATCCGAGTGTGTTTGTTCTCCGGACAGACGTGGATGAGTGTAAGCTGTTTGACCCGGAGGTGTGTAAAGGTGGTGTGTGTGTCAACAACATTCCCGGCTACGCCTGTTACTGTCCCAGCGGATTCTACTACGACACGGATCTGCTGGAGTGCATCGGTCAGCCTTCAAAACACCAGAGCCTCCTGGCATAGACGTCAGCTCAGCAGACTGATGTTTCTGTCTCTCTGTCTCCCTGTAGATAATAATGAGTGTGAGAGTGAGGAGACCTGCACTGGCGGTCAGTGTTTCAATACACTGGGAACGTTTTACTGTACGTGTGAGCCCCCTCTGGTGCTGGATGACACACAGCGCAACTGTGTCAATGCAAGCGGCCTCGCTGAGGGTGAGATACACAGAATACAACCAGCTCTCTGACACCAGCTCTGATAACATTTCATGCTATCGGTGTTTCATAAATATTTTATTGTTTTTTAATAAAAACAAAAATAATAATAATTTTTTAAAAATAAATAAATAAATAATAAAAAATATATATATATACATATATCCTATTATATGATTAAATTTCATATCATAGATTAATTATGTATGTATATATATATATATATATACACTGCTCAAAAAAATAAAGGGAACACTAAAATAACACATCCTAGATCTGAATTAATGAAATATTCTTATTAAA
>JAUCMR010000043.1:11489112-11511098 GCA_032357425.1 Enteromius argenteus | reverse complement strand
AGCGGGTGACAGGTGTGGGAGATTGCGTGTGTGCCGTGAGTGCAGATCCAGGGACAGATGACAGTGACGGTGTGACACTGTACAGCGGATGTTATAATAAAAGGCCACTTAAGTGATTTAAAGAGAAACGCTTTCATGGCTCTTTCTTAACACACTTTAGAAGACTTTTAAACTGTGCACTTTATAATGATGTTAAATTAATAGTTTTATTTTCGAGTAGATTTGAAATCATTATGTTTTTTTAATAATTTTATGTTGTGATTAAAGAAGTAGACTTATTCTGATGTGCATTTCTAACTGTAGCGTGAGATTTAATATCATGTTTAAAATAAAATTAATATATTTTAATTGTACTAAATTGCAACTTTATTCTAAATATACAATTGCAAATATATTTAAATACAAAAATAGAAATTACATTAAAGTATATTTTAAACACTTGCCAGTACATTCAGAAATAAGTTTTACCATTTCAAAAACAATAGAAGTAATGATGAAATTACATATGAACATGTACTGAAATACTACTTAAGTGGGTCCAAAAACACTCTAAAGTTCAACTAATTGCATTTAGACTGTAATATATCATTTTATTATGAATAACATGTAGTTAAGTGTCCATAACATAACATTTAGTTCTGACTTAATGAAGTATATATTTTACATGTATTATTTCCATTATAAAAGTGTACTACTTTTTCAGAGGTGAAACAAAAGATCCTTTTTTGTGGTTTTTGTCTGTTTACTTATTTTAGTTTCTTTGGTTTTTTATTTTTGCCATCATTCAAATGAAATTAAGTGAAATGTTCCCGACACTCACACAGTTTCTCTCTGTCTGACTCCTGATCAGAGGCCTATGAGGCTCTGTGTAATGAGTTCGGTCCTCCTCCTCACTCTCCTCGTTACTACGAACATTTCGGCCCCGGGCCCCAGCCTGGAAGAGGAGGCTACCACCCGCCGTACAGCCCCCCAGAGTACCCCGAGCCCCTGCCGGGACGTACCGACTACATATCCCCTGAATACGATGACTACAGCCCTGTGAGAGCGGGTGGAGGGCGATCCGGACTGAGAGGCAGACCGCCCAGCTCATACAGGCTCCCAGACGCCCCCTACAGGCAGCCAGCCCCAGGGTGAGTGGGTCATTCGAACAATACACTACTGCAGTTCTTTTCAAATGCTTACACTCAAAATCTTCACTTGCCACACAATTTCTGAAACCAGACACTCGATCACCAGAACCACACACCGAATCTGCTAATTCTCAGTCTTTGACTCCTTTCAGTTTTCAATTTCATGAAACATGAAACTTTTCACATTTAGGCATTTAGCAGACGCTTTTATCCAAAGTGACTTACAAACAAAGAGTTAGCTTAACACAGTACGCATAGCAAGGTTTTGTTTGAATTATATAATAGATAAAAAGAAAAAAAAAGATTAGAAAAGCTAGTATTATTTCATTTACTTATCTATTTTTAAAGCGCTAGATTTAGAGGATCAAATATAGTTGTAAGACATGTGCTTTTAGTCGAACATTTAATGTGAAAGTATGTAAAAGTGATTTTACACTCAATAAAGGTACAAAAGCTGTCACTGGGCCGGTAGCTTTTCAAAAGGTACTTTTGTAGCTATTAGGTTCTAATATGTACCTTTAAGGTACCTAAATGGACTCTTCAGGTACAAACTTGTTCCTTTTGAAAAGGTACCGCTCCAGTGACAGTTTTTGTACCTTTATTTCTGAGAGTTTAGGATGAACAATAAAGTGCTGTTTACTTGCAAAACGCATGCTTCTAGAGAGTGCATAAGTCTGAAGTACTAAGATTTAGTTGAAGGGTTGCAGAGCTAGTGCTGGTTTTGTAGGCAAACAACAATGCCTTGAATTTTAATGCGAGGAGCTGTTGGTGGTCACTGAAAATTAATAAACAGAGGTATGACGTGCATTCTTTTTGCTGCCGCTTTCTGGATTAATTGTAAAGGTTTAATAGAACTGACCTGCCAAGACCGCGTTGCAATAGTACAGCCTGGACAGAACAAGAGATTGAACAAGGAGTTGTGAAAGAAAGGTCCAAAAGAAAGTGTGTGGTCTGAGAAAATTAGCTGATCACCAATCACACCTCCGGGGTTTCTGTCTGTTTTTGAAGGAGTTTATGTGCCTAACTGGATGGTGAAATTGTGATGAAATGTTGGTTTGATGGAACCACAAGCAGTTATGTCTCAGCAAGGCTGAGTTGAAGGTGATGGTCCTTTATCCAGCAAGAAATGTCTGTTAGACAAGCTGAGATGCTATAACAGCTATCGTCGGATCATCAGGATGGAATGAGAGGCAGAGTTGAGCGTCATCAGCATAGCAGGGATATGAAAATCCATGTTTCTGAATGACAATGCCTAGTGATGCCATGTAGACAAAGAGGAGAAGCGGTCCAAGAACTGAGCCCGGAGGCACCTCAGTAGTTAGATACCTTTATGGACCTATCTAAGAGGTAAGACTTAAACCACTGGAGTGTGGTTCCTAAGATGCCTTATGCAAATAATGTTGACAGGAGGATCTGGTGGTTAACTGTGTCAAAAGAAAACTGAAAGCAAGGCAGCCTCAGTCGAACGTCCACTTCCGAAACCAGACCGGTTGCTGCTAAGGAGGTTGTTCTGTGTGACAACGGCAAGGACTTGATTGAACACAGCTCGTTCAAGTGTTTTTGCAATAAAAGGAAGAAAGGGAAACCAGTCTGTAGTTCTCTAAAAGAGATGGGTCAAGGTTGGGTTCTCTATGTAACACACAAAAACCTAACAGGAAGTATCTGGATTTTTTTTTTTTTTCAAACACAACTAATCAGAGCAACCAATAACCAAATGCCACACTAATTCATCAATCCCTCATGCTAACAACTACCAATCATGACTTTAGAATAGGTCTATGAATACATATCTACACAACTACACATGCTTGATGTTTTTTTTTTTCTTTCCTACTGTGTAATACTGTATTACTGTACTAAGTACTGTTTGCACAATCACAAATGCGTACAGTAAAAAACTGTTTGCTTTCAATCTTGCTTCCAGTATTGTACAGAAATGTACATAGGAGCACATGAAAGAAGAGCTTTAGGTTTTAAGTAACTGTTTGTATATGATATATGCGAAAACATAATATAATAACAAAGGTGTTTACAACGTATGACAAATGTTTGCTTTTGATTACAGATTTGAAACAGTGTTTGTGATATTTTGAATGATGCACTTCATTTAGCAAGAGATGTGAGGCCTTTTAGTGTGTGCAATTCTTGAATTTGTGTGTAAAGTACAAAAAAAAAAAAGAAAAAAGGCAAAGTTTTGAAAATGTGAGCAGTTAAAAAAAGCTGTTTGTAATTATACTCGACTCATTTCCAGTGGAAGTCGTTACTATGAGGAAGAAGATGATTATGAAACTGCGCCTGGCCCTCCCTTCGGTATCACGGATCCTCGTGGCGAGCGAACGTTCGATGCGCGACCCTTGCCGTCCCGTCCAGACGGGCCTCCGCTCAGTTTGGCCCCGCTTCCGGAAAACTCCCCATACAGCGAGGCCGAGGGGGAGGAGCCATGGAGAGTCCCGCCCCCATTCCCAATGTTTCCTGACAGACGGGAGGGACCGCGACGACTCTATGAGCGTGAGTCTGAAATTAAAGTCCACCCTAGTGAAAAAAAATACTAAAGTGTATTTGAAATACATTTCTTTTGTGCAAAGTATACTACAAAACCATTTACATATTTATGTTCTTAATCAAAATCCCCCTCTTTCTTTAATCTAGCTTATTTATCTAATCAAATTTATTTCTGCAACTGATATGATTTTAATGATATCATTTTAAGATTTGAAGTACGCTACTAGTGCACATTCAGTATAATTAAGTGCATCATCTTAAACAACCTAAAACCATCTGAACACCAGGTGTTTTTGTGGAAAACTCTGCACGTTTATGTAGCGCATGAACACAGAAGAAGCTGTGATTCCTGTGTGTGTGTGTGTTTTAGGGAGATACGAATCATACGGCAGTCTGAGTTCAGAAGAGTGTGGTATTGTCCAAGGCTGTGAAAACGGCCGCTGTATTCGGGTGGAGGAAGGCTACACATGCGACTGCTACGACGGCTATCAGCTCGACATCACTAGCATGACATGCACAGGTATGCCTCTCTTCTCACTGCTCCTCCGTTCTCAAACAGCCACGCCACTAACCATGTGTGTGTTTGACTCCTTCAGATGTGGACGAGTGTGACGATGAAGACTTGCTGGACTGCGTTAACGCTCGCTGCTTGAACACAGAGGGCTCGTACAGGTGTGTGTGTCTCAGGGGCTTCATCATGTCCCGGACACCCAACCGCTGCATCCCGGCTTGATCGAGGACTGACTTTAGAGACTTACTAATTATTTTCCCTATTTCCACCACGTTGCTGTAAATTCCATGACAATACTTGTCTGTATATCCAAAAGTCTAATACTGAAGCTTGTTGTAATCAAAGGAATGTTCGCTAAAGCCTTTATGTACAATGCATTATAAAAGTATTTGCAATGCATGTTGTAATGCATTATAGCTTCACATAAATAATTGTAACCAAAGTTAAAATGCATTCTAATATTTGAAGGTTTGTTTTTCATGCGTTATACTTTCTTTTCATAAGATTTGTTCAGTGAATAGCTACATTATAATGTATTTTAACTCTGGTTCATGGGATGCATTATGAGGTGCATTACAAGACATAATTAATGCATTATGCTCATCTTTTATTTTTAATGCATTGTGTAAACAAATATTTGCTGGGTAATCGCGATTAATCACATCCAAAATATTGATAATATTGGGAATATATGTGTGTGTGTATTTATTATGTATATATAAATACACACACACACACATGCATGTATATATTTAAGAAATATGTTATGTTTATATATGAAATATATTTATATATAATATAAATGATATGAATATAAATGCATACATGTAAATACTTTAAAATATATACTGTATGTGTGTGCCCTTATATATAAACATAATAAATATACACGTATATTATATACACGATAACTGTTATTTTGGATGTGATTAATCACAATTAATCATTGCCCAGCACTAATAAACATAAATATATTAATGTACTTTTTCATTGGTTTAAATGCAGGCCAGTTGAGCTTGAATGTCTGTCATAAATATCTACAAAACTGCATAAACTAGAAAATGCAAGTGTTTTTACGCAGATTACATATTTATGTACCCATATCAATGAAGGCAATTCCATGTACGCTATACACAAATATATGTATTTTTGTGGTATGTCAGAATTTCACCACGTTGCTATTTGATACTGTAAAATCTCTTTTCTGTCTTTGGTCTGTTAGAAAGCCCCGCGTCACGTAACACAAAATGCACTGTATTTGCGGGGAAAGCGCAGTCGTGAACTGCTATTGTACATTCAGATGTTTGTTACATGTTTTTATGTGTACGTTTTTGATATCTTCTGTGTCGTCTGGAAATATATTTGCACACGTTCCCACCGATCACCAAGTGTTTGTTTGTTGATGAGCTTCCCGAAAGCCAAGCGAAATATAACTGAAATCCCGCTGTTGTCATTCTTAGGCCGTCTCTCTTTCTCTCACGTGCTTTGTTTGAGAAGGTTTGTAACCAGCTTATCTCTGCGTGGTCTTAATGTGCCTAGTGTTGATATGAATCCAGCTCATAAGTCCTTTTATAGGCCAATCCGCCCACATCACTCAGCCAAGCCGATTAAACAGGTTCACTTCGCTCATAATGTACTTGGGTGGATTGCAGCGAGCAGCGGAATATCAGCTTTCACTCCATTGTGGCTCATGTTAGGAGTTCAGTTTTCCCCGTAAACTTCCTCTGATCCTCCTTTGTTGATAGTACTGGAGTGTGTTGAGGTTAAACACGGCCTGAACTGGACAGGCATGAGTGCAAATGACTCACTCGCTCACAAACACACAAACATAGCCATGCCAGACTGGAATTGGCTGCTGAATGTTTATGGTGGAGTTTTAGGTCAAAGTTCTTGGATTCGGTTAAGTTTCCACTGATGTCTCTGTGTAGTGATTTACACGCTGTAGTTACGACTGCGGGTCATTTTAGAAGAGAATGATATTCGCTGTGTTGCTGTGGTGGGTGAGTGAATCTCACTATGAAATGCGTGGGTCATGCTTAACCCCAAAATTATATATATGTACATACACACACACACAGATGTTGGTTTTTGTGATTTATGGGGATTCTCTATAGGTGTAATGGTTTTTATACTGTACAAACTGTATGTGCTATTGTCCTAAACCTACCCATCACAACAAACAGTGTGCATTTTTAGATTTTCAGAAAAAACACCAGTATTAGTATGTTTCTTAAGCCTTTTGGATTATGCGGGCACTGAAAATGTCCTCATAAATCACCTTCATATTGTAATACCTATGTCATACCCATGTCATTACGCAAATTATAGTTATAATTATAGTTATAGCATAGTCCTCACAAACCACATAAATATTTTCTTATTTTTTTCTTATTCTCTTGAAAAAAGTATCAGTTTACACAAAGATATTCAGCAGCACAACTGTTTTCTACATTGATAATAATCAGAAATGTTTCTTGAGCATCAAATTAGCATATTAGACTGATTTCTGAAGGATCAGGTGACACTGAAGACTGGGGGAATGATGCTGAAAATGCAGATTTGATAAAAAAAATTACAATATATTCACATATAAAAGAGTTGTTTATATATATATATATATATAGTATTTCATTTTTTCCCTGTATTTTTGATCAAATAAATAAATAAAAAATACAGTGGATTTTTTAACTGTATGACCATGTATTTTCCAAAAGAAAAAAGATAAGATAAAAAAGTAATAAATAAAAAATCACATAAGCCATGCATTCAAAACAAAACCATATTGTATATTATTTTATTTTATAATATTTAACATACAAATAAATTTTGCCCTTAAATTGTCTGTATGCAGAAAAGAGACTTTTTCAGTAATGAACCAAAAAAATGGTGTACTTTTTTTATTATGATCGTTTATATATATATATATATATATATATATATATATAAACTAATTTCTTGATTTCTAGGTGAAATTTGACCCTGTCATTTCATGAGAGTTTCTGTGAGTGTCTGTTGATGGAGTTTGTTAGTGTGTGTGTGTGTGTGTGTAGTTGCTAGTGTTAGTGACTGTCAGATCTCCTCTCTCTCTCATCACACTGCAGTAAAGAACACACTGGCACAGCTCCTGATCTCACATGTGCTGGGCATGGCTCTGTCACACTCTCACTGAATGATGCCAGCACGAATTGTCTGAATTTGTTGCTGAGGAGGCCTCTCCTGGATTAAGGCCTGTTGGGAACGAGACAGGTGTTCCTGGCCGGCCTAGACACTAATCCTCTCACCTGCGCTGGGTCAGAAATGGGTCAGTGTTCTGTAACACTCCAAAACAGGGTCATCACCTCACGCCCCAAACCGGGTCAACATCTCACAGCCGAGCAAGCCGAGTGGCCCATATTTTTAGGAAGCGCTCTAATCCTCGTCACACCACAATATAACTCTGTGAGTTATGTAAAACCACTCCTATAGTGAGGACACACACTTTTGTGGAAAACACTGAAAATAACAGTAATGATTATGTAATGAACGATGTGCAGCTGCCTAGGTCTCATGTTTTGTCTTGTTTACTCCACAATAATGACCATCTGACCGTACATGATCCCACGTATTTCATGCAAAATCATAAGAAATACTATACATAAGGATGAAATATTGATTGCAAGTAAGTTAGAAAGTAAGTTTTTTATATTATATTTTATTTAATAAAAGCTTAATTCATTTCAAATAGTGCGTTTTTTTATTGTTGTTTTGTTTTTTTTGCTTTTTAGTAATTTGTGCTTTTGTTGTTTTTATTTTTTTTTAAATACATCTGTAGTTTTTATTCATTTTTTATTTCATTTTAGTAATTTCAGTACATCTTCAAACAAAATACTTATTTCAGTTTTATTTATTTTGTTATTATTAGTCATTTTAGTTTTAGTTAACAATCATGACCTTGCAAATATATGAGAGCCTAGATGAATAATCAGTTATGCATTATTGCCATGTAAATTGATAATTATTCAGAAATATTGGACTGATGAATGCTTTTTTTTTCTTTTCTTTTTTTATTTTGACTCATTTTTTATTAGTATATATAAAACAAAGAAACATTATGCATTTCCTATAAAGATTACAATGAATAATAAACATTTAATTCTGCACTATTTCTGGACCACTAATCAAGTTAACATTGATCATGTGACTCTATGGACAGACGTTCAGATGTTTTTCTGTCAGTGAAGCATGAAAATGAGAGTCGGGTTGTACACAAACATGTGGATCTTTCAACTTTTCACTGTAATTGTGATGATAATCATTTGTGCTGAATCATTTGTATATGTACATGTAGTAATGACTTTTAGAAAATGTATCTCTCTTCATAACAAAGTACTGCATGTAATAAGGTTACCAAACATAAGCATTGCATCACAGTGTGTGAGACAGACAGGTTTATGATTCTCATAGTAGGTCACTGGAGTACAGAGAGTGCAGCTAAACACTGAGCCTCAGCACTTTTTCAGGCATCATGGCTGCATCATGTAATCCTACATCTGTACAAATCCTGACCTACTGACTGAACATCCACAGCCGAGCTCCCAATCTAACCACTACCAAATAAACCTGTGTCTGGTGCCTTTATTTGGATTACTAAACAAATTTTCACCTTTAACATATTAGCCTAATCCAGTGCAATTATCTAGTCAGAGTTTACACCAAGCTTTATTTTGTAAAAAATTACTTGACTGCATTAGTTAGGTTATTATAGTTAACTAAAGCAAAAAATATAAAACAATTTCATAAAATACAATATAATAATTATACAATTTTAACTGAAATAAAGTAAAGTAAAACTTTGTTTTATCTAGTTTATCTACCCAGTTTCCTAGATGCACTAAAATAACTAAAACTAAAACTGAAATAAAATGAATGAAAACTACAAAACTACTCAAATTCACAAAACACGCCAAAATTACTAAAACTATCTAAAACTAAAATGGATATATATATATATATATATATATATATATATTAATACAAATATATAATTGTATCTCAATGATAACAAATTATATCTTTAATGTTAATTTCAACATTTAGTACTACAGTTTTAAAATCAGGAGTTGTATCTGTTGACATTTGTTAATGCACTGTGAATTATTAATAATTATCAAAGATAGGTCCTTTAAGGTATCTTGGAGAGGTGAGGTGTCTAAGTAGCAACATATATCTATACCGGGGTGCCTCAGGGCTCAGTTCTTGGACCACTTCTCTTCTCTGTCTACATGGCATCACTAGGCTCTGTCATTCAGAAATATGGCTGATCATATCCTTGCTATGCTGATGACACTCAACTCTGCCTCTCACACCATCCTGATGATCCTACAATAGCTGCTCGCACCTCTCAGAAAGACAGGTCTTTATAATTAATTCAGAACACGGCAGAAATACAAATTTCTAATTAGCCAAATTTCTAATGCACATCACACCTGTTTATTAATTTGCACTGACTACCAATAGCTGCTTGCATAAAATTCAAGGCATTGATGTTTGCCCACAAAACCAGCACTGGCTCTGCACCCCTTTACCTAAATTCATTACTTCAGACTTATGTGCAAAATGCACTGCTTATTGTCATCAACTAAATGTTTTTTTAGTGTGGTAGCTTAATTAGCATTTAACTCAACAATATTCCCCAGCTTTACACAAGTGTGGGCTGAAAATCAACTAGCAGAGATCCTGTAGTTAGAGTCAACTCAAATTGGAATCTGTTTTGAGGGTCAACAACAGAGGCAGCAACAAGGAAATGAAGCAGATTTGATGTGACGGGAGTGGTTTGTTGGTGTTCGCAGCCAAAAGCAGATAAGGAATGTCTTTAAATTTATTTACATTCAACAAAGAGCCTTTGTCATCGTGGAAAATGGAGTAAAAATGGGGGTGGGAGGGGTATGGGTTGTAAAAATGATGAAAGAGCATCATCTCAATAACTCTCCACAAGTTCCGTTGTGTATTGAAGCCCATAAGAATGCATTCTTTAAATTTGTTGGTTTAGTAAATTATCGATTTGCTGTTGTCCTGCTTGTATTGTCATTTTTGAGGATCTGACCTGTCAGTTATGAGAGCTCATCAATAGGGTTTTAATCAGCATGCATCTGGATTAGATTAGACCCGCCCACCGCCGCGCATCACTTACATAAAACCTGCCGCTCTGCAGCTCCTGCTCAGTGTGAGCTCCGTTCCCTTCATCACAGACAGTCCCTGGGGAACAGTAGTGATGGACCTCAAGGAGTTTTGCCTGAGTGAGAACTTCCAGTTTCTAAACCAGCACAAGTAAGCAGGACTATTACTAAATTTAAATGCCTTTTTATATATTATTTTTTATCTTTTTTTACACTTTACTTTTTATACCTAAACTCTGCAGAAAGTGTTATCATATGCGTTATACGTCAGTTGCAGCTCAGTTTTCTTTAATGAATAGAGAGAGGGGTTTTTTTGTCGTTTTTTTTTAAAGAACTCTTTGTGGAGGCTGTAACATTTGCAACTCTATGATTTGACTCACAATGCCAGTAACAAAGCTTCAGTTTACAGTTTTAATGGACTGAAACGGTGTAATGTGTAATGTGATGACACAAGTCTGTTTGAAGAACGCATGTCATTGCAAATATGTAAATAATGCATTACTTTTAGTTATGTGTCATAAATGTGCAATGCACTATCCAGTGCTTAGAAAGTTTTTATAAATACTGTTTCCAATTTCATCTGATGTTTTTAAGATGTGAATATTTCACTTTCAAGGATTATGAACTGATTAATTGGTAGTTATTGCATCTTTGTTTGTTATACTACAAAGGCTGATAATTCAAATAATATAAAAGTCATTAACTAATAACCCAACTCATTCATAAATATTGTATGTTGCTTAACAGGTCAGTAGTTGAACAGATGGATAGCCTAAAGAGTCTGTTCAAAATATGATGGCATGACAATTAATCAGCTTTTAATTTTTCAGATGCAATTAAAAGGCAAACTAACACTTTTGAAACTTGAAACCTCACATCAGTCTTTTAGATGCGTCCACCTCTGATGACCCTCCGTCGCCGACCGATGCGCCGCTCAAAGCCGCCCCGCTGAGCCCCTCTCTCGGCCTGGACAGCAGCGCGACCCCGTTCAGCCCCGGCAGCGCGTCGGACAGCAGCGGCTACAGCGTCTTCTCCAGGAACCCGTCTCTGAACCCCGACTCCCCCGTCAGCTCCAGCTCCATCTCCAGCAGCAGCGCCGCGACTCTCTTCCAGCCCCTCGGTCACACAGAGTCCCTGCTGAGCTGCGACTACATCGCGTCCCTGAACCCCGGGCCCAAGCGCCTGTGCCTGGTGTGTGGAGACTTCGCGTCCGGATATCACTACGGCGTCGCGTCGTGTGAGGCGTGCAAGGCCTTCTTCAAAAGAACCATCCAAGGTAACGAACACAGCCACAAAACACCATGAGACTTAGTAACGGAAGTTAGCATGAACTTAAACAAGTTGAATTATTATATAGTAATATATAACATAAAAATAGCCTATATAGCTTAGTGCGATACGATTTCAGTTTACTTATAAGTATGTACTTTTAAATTAGTATATATAAATTAAGTTATTTGACAACAGAATTCTCAAAAATCACGTGACACTTTTTAAATTTTTAAATGCATTACTGATATTTGCGCCATGTATAATATGTGACCCTGGAGCACAAAAGCAGTCATGAGTAGCAAAGGTATATTTGTGGCAAAAGCAAACAATGCAGTATGCATGTTCAAATTATCATTTTTTCCCTTTTTTTTTCTCCAAAAATCTTTACTTTTTTTAATTAGTAATATGAATTGCTAATTTGGAAAACTGGAAAATATTTTCATGTTATGCACCCTCACATCCCACATTTTTAAATAGTTGTATCTTATACACATATCCATAAATAAAAAATATCTTATTCTCTCGGTCTCATACTGGTTAATAACTTAACAATGAAAATATGTGTTCAAATTTCTGAGTGCATTTTCAAAGCAGCAGCGCTGTTAATGTATGCAATGATCAATATGACATGAGATATCTATCTGTCTGACATTGATTTGTGTGTGAAGTCTCAGTATGCTGCTGTTTTAATCAAAGCACCTCGTCAATACAATCGTCTTGGTTTTGATCATTTTAAATGGTCTTTATAAAATACCCAGTTTTATTATTATTATTATTTGATGAACTGTAGAGCTGAGATTAATAATTAGCCACTGGAATTTTTTACGCTGTGTGTGTAGTGTAGTAAAACCATGGGTAATATAAAATCAGATTTGTTGTCTCTTGGCACACATTGTCAATATATGCATTAAATATAATCTGGCTATGATATATGTTGTGGTCTGCATAAAGTTATATATATATATATACATATATATGGGGGAGTTTTGTAAAGGTTTCTGATGGATGCAGACGGAGTGTTTTTATTGGCTTTGGCCTTGGGCAGACAGAGCACAAGTGTGTGTTAACATATCAATGTATTGATGAAGTGTTCAATCACATAATGCATGCTCTCATCCCACAGAGTCTTGTCCAGCGTCGTGTTTTAGACAAATCTATTGATCAGCGTTAACGGTGGAAATTCCAGGATTTGCTTCTCTGGGCATTAACGAGTGTTGAACGTTCGTCAATACTCTCGCCTCTGGGAAAACACAGACTTTCTAACTCTTGCCATGATTATTAAATTGTGAGGCAGTGCAAATCAATAGTTGAACTCTTGTCTGGACTCTATGGATTTCTGTGTGAAAGCTCAGCTTGTGAAGCATGGGACAAATGGACTTTATGTTTGATTAAACATATAATAGATATATCGCAATTACTAGAGCCACAGTCCTCTCTACATTCAGCTGAGCGTCTGTCTTCATGGCTTTTTATGTGGTCTTACATATAGAGTTGTGCTGCTCACAAAGTGTTTCCTGATACTGTCCCTCCCTGTTTTAAAGGTTTGTGCTGTTCTCCATGTCTGTGTTTCAGGAAACATCGAGTACAGCTGTCCGGTGGTCAATGACTGTGAGATCACTAAGAGACGGAGGAAATCATGCCAGGCATGTCGTTTCCAGAAGTGCCTGCGTGCCGGCATGATGAGAGAGGGTGAGCTCCTAAACCCAAACCATTTCATCTTTATCTGTAGATGTTTGCTAAAATAACTTATGTCCATAAAACCCTACAATGGGATCCAAAAAGACGGAGACCACTTATATTTAGTATTTTTAGTCCTGAATACAGTATGTAGATGTACAATATATTATATGGTAGCATCAGTCACTAACAATGAGCAATACATTTGTTACAGTATTATTCATTTTTAGTCTCACTACTTTAAAAGTCATGAATGAAAAATTGGCTTTATGACTTTAAATGTTGTAATTATGATATAATCGCAACATTATGACTTCATCAAAATTGTGTCATAATTATGAGATAAGTTTGAAATTATGACAAGAAATAACCATTCTTGCTAATAAATATAGCAAAATATAGTTTAGTATGTCATAGTTTTGATTTTTTAATCTCTTTTTATCTCTTATTTATGATTTCTTGTCATAATTTCAACTTAATCTCATTCGTTTCAAATTGTAAAAGTGACTTTTCAGAATTCCTCTTTTGTTGATTTTAATTGCTTTTATTGTTATAATTTTGAGTTTTTATGTCATAATTTAAACTTGTAAAGATATAGTTGTGACTTAGTATGCTATAACAGTGACGTTTGAAGTCATAATGATTTAGTTTCTTATATTGCAGAAATGGGCTTCCGTACATTTAGACAGTGTCTATGAGTCGTGAGGCGCCAAATTTTTTAGTGAAGTTGTTATGAGAAGAACAGTGAACACAACGAGTACACTTTAGCAGTACAAACTATTCATGTTTATTTATGTTATAATGACACATTATTTCCTGTGTGTGTGTGTGTGTGTAGGTGTGCGTATGGACCGTGTGAGAGGAGGCCGACAGAAGTACAAGCGCAGAGTGGATTCAGCGCTCTCTCTCTTCACCAAAACACCTTACGCTCATCCCAGCAAACCCATCCGTGAGTCTCACCACACACACACACACACACACATTAACAGCCCCCGTTCAACTTTCAGAGCATTTTAAAATATGAATAAAAGACCAGCGGACCTGAGCGTGAAGACCTGAGCATTAGAAACTGTCGTCAGTGGATTATGAGTAGTTGAGGATTTAACCTGATTAACGGTTTAACATCAGCAATAAAACATCCTCATCTTTTCCTTTCCAGGAAACAAAGTGATCTCTCAGCTCCTCGTATCTGAACCAGCTCCTCTGAGAGCCGCCCCGGACCCCGCGACCCCTGACAGTGACCTTAAAACGCTGCTGACCTTATGTGACCTTCTGAACAGGGAGCTGCTGGTGATGATCGGCTGGGCCAAACACATACCAGGTACCCAGGCTGATCTGATGCTGTTCTAGTCTTCTGTGCGGTCTGCATTGAGATAAGAGCTGGTGTGTTTGTCAGGTTTCTCCGGCCTCGCTCTGGTGGATCAGATGGCGCTGCTCCAGAGCGGCTGGATGGAGACGCTGGTGCTGAACGTGGTTTGGAGATCTCAGGGTTTGGCTGACGAGCTTCAGTTTGCGGAGAACCTGCGACTGAACGAGAGCCAGTGTCGAGCCGCAGGACTGCATGACCTCTACACGGCTCTGAGGCACCTGACCTCCAAATACCAGCAGATGGGTCTCAACCAGGAGGAGCTGCTCACTCTCAAAGCCATGGCTCTGGCCAACTCAGGTATATTACATCTTACATTACATCTGAAACATCAAGTGTAAGCTTGATCAAAAATAATAATCATGATATGAAGAGTTTATTTGCAAAACCAGATAACACTTTTTTTTTTTAAATTTGCAAAAATCTTGTTTATTATAATATTTTTATTGTGTTAGCTGTTTGTTAAGTGTTTTTTGTTTTTTTGTTTTGTTTTTTTACTTAAAATAACCTCAAAATAACCCAACTGCAGTCTGATTGAGGTTAATTGAAATGCAAATTGAAAAAACATGATTTTGGAGAATTGTTATGGAGTTTGGAGTTAGCTGTTTTTGCAAATAAACCCTTCGTATAAATATATAAAGATAATGAGATACAATTAAATACATAAAATTATTTATATAATACCACTAGTATGTAATTACATATACAAAAATGTATATTACTTAATATGCAATATTGTATTATTTATTAATATGGCCTCTTAAATTACCTCTCAAATTATTACAGTTAAAATAATCAGTAAATTAAATTAACTAAAATGTTATAATAACATAACAACTTGTTAAAAGTTTTATATATATATATATTAACGTTTAACACAAGCGCACACTTGTATTATTACATTTATTGTTAATATTTAATAAAATATTATTTATTAATATACCCTCTCAAATTATTATCATTAGTAAAATATATTACTACAGAAAACAAATTACTAGTAAATAGTAAACAAATATGTAAAATATGCACAAAATTGCATTATTATACTAAATGAATCTAATGCATTGAAGCAAAGATTTTGGAGGTTATCATCAACTTAAATTTAGTAAGATGTCAATACTTTTTTACTGCAGTGTGTGTATGAAGAGGTTTTAATGTGTGATAGCAGTTCATTCTGCTTTATTTTAGTCCCCATTTTCAGTCTCAGACACACTGGCCAAGAAAAAACAATCAATATGAACAGAGCAGAGCACAGATCAATACATGCGTCCCGGCACCATTATCTGCGTCTCGCACCCGACCGCAGGGCCTTTACTGTCAGACAACACCAGAAAACTACCGTTTATACACTTGACACAGAAAACCTACAGAGCATGAGCAGATAGACCAGAGCTAAACCATAAACACCAACAAGAGATGCTCCATGTGAAAAACACTTCATGTGTCTTAATGCATTTAAACAGTGTTTTTAAAAATGATAATTATTATTATAAATAAACAAAATTATTTTTCTTGTATGCCAAAAATCATTAGGATATTAAGTAAACATTTCCAACCATAAATATATCAAAACTTAATTTTTATTTGTAACATGGACTTCATTTGGACAACTTTAAGGCCATTTTCTCAATATTAATTTAGATAGATTTTAAAATAGTATCTCAGCCAAATATTGTCCTTCCTAACAAACCGTACATCAATGGAGAGCATATTTATTCAACTATAAATCTTATAATTTTTTTATGACTGGTTTTGTACTGCTAAATGATTTCATGTAAAATAATATGAAACATTGCATTCATATTTTGGGCTCATATCTGCTTGTCTGTACATAGAATGATTTATTAGTAAAGTTTATTGAGTTTGGTCTTTTATAAAACACTTGTTTTCACGTTAAGCGTTGTAGAACGTATCACAGTGTTTCAGGGCCTCTAGTGACCTCGCTGGCACTTTCTTTCAGACGCAGAGAACGTGGAGGGCACTGAGGCGGTGCAGCGCTTCCAGGACGGGCTCCACGAGGCCCTGCAGGACTACGAGAGCAGCCAGCGTCCGTCTGAAGCTCACCGCGCCGGACGCCTGCTCATGACGCTCCCGCTGCTGAGACAGACAGCTCTCAGAGCCGTGCGCTGCTTCGGCCGGCTGCAAACAGACGGACACGTGCCCATGCACAGACTCTTCCTGGAGATGCTGGATGCCAAGATCTAGAGCAGGACCCAGGCGCTTTACCCCTTTAAGTGTCGCCCCCATTTGTGAACATAGACGTCAAAGTGCACTATCCAAACTTATCCAAAAAGGTTGGACTCTTTTTTTTTTAATCTGCAGATTATTGCAGAAGTGGAATCATTTCAACAAGTTTAAATTACTGTAAAGAAAATGCACTGCACCACATTTTTTTTATTTTAGATCAAATAAATGGTCCCACTTTATATCAGGAGGCCTTAACTACTATGTACTTACTTAAAGCCACCTGATGTAAAGTCTGACCAAATAAATAATTAACAATCTATTTTTCAATCCAAAATTGAAAGTTAAAGCCTTATGTCTGAACAAATTATGTTCCAAATATGAAGTTGACATAAAAAAAAAAAAAAAGAGGTTTCTGTGAGATTTTATTCAGGGTGTTATAACACAAACAGCCACCGCGTGTCATGCAAACTCCACTGAATTAATTAATTTTTCTCATCACAAATATCTAGATTTCTCTTCGATTACTTTTTAATTACTATTGAAAGCTAATTAATACTCTTAACTAATGATATTGGCTAATAACTAATTCATTACTCTGCTATTACTATTCTATTACTTCTATCACAAAATATGGAACCTTGAGACACAGACTGTTTATTTAAAAGGATTTAAAAGAGGGTGATATATTTTGTAATTTGACACTTGATCCCGCCCACTTTGGGGGAGGAGACCACTAAAAGTACTATTTCCATGGAAAAGCAATGTCCGATTTCACAATGGTTTTCACAGGATGACTTTTGAGGTTACTTAAGTATGTGATAGGGACAAAACACAACAAAAAAGAGCGCCAAGTGGCCTACAGGTGGGCCGGTGCCACTTTAGAGCTTGAGCGGCTCTAGGAAGACCCCTTAACGGGAATCAGGGTAATCACGTCCAGAGCGACGCTTGACGCAGCTAAACCAGTCCGGCAGCTAAACTGAGGACGAGAGCTTCATATCACTCTCCGTCTCACTCAAGCACAATCTTTTACTATTTATTTGATTTATACGGAGATTACCATTTGATATGGTGTCAGCAATAGTTTAGAAGCATTTTTTAGTTTTACACGATATATCAATGCTTTTCCATTTTTATTCTGTAGAGATCTGTCAGATTTAGGAATTTGGTTACTACTGAAGACGCAGAACAGTTCAGCATCATTAACAGCGACACAGATAGCCTGCAGTATGTTGTCAAGCTATTGAGCAATATGCCTTTCTATTTATTGTGTAATTTATTACAAATGCCACCTATCTGCTGTTATTTATATGAAAATAAATTATTTTTTTGGAGTTTTCCAGAGTGCTTTTTTTTTTCAAATAAGTGCATTTGCAAACTTTAAAAAGGTTAATTCAGTGTTCTAGGAAGAATTACCATGTATGAGTGTTTTATGTATGTATATATATATATATATATAAAAATATATAGAGAGAGAGAGAGAGATATTTTTAAAAATGTTAAATTTTATATATAAAAAGACAAAACTATATTATATTGCACAAAACTAATGAATAAATTCTAAATTATAATATTGAATTATTTATTAATAAATTAATAAATAATTCAATATTATAATGTAATTTAGAATTTATTTTTTAATTGTCTTTTATTGTAGTTTTTTTGGCTGTTAATCAAAATACTACAACATAAAATATATTATTATACAAAACGAGTCATTAATAATGAATAACTATTATATTAATTATTAATATCCATTTAAATTGCATTTTAAATTGTAATAATGATGATTTATTTTACTGATAATCAATAATAAAATTAAGAAGTGTTTATTCTATCAATGTTTGACAATCTAGATTTGATCGTTTGTCCATTTATAGCCTTACAATCTATAGTCCATCTAAAGATACTTACTATCTTACTGTACTATTCTTATTTATTTTTATGAAAATGAATTATTTTTGCCAAAGTACTTTTCCCCCAGAAGTTCTATGGAAGGAATACAGAAGAACTTTTGGTTCATGTTACACACAGTAAGGTTCATTGCATTTGCAACTTCATCACCAAAAGAGTTTGAGATTTATTTAGGAATGACACTGTTAATGTAAAAACCAACATAGCATAACAACATCTGGCAGAGATAACAACCTTTCAAGCTTGTCATAAACTAGATAAAATACCAGGCTATATTTGAACAAAAAAGGAGATGATATGAATACAGTGAACATTCAGACTTCTTATTCTAACATAATCAAATCCAAGCGGACTACTGTAGTAACAGCCCATGTTTACCATGATCCCTGACAGCAGCGAAGACGTCTGCATTTACACACAACAGTCCTCCGAGGCGTAACGGAAAGAGCCAGCTGAACCTCAGTCTGTACTCATGTACTCATGTATATTTGTGCAAACTGTGTGGAAGGTTTGTGTTGCCAGCACTACATAAACTATTTACGTCCTCTTCATCTCTGTTTTGCAATACATTATACATGGTTTTCTTAGTTAACCTAGTTTTCTTTACATGCAAATTTATTTTTGTTTTAGAAGAACCACCTGTAAACTGCTTATTACAGACATAAACTATGAGTTTTCTTTACAGCAATATCAGATGATTTATATTTATTATTATTACTGTCATTGGATAATATATGCAATGCTCCTATAATTTATAATGAACATTTCCTGTTTTCAAATCAGTATAATGTAAAATATGCATTGGTTTAAATTAATCTGTTGTGTGCATCTTATTTGCTACCATTATACTGTAATAAATACAGTAGCGCATCCAGAATCAGCACTGAGCTGTAATAAAGGTTTAGTAATTCAGTAACCCTGTCAGTCAGTTTGAGTTCATGCAGTAATATATTAGCCACTCAACAGCACAGCCTCAAGGAAATGACGTGTGACTCCTGCATCAGCAGCATGGCTTGATGAAACAGATCAAATAATGTTTTTCAAATAGACTGCTTAGACACGCCCCTATCCTGTCATTGGCTAGCTAAACAATCAGCCCCGCCCTGATCTCACTCCATGTTTTACCAGCACCAGAGACAGTGTTCTGACTTTCCGGTGATGTTTAGTTGTCTTTAGTTGCATAAGTTTGGGAAGTATTTTAACATGCCAAAAAAAATGATAATAATTACAGCCAGTCCATTTTTCTACATGATAAACAAATCTGCTGTAAATGTACAAATGAAAAGTACTTTGTTCTTCAATGTTTTTTTGTTTGTTTTTTTAAAGTCTTGTGGAATGGGAATTTTTTTCCTCATTTACATATGATATTTCATATTTTCATAATATCTCCACATTCTATATTATAAGGCACCCTGTGATACTGAAAATACTGTTCTAAAAGAAATATTTCATAAATGCTATAATATTTTAGTAGAATTCAGAATTTTAAATTATTCAGTTTTTGTGAACAATATCCTATATAAATTATATTCAATATAGATACAATCTTATTTTCAGAAATGAATAATTTACAATTCTGAATATGTGTGTGTTCCATTCTCTGATATTGAGAATACTGCTCCAAAAGAAGTAGACATATAATTATGTGTATTTATACACTAACACTTTTCAATGACTAATTCTGCATTTCTGAATGTATTTCTGTTGCTGGGTAGAACATTCAAGCTAATATTTTTTTTCCTGTGTCTACTTTGTTGAATTCCTCTCAGAAGCTGGTTTCATTCATATGAGGTTTGGGGCTGGTGGAAGATGAAGAGGCGGGGCTTTCTTGCCCTGCTACATTCTCATTGGACGGGCTCTCACTGGTGGGAGAGGTCAGGGGTCGTCTTGGAGACGAGGGCGTCTGTGATCTGGCTGGACTGAGCGGTGAAGGAGCAGGACTCGGTGCAGCCGAAGCTGGTCTTCTCATGGATGCTGCTGCTGCTGAGGATGATGATGATGATGAAGGTGTGGAAAACGACGGCTGCATTCTTAGGCCGAGTCGGGCTTCGA
Organism: Enteromius argenteus; assembly: GCA_032357425.1. Classification (NCBI taxonomy): domain Eukaryota; kingdom Metazoa; phylum Chordata; class Actinopteri; order Cypriniformes; family Cyprinidae; genus Enteromius; species Enteromius argenteus. Next base: position 11,490,335 of record JAUCMR010000043.1, on the reverse strand, counting down.
GCTCGTTGCACACGGCTAAACTGCGCCTGCCCGGGTCCAGGCCGGTCGTGTCAGAGCTCTTGGCTCTCTCCTGACAGCGCTCCACAAAGCTGCCCCTGCGGATGGAGCCGAGGCCGTCGCTGCTGGCCAGAGACGACTGACTGAGGCCGAGGGCCAGCGGCTTGCTGAGGGGAACCAGCGGGGCTTGACGGGGCAGACTACCGGTCAGAGGAACTGGACCTCGGAAACCACCGGCAGCTCGACCCATTTCACTGAACTGAGACTGAAGACTGTGGAGAAACACATGAGAGACAATATAAATGAGCAATAGTGCCATCTACAGGACATAGAGAGAAAACAAATTGTTTGTCAAAAAAACAACATCTCAGGAAAATGTTACAGGTTTTCAAATCCAAATATCTTCCTGACATAAGTCATAATTTCATAAACGTCCACAGTAGAGAACACCAGGACTAAACGCATGTTTATTATGCATTTTGGGAGACATAATTGAATAGTGAAGTTGAATGCTAATGTAGCATGCATGTTCATGTAGGCTTTGTGTGCTTGATGTTAAAATGCATTGTAAAAAGTTCTTCATGAACACATTTCAGCAAACCTACTGTATGTTAACGTGGATAATTTGAGACTATATGATTGCAAGATCTCTGTGTGTGTGATTTTGCAGGGAGTAATCAGCATGTAGTCTGATGGCGTAGAACTGGAGGTGTGTGTGTGTGTGTGTGTGTACCTGCACATGGAGTTGCGTGAGGAGTGTGTGAGAGATGCAGCAGGACTCATGTCTGGTGTTCGGGTCAGTGCCAGATCACACTGGTCCAAAAGCTCCAGTAACTCCTCTTCAGTGGGGCCTCCGAGAGCTTTAACACACAAACATAAAACATTTTTTTTATTTTTTTGTCACTTTAAACTGTCCAGGCTGGACTATTGCAATGCTCTCGACAATTAATCCAGAACATGGCAGCAAGATTAATTTCTAATGAGCCAAAAAGAATGCACATCACACCCGTTTATCCATTTGCACTGACTACCAATAGCTGCTCGCATAAAAGTCCTTAGCCATCTTTATTCAACATAGCACTCCCTGTTCTATTCTAACACTCTGTATTCTATTCTATAACTCTTCATATTCTATTTTATCACTCCCTGTTCTATTCTAACACTCTGTATTCTATTCTAGGACTCTTCATATTCTATTTTATCACTCCCTGTTCTATTCTAACACT
>JAUCMR010000043.1:11462116-11488744 GCA_032357425.1 Enteromius argenteus | reverse complement strand
CAGACAATGTTTTTGATAAAAGGCACTTCCCTGAGAATTTAACTTAATAAATGTGAAAAAGACACTTTAATGTCTCCGTTTGTCATTCTGTGTAGCAAAGCAGATGAGAGTAGATCATGATCAGAAACCTGATTAGAAATCATTATGAATAAAATCGAATCACTTTGAATCGAAAATCTTTTTGAATCGAAAATCGATTTTGAATCGAACCGTGGCCTCAAGAATCGGAATCGAATTGAATCGTGAGATGGTAAAAGATTCCCACCCCTACTCTTCATATTCTATACTATCACTAACACTCTGTATTCTATTGTAGCAGTCTTCATATTCTATACTATCATTCTCTGTTCTATTCTATACTATCACTCTGTTCTATTCTAGCACTCTTCATATTCTATTCTATCACTCCCAGTTCTATTCTAGCACTTTTCATATTCTATTCTATCACTCCCTGTTCTATTCTAACACTCTGTATTCTATTCTAGCACTCTTCATATTCTATTCTATCACTCCCAGTTCTATTCTAGGACTCTCTATTCTAATTCTGTACTTAAAAACTTGAACCTTTTAGACTTTTCACCAATTAATTTTCTGCTTGTTTTCTTAAAAAAACCTAACACTAGCTTTCTCTATGTCTGCTAAATGACTAAATATAAATGTTTACCGCACGTATAATGTATTTCACACTCATGTATTCCCTGGCTCTCACCTTTGATATCCACTTTCCCTGCGATCTCCATCGCCGTCGTGAGGTCCCACATCTGGATGCTGCCGTTGCTGTGTCCACTGAAGAGGTACCGGCGGGGCCTGGATCCAATGCGGCTGGATCCCTCACACTCGTGCACCACAAACGATGTGATGGAAGTCCCGTCTACTGAACGCACCTCACACACCCTTCAGATGAGATACAGATCAAGTTCAGCACTCTCTCAAAGCTCAGCACCTATATTTGTGTTGATCACTATGTTGTTTTCTATCAGTTCACACCAGTTCATTTAACTAGTCAGGTGCTCTACTGTTAAAGTATGCTGGTTTGTCTTGTTTGTATTTGAAACAGACCTCTTTCCATTGGAGGAGAGCCTTACGTAGAGCTTATCAGTGTCAGGAACCACACGCTGGATGAACACCTGCTGCTCATCACGCTCTCCATACGGACCTGCGCACACAAACATTAGTCAAGGAACCAGAAAAAACATGTATATAAATGTGATTTCATACTACTAATCTTGCCTATTTCAGTGCCAGCAGCACAGCCTCCATGGCCATCAATATCGTCCAGTGAGAGGATCTTAAAGGAAGTGAGGGGGGTGGAGCCGGGCTGAGTGGAGATCATGCCTCGGAAACGCGTAACTGTCCACGTGCGCACGTGATTGTTATCTGCACAAACTGTAGCAAGGAAGATTTATGATTAATTACTTTTTTCATTTGCATATGGAAATAAAGCATTTTCAAAATTAAAAAGTAACTGAAGAACATATTTGAAGAGGTAACGTTTGAAAAACTAGAAAAAAAAACAAAAAAATGTGTTACTGTTTTTATCCAATTTAGAAAAAGAAAAATATGACCTACTTAAATTACATTAGTGATTTTATATTCAGTTTATATTTTAAAAATATTTATATTACATTCATATATTTTTTATTTTATATAAATATATTTAATATATAAACAATATTTTTCTTAAATATATAAATGCATGTGTTTGTATTTACACATACATAATAAACATATACAGTACACACTCATATTATGTAAACAAAAAATTGTGATTAATCGTTTGACAGCACTACATTGTTTTAACTAGTGATTTCAGACTTTTGATCTATATTCACATAACTGAATATTCATGTTTTTCAATTCAATGTGATTAAATTATGAATTTTGTTTTATTATTTTTTTTATTTTTGATCTTTTGTTCCTTATGATATTCTACACACAAATGAGCAATGCATTTAAGAAAAAACCTCTTTACCAGAGATGAGATGTTTCTCAGACAGCATGATCTTGGTAACAGGGCTGCGGTGAACGGAGAAGGTCTGGAAGAGCTGTGGACCGGACCCCACCGTCTCTGGATGCTGCACTATGACACGCACCGTGCCTGAACTAGTGCCATACGCGATCTCAATCCAGTTCCCACTGTCACCTGAACAAACACAAGAGCACACACATACACGGTTTAACAGAAATTACACTACATTCTGCAGTCGTTTTACACATATCCTTTCAAAGCATATTATTTCAGTAATAAGTTCTCTTCTTAAAAGCATGCTGAAGCGTATGTCTGTTTCTCAATAGGTATTTTGTAATGGTGTGAACTGGAGAGCTAATAGTTCAGTAGCTATGACACAGTTCTGGTCAGAGATGATAGGTTGGCATTACTTGTTTTGGGCGTCAGGTAGACGCTTAGAGCAGTAATGGCATCTTCAGTGGGATCTCGATACAGCTCAGTCACCAACAGATCATTATCCTTCATCCGCAACGGAAACTTCTGGACATCTGCATAACACAGAAATGCACAAGAATTTGTTGAATGCATGCAAAAAATGTTTTATAAAAGCTCAAGAAATAAGAAATAACAGCAAATAATGTCATTAGTTTATTTAACATTAAATGGTTTATATTTTTTAGAATTGTATACCAACACCATTAACCATGAATCAAATACAAAAACTAAAGCTACTATTTTATTTGCAACTTTATACAAACCAAACCTGAATATTAGATAATTAATGACTGATTATCACTTTACCTATATAGTAAATAGATCCATTATTGCATCCCAAAATGAGGAACGATCCGGCTGTGTCATAACTGTTGATAGGAACTACATCCTGGTTCTGCAAAGAGAGAGGTGAAGAAATCAGGAAGTGAACGCTTTTGATATTAAGAAATCGATTTCAATTAAAACGTGACACCGGAACAAATGCGTCTGTCAGCTCTCGTTACCTGCCAGTGTTTAGTGACAGCGTTCCATACTCCCACTTTGCCCGTGTGGCTGGTGGCGATGAGCTGATTTCCAACGAAGAACAAAGCCTCCACCGGCACATTCAAACTGAACACACCTGAGGGTCAGAACAAACAAGAACTTTTGTTTCCAAACATTTGTGTAAAATCCTGAAGCATTACAGTTTTATGCAAAAGTTTCAGCACCCCTTGAAGAATCTGTGAAAAAGTTAGGGTTAAATAAGAGAGATTATACAAAATGCCTGCTATTTATTTATTTATTTTTATTTAGTACTGTCCTGACTCCTGAGTAAGATATTTTATACAAACAATGTTTACATATAGTGCATGCATTAAGAGCCGGGGGTGAAAACCTCTGAACAGGATGAATATGTTTGGGGTTTTTTTGCTTTTGGAAACAACAGAAGATACTTGCATGTTTGCGGGAAACAAATTAAGTACAATTTAAAAAGTTTTCACCCCCCGGCTCTTAATGCATCTTGTTTCCTTCTGGAGCATCTGTGAATGTTTGAACCTTTTTTAATAGTTGTGTTTGAGTCCCTAAACCAGGGGTCATCAAACTTGATCCTGGAGGGCTGGTGTCCTGCAGAGTTTAGCTCTAACTTGCCTCAACACACCTGCTTAGAAGTTTCAAGTATACCTAGTAAGACCTTGATTAGCGGCTTCAGGTGTGTTTGATTAGGGTTGGAACTAAACTCTGCGGGACACCGGCCCTCAAGAACCGAACTTGGTGGCCCCTGCCCTAAACTGTCCTCAGTGTTAAAAGATAGATCTTAAAATCATACAGTCACTGTTGGAAAGGGTTCAAATATGCAAAAAATGCTTGAAAACTGAAGAATCTGCAGGACCTGGAGGATTATTCTGAAGAGCAGTGATTGGTTTAACTGTTCAGAACAAACAAGAGACTCATGAACAACCGTCACAAAACAAAAACAAACCGTCGTAGATCATCCAGGTAACCACACACAGTATTAAGAACCAAGAGTTCATAAACTTTTGTTCATAATTCTTGCTATTTTTGTTTTTTGTCTTATGGACTATTATGCACACATCTTTTGTGTAAAATATCTTACTCAGGACAGTACTAAATAAAAAAATAACAGGCATTTTGCACATTTTCACAGATTCTACACGGGTGCCCAAACCTTTGCATTATAGCTGTATATGAAACGAGAGCTTACCAATTTCATTGCCATTTCCATCAGGACAGATCGCCCAAAGTATGATTTCTGTGCCCGATGCAACGGCAACCATCTTATCGTTGTCCCCTAGAGATCCGCCCATGACTTTGGCATTGAGAGCGACTCTGTCAATCACCCAGTCCAGCCGAGGGCTGGTGAACACCTGCTGCCATCCAGTCGACTCTTTCACCCTGAGCACAAGAAACAAGTCACATGTAAATCCAAATCATTACTATATGTGCCAATCAAAGAGGAACCCTACCTGTAACAGACCACAAACTGGGCATAGGCCACAGCAATCCAGTTATGATGACCACATATGATTCTGACCATGCCTGGATCGGAGATGGGACCTAGAACAGAGCAGAATAAATTATAGTGAAATTGAGTAAAATAGAATAAATCAGAGTTGAAATTAATAGGAACTGTGAGTAGAATTGAGTAATAACATTCAAAAGAATATAATAAATCAGTAGAAGTAAGATAAACCATATCCAATAAAGCAGAACAGAGTGGAGTAAATAAGAGCGCACACCTGTGGCTCTCTCCTCTATGGCAGCTTTACCCAGAATGCCAGAGTTGCCCAGGTTAGGCGGCATGGTGTTACTCCTCCTCACAGGGGCCCTTTCCACCGGCCCCGCACGGCCCCCCATGAACTGGGGTCCTGCCACACTGTGCCTGTTTCTGCGCTTCACCGGATACACTGTAACATACACCGTTATTGTAATCCAGTAATCTGTCCATCATTAGAATTACTTTTGTTGTAGTAATAAAAACAGAACAAAAACGTCTCGATAAAGTGACCAACAGCCTTTAGAATGACTTAAAACACATACATAATAGCAATTAGGCAATAATAAATAGCAAAAGCAAGTAATTATATGGTTTTATTCAACAAAACTGCTAAAATACATCATTTATTATAAATAATCAAGCTAATGAACATTACGCATTATAACACATACCAGCAGGGGGCGACAACAGCCTGATGCCCTGAGATCCTAATACTGACATTTCATTTAAATGTTAATCTGTAATATTTTGCCATGTCTTTACGATGTGGCCACTGTAACTTTTTTCAAAACGTGTAAACTCGGAGCGAGGGCCCGAGCTTTTATTTTGAAATCACGATGAATAATTATACTTTTTTTAAATGCATGTATTCTCCTGGATTTGTGTAAGAAATCTGATCAAATAGCACACGTTATAATAAACCCAAACATGCAAAGATGGAGTTAAATACACTTTACAGCAGTTTGTGGGGAGCAGCATTTACTATTTCTGCAACTAACTTATAGCGTTTTAATAATCTGAGGAACGTGCCGCTTCCAGTATTTTGCTGAAATGCAAAGGAATGCTTGCAGCCACGAGCACAACGAGTCTCTCTGAAACAGAGCTGAAGTGAGTCTCTGCGCTCAGGGGTGCTGTACCTGGCGGAGGCAGATAGCCATTGAACAACACGTTCCCGCAGGAGGAGCGATCCAGCTCATCACACAGCTGCAGCTTTCTCACTGCAGAGGCAAACACACGATCAGACGAGACCACCGTGTGATCAACAAGCATCAGAATAACCCCAGCACAGCCTGATCTTACCCAGCGGCGTGATCCCGTAGAACTCCGCCTCGTGCATTAATAAGTGCACATCTATGGACCTGTCATGAAAACACGTTATGACATCACCAACCTTCATTTGACAGCGATATATGATCTATTTCACAAAAATATAGACGTGCCTGGGGTGAAGCTCTTTAGTGCGCAGAAAGTTGAGAATAGGAGCAAACAGAGACGGATCTCTGTCGATGAATATCTGAAAGAGACAAACACTGGGCTACATTAAAACACACTCACATAGCAACACCTCTGGAAAGATTTTACAGCATTGTGTATTAACTTTACCGCTCCAGTCTCATCTTTAAGTGTTGATATCCGTCCACTTAATAAACTAGAAGTATTTAAACAAACAAACACATATGCATTTATCATCTCATGTACAAAAGTTGCCATATTATTAAATAATATCTGCTCTAATAACACGCATGCCGAAAAATAAACAGCCCATATAGTCAGATATTATCATTAAACCTAACATATCTTACATAAGCACTTACACATGAAATATAGCTGATCTAAAACACACAAACCTTGAGAAAAACGAGTCAGGAACCCATGTCAGAGTCTGTCTGGAGGTACTGAACCTGGATTAATACATGCAAACGCACATAAATCAAGCTGTTATCATGATTTGTAATAATAAGAGCTTTATAAGCGGGTCAGCTGCTCATGCAGATGTTTATTAACTTAACTTAATATTAAAACACTACTAGTTAGACTGCACTCAGGTTTCTCACGTGAAGCAGCATGCCTGAAGTAACGCATGAGAATGTTAAAGAGGCTGTTTCGAGCAGGATGTGCAGCTAGTTTCATACAAACCTTTTACCCCCGACGTTCAGATGAATGATGTCGCCGATCCTCGCCATGATGTTCGCTTTTAAGGCGTAACCTTCATAGCTTATCGTCTTGTTTAGTAGGAATTAGTATTAACTTCATAATAAAACGCTGCTTAATTTTACAAGCCGTAGTAAGGAAACAGCGGAGGAGCGGATGTTGTCACGGAATATTTCATGCGGAAGTAGACACGCGCCGACTTTCAAAATAAAAGTCCGTAAACTAACTTCACAAAGGCCTAAAAGTAAGCCTCAAGGCTCTGGTCCGGCTCCTAAAAGCCGTTTACAAGGAAGACGTATTTTATGCATTTCCTTGAGGAGAAAAGGACCAATGCCTAGTTTGTGAGCTTATTCTTATAGAAACATCGCCATATTTGCATAATCACAGCACCAATGTATAACAGAAGATGTATCCTAATAACATTGCAATCAGAAACGTAATCCAAAATCATATTAATAATTTTAGTAGTGCCTGTTTCTGTCATGCAACATTAGTAATGTGCCGTTAGCATGCATATTTCTCAAGGTATAACAGATGAGCAAACATTATCACTCAGTTATCAGTAAATAACTGCTCAGCCATGATGACCTCACATGAGTTGGTTTGCAGCTGGTTTCTCAGCAATGGCCCTCACTTTCTACAGTAAGATGACTTTTGCAAGCTTGACCTGTCAAGAAACTTGTTTGTTTCCACCACTTTTTGCATGACATCATGGAAGTAATATTCAAAAACATCACCTTTCACTAACTCTGTGTATATGTTACGAATTATAGGAAAATGTATCCTTCATCACATACACCTGCAGGATGGTCTGGTGTCTCCGAACAGCTGTGATCACATTCCTGTTTTTCTTTTCTTTCCCCTAATGTTTTCGTAGCTGAAGTTCTCGGTGAAGTTAATGCAAGTATTTTAAATAAAGTTTATTAGTAGAAGGCATATGAGATTTATTGCATTTTGTTTGCTCAGTGTTTCAAACTCCACAACATTACTTTTTTTTTCATTTAGTAGGAAATATCTTTGTCAAATAAGTCGTATTTACAACTGGGAAACTGAGATCATTTTGATACCTGAGCCATAAACTATGGTGGAGGAGAGAAAACAGTAGTAATATCTCACAACATCTACATTGCTTTCTCCTGCCATTACAGTCAAGTATATTTACGCATATAAATAACCATTTGATGCATATTGTATGTGTTGAACACAGCAAAAAATAGCATTTATTTGAATTCTATTTGGATGATGGATTCTGTTGTTTACTTGAAATTGTGTTGCATGTGAATGAAACTGCCACAAGATTCTCCTATTTTCATTTCTGAGGTTTAACTATGCTAATGAGGCATTATTTAATTAAATATGCACTAATTTGCATTCATTTCTAGTACAAAAAAAGTCAGTTTCAAAATTCTTGTTTAATTTTTTGACATATTAAGGTCAAATGTGGAATTTTTGTCACTCCATATTTCAGAAAATACTGATAAAATAATATATTATCACAATTTTGGAGGGGAGTAAAATGTTGTACAATCAAAAAATATATTTTTATATGAATAAATCCCTCTGGAAAAACCTACAGGATACAGACAGGAATAAAAGTGTAACGTTGTGTGTGTTTGTGTAAGAGCAACTGAACTGGAGATTTATGGCTCAGTGTAGGAGAAAAAAATCAGCCTTTAAAAACATGTACTGTAATGGATGAAAAACCAAAAAGCCCAAAATCTTAAACTTGACAGGTGCATGTTTAGACCCTAAACAATCACATGTGAGCCTGGAGCACAAAAGCGGTAAGTAGCACAGGTATATTTGTAGCAATAGCCAACAATCCACTGTATAGGTCAAAATTATGATTTTTTTTCTTTTATGCCATAAATCATTAGGATATTAAGTAAAGATCATGTTCCATGAAGATGTTTTGTAAATTTCCTACCATAAATATATCAAATTGTAATTTTTGATTAGTAACATGCCTTGCTGAGAACTTCATTTACAGGTGATTTTCCCAATATTTTGATTTATTTGCACCCTCAGATTCAAATTGTTTTATCTCAGCCAAATATTGCCCAATACATCCATGGAAAGCTCAAGAATCTCAATTTCAAACAACTGACCCTTATGGCTGATTTTGTGGTCCAGGGTGACATGTGTGCATCCGCTGACCCTTTAATCATCACAGGTATGTGTTCTCAATAACCACATCTCTAATCTGATCAACAGCGTGCGGCGCTGGGGAGCAGGATTCCTCCTCCTGGACACAAACAACCGGCTGTCTTGGGACGGTTTCTTCCAGCTGAGGCGAGCAGCAGAGCTTCTCCACACACCCCTGACCACAGCTCAAGCTGCAGGCCGAGCCGCCCCGGGTCGATGCTCCGCTCCGGACAAACTCCGGCTGCACGGTGCAGCGCTCGATGCCGAAAGCGTTCAGCACTGCTGTGATCCTCCCCATCAGATCCGTGCACTGTTCTGCGCTCAGCCCGGCCGGACAACGAACGTGCAGCGAGGCCACCAGCAGTTCCTCCGACAGCTGCCACACATGCAGCTCGTGGACCGAGAGCACCCCTGGGACCCCGGCGAGCCTCAGACGCACCTGAGCCACGGACAGATGCAGCGGAGTGGCCTGCAGCACCAGCAGCCCGTAGCGCCGCAGCCCCGGCACGGCGGCCGAGAACAACACCAGCACGCAGACGGAGGAGAAACCTGCGTCCAGATACACCAGGAGGTGACAGTCCGAGTGAGGCCGGTGGCAGTGCGCCGCAGACAGCAGGAGAACCAGACCGTTCGTCAGAATCAAGACTGAACCCAGCAGGTCCTGGATCACGCTGATGGAGCCCAGCTGCTGACGTCTTCCAGGAGCGCTCTGGGAAACTGTGGGGTTAAAACCACTGGTGTCAAAAGCATTCACATTCATTACTCAAGTAGAAGTATAGATACTAGGGTTTAAAAAGACTTCTGTAGAAGTTGAAGTATCATCTCAAGTTTTTTACTCAAGTGTAAAAGTACTGGTTTCAAAACTACTTAAAGTATAAAAATAAAAGTAACGCAAGGGACAAAATCCCATTAAGCACAAAAGCTTACAAAGAGTTACAAAGTTAGCATCGCCTACTTATCACAACATTAGTTTCCATCCAGTTTTTATGCTGTTTTGTTATCGACAAAGAGAATTTGCGTTAAAAAGCCTGTTTCCATCCAACTGGCCTTACTGATAAAGTGGTGTGCGTCATGAAGTCACCCTTAAAAAAACCCCGAACTGTTGCATAAGTTTTGGTGAATCACAAAAAATGTTTTGCCCTTGAGTAATTTTACCTACTGCGCAAATTGTATGCGCAATAGTAGCCTGTTCTTCATCAGTTGAAACAAACAAGCACACAAACACACAAAAAAGAAAACATTATTAAATTGTACAGGCCTCCATGAAAATATTTTTAACAAGTTTCATGAGTTTTCATTTTTTTGTACCTTTTGTGGCCCTAACGTAACTTCCGGTAAACATCCAAATAGAATCAATAACAGCAGCTAAATCCTTCTAGAGTAGATTATTTTTTTGATAATAAGCAAAATATGTTCGCTGCGTAAATCAGACAGATTTATTAAAAATGCAGACTCATTCTCTGCCAGCAGGAGGTGCTTTAATCACGAGAAACGAGAGGTTTCCGGTAACGGCTGTAGACAAAGCAGCTCTGAGCTTACAAACACTGCCTTACACGCAGGAGAAAACGACAGTCTTCCTTCAAAAATACAGTGACATAAAAACACTCATGCCTCAGTTTGATTTTTAAACTTGCATTACGTGGCACTAACCAGACCGATAAACAAACACAGACCGGAAGTTAACTTGGGTCGTGCGCCAGATGAAACCGTCTTTCTACTTAAGTAAGGTAACGAAGAATTTGTACTTCTTTACTTGACACCTCTGGTTAAAATTGATCCAATTACATTTACTCATGAGCATCTATAAAGATTTACACACACAAAATAATTGGTCCTTCAGCGGTTCTGTAGCACCTCTACGCGGTTCTTTGGGAACCAATTTAAAGAACTAGTTCAGCTAAAAATCAGCCAAAATTACAGCATATTTTACTCACCCCCAAGCCATCCTAGATGTAGATGACTTTCTTCTTTCAGACGAACACAGTCTGAGTTTTTAAAAAATATATCCTGGCTCTTCCTAGCTTTGTAATGATGGTGGATAGTAGCCATAATTTAATTTATATAATTTTAAAAATAGAAAAGCTTTTGTAACAAAAACCCATCAATCTGCTTCAGAAGATATGTGTTAACCCCACGGAGACATAAATGTTAGTTTTACGACAGATATATCTGATTTATGGAGCTTAAAAAAAGGCCACTATCCAGCAGCATAAAAAAAGAAGAAAAGACTCTGTTTATCTGAAAGAAGAAGGTTATATACACGTAGGATGGCTTGGGGGTGAGTAGATTATGGGGTAATCTTCATTTTTGGGTGAACTACTTTAAGTGCTATAGCACCTATAAAGATCCTGTAATGGTTCTTCAGCAGTTTTTTGAGGGATTTCCTATATTACAGTATGTAATCCTGTATTTTTGGTCATGCTCTCACCAGTGTGTTCAGTGCAGGTGGAGTGGTGTGGTTCTTCTGGAGGTTGCTCTGAATGCTGAATGATCTCCTGAGAGCTTGCACCGCTCCGGGGGATGGATGTTAGAGCGTGACTAGACTGAACCGGTTCAGAGAAGCTGGGATTCGGTATCTCAGCAGAGCCCTGATCTGGATCCAGAACACTAGATGCTTCAGGGTTGCAGAACATCAGTGTATCATCTTGAAGAGCATCTCCTACAACACAGAGATCATCAAGATCCTCCCAGCCATTCTGCAGCAGATGCTTAACCTCACCAAACATCATAACATACAGAAGAAATACAGAATATCACTAAAGGAATGCAAAACTGCATCACTTCTTCTGATAAATCTTTTCATTTTTAGATTTTTAAGGGCCTTTTTTAGTTTTAGGTCTGATGTGAATACATTTAGCCAAAAGGCTTGGCATCTTGTGCAACCTTCCAATTTTGGTTTTGAAGTGAAGTGGTTTAATTAATATTTTTCTCATGTGCTTAAGCTGGAGGAGCATTTTGACGTTCAATAATAATTTATTAATTAAAAGCTTTTTAGAAGAATAGACAACGCTCTCAAGTGAAATCAAACTATAGAAAGACCATAGCTTTGCACTTGTCTTCTTTTAATTTACTTTTAATTTAATTTGTCTCAGCTTCATCACACTCAAGAGGAAATTATTATCATTACCTAATGGAAAACGCAGTCATCGGCTGATTGACGTAACAGTGTTGCCAACTTTTTCAGCAGCACTGGTTCCAGAAGTATTTTTCCACTCATTTTACACATAGAGATTTTTAAGTCTTTGTTAACAAGTTATAAGCCATGAACCAAACCACCTCGCCACAAGGAGAACCACAACATTACATACCTTGATTTGAAGAATATTTTTCCCATTGTGAATGACATGACCAAAATTTAAAACAATAGGCAAATATAAAACTCTTGATTTAAATATGTATATATGTTATGTTTATGGCAAAACATGCATCTTATGAGGAAATGATTTAAATCATTTTTGATGGTAATTTGAGTTCTCTGTAGAATCATGGGTAATGTAGTTTTTCACCTGGAAGTGCAGAACATGGTTATACATGATGCAAAGATAGCTTCAGCAAGGTAAGGTCTCTGTACACCTCTGAAAACATAAGCACATATATCATATTGCATTCCTGTCAATAGATCCTCCTAAATATTACACACTGCACCTTTAAGTGATCCTTTTACATGTACAGCCAATTAATGACTGACCTATCAGAAACAAGTATTCCACACATAATGGATGGTTCTATTCAAACACACCTTTGTGTTCAGATGTAGATTGAGGGTCTTTTCTCATCAGACTCTTGCTGAACCCAGCTTCATCTGTCCCTCTGCTGCTGCTTCTTCTCCAGGCCAATGCAAGTATATTGAATATCAGACTAGTTCCTCCAACCCCAATGGATAGGAGCGGGTGCTGAATGGGTTCTGGCTGGACAAGATGTGTGAGAATCTCCAGACTAATGGAGACGCACTGAGATGCCATGATCAGAGCTGAGATCAGGATGCCGAAGGGTTTGAGACGCATCCTTCTGTAGTCCTCAGCACACGGGGCTCTTGTAGAAGAGATGTTTGGATGGCATGGACCAGCAGCCGTGGAGGGATCGGCTGAGCAGGGAGAACTAGAACGATGCTTTATTGCTGATAGAGCCAGATTTATGAAGACGTGGAGCGTATGGAAGCTGTCCACCGCAATGAGGAGAGATCTGCAAATTTGTCCGACTGCAATCTCAAAGACCAGGAAGCCCAAGATCAAGACCAGCACACACATGCGAGAAGAGCCGGATATCATCGCCATCACACCTGCACAGTAACAAGCAATGATATATTCAAAGTCTCCGTTACATCCAGGAGTGTTTGTCAATGTTCTTCACTGGTGCACTCTTTTTTGATACTGCATTTTGAGAAGATTGTGAAATGTAAAGTCAGAATACCAAGAAAATGTAATAATTGTGAGATTTAAACTCAAAATTCAAGGGGAAAAGGAATTCAGAAAAGATGATAAATGGGAAAAAGTCAGATGTAAAAAGCAAAATGTAAATTCAAAAAAAGTGAGAAAGTAAAAATTGTGACAGGTAAACTTTTGACTGTAAAAGAAAAAAAGAGTCAAAATTACAAGAAGTAAACTCAGAATAAATAATAGTCCAATAAATAAAGTCAAAATTGTAATTTTACAATTTAGAGAGGAAAAAGTAAACTAAAAGTGAAACATTGCCAGACATAAACTCAAAATACTTAAAAAAAAAAAAAAAAAAAATAATAAAAAAAATAAATTGAAAGTTTGAGACAATAAACAAAACAGCCAAATGTAAACTCAGAATTTGGTGGAAAAAAAGTCATTATTGTGCGGTTCTGAGGAGAAATTGCAAAAAGTCAACTCAAAACTCAAAAAAAAAAAAGAAATAAAAGTATATTGTGAGAAAGTAAAAATCGTGACGTGGTGAACTGGTGAACTTTTAACTAGATTTTTAAAAGAAAAAAAGAGTCAAAATTACAAGACGTAAACTCAGATTTCCATAAAAAAAAGTCCAAATTCAGAACAACTCTGAATTCAGAGGGGGAAAATGATAGATTTAAACAGAAAATGCAGAGAAAAGAAATAAGCTTTGTGGGATATAATCTCAGAATTCAGAGGAAAAAAGTAAGAATTCAAAAAAAAAAGAGAATTCTGTTATAAACTGTACTAAACCCAAAATTCTGAGTAATAATATTAACTTGCAATTCTCTGAAAAAGGGGGGAAAAAGTCAGAATTGTAAGAGAAAAAGTTCCAATTACTTTTATATGACAATGGAATAAATTGGGCTCTTCGCTTTTTGCAAAGACTTTTTACCAATTCATTCATTTTAAACAAATGATTAAAACAGACACGACTTGATGATTCTGAAATATTAGTGAAGGTAACTCACTGTTATATGGTAGTCTCCACCATCACACAAGGATTTATCAGTTATAAATCACACTGATGTTCCTCACATTACGGGGATCATGTGAGGATGGTTCTGAAAGTGTTTATTTCTCTGGTGTGAATGTGGAGGGGTTTGCTGTAGACACACAGAGTCGAGCTGAATACTAAGTGTCAAAGATGAGGCTCGGTTGCCATGACCTCTATCAGGACTTCAGCGCATTCAGACCGTACCAATCAACAGAACGCTCTTTCTGGAGACGCTCCAACCTCAGCTACAATAAAAATCATGGACTGCAAGGAGAAAAACACACTAAAGCAGCAAGTGAAGGTACAGCAGCGAATGTAGCTTTAATTATTATGTGCTTATGCCTGGAATGGATGGAGACAGTAAAGCCTTTACGCTGGATTAAACAGGCATTAACGCTTATATTAACTGCCACTAATAAGCTGTTGGATTTATTCTGTGCTTAACAGATCAGTAGGTTCACATACATCAAAAATATATGACTATGGATTTAGTGACATTGTTTGTATGGAAATTAAACACATGCTTAATTCCCCTCAGTTTAATTTTTGCTGATTTCAATAATATATGTGTCCCTGGACCACAAAACCAGTCATAAGGGTCTCTTTTTTATTTAATTAAAATGTATACATTGTCTGAAAACTGAATAAATGAGATTAGGTGCAAATCTGAGTGTGCAAAAAATAATAAAATAAAAAAATAATAATAAAAAATAGACAATATTTCTTATGTAGATATAAATACACACACATACAGTATATATTTTTTTATATTTACATGTATTTGCATGTTTAAATTTGTATCCATATAATTTATATCATAAATAAATATATTTAATATATAAAAATATACATGCATGTGCGTGTGTATATTTATATATACATAATAAAAATGTAGAGTACACACACATATGAAAACAAAAACTTGTATTTTGGTTGTGATTAATCGTTTGACAGCAGTACTTAAAATAAGAAGAATGTAATAAAAAAATCACCAATTAGACAAATAAACTGAGGCTTGAATTGCAGTATATATCTGTCTATCCATCTATCTTAAAGGTTGTCATGTTGTTAAAGCGATGTGAAAATGGAAGAACAACTTATTTTTTAACTGTTTGTCTGCATTAAAAATAATTCTGAAGGGAAAAAGTGTAACAACTGCAAGATTTAAACTCCGAATTCTTAGAAAAAAGGAATATTTTCACTTATTTTTACAGTTTATTTAGCATTATATTGTAAAAACACGACTTTCTTACTCAGTCTAGTGTATAAATCAAGAATCTGAACATTTTACCTGTTTAGGATGTCCTGAGCGCTACGCATGAGAGAGAAAGAGTGAGTCTGTAAGCGCTGTCATGTGAGGATCTTCAGAAGGAGCGCAGCACTTCCACAGCAGCTCACCTCACATTCTCACGACCTGCATTCAGAGCTGATATGCAGAAAAGAAAAAAAAACGTCCACGAAGGGAATTCACATGGAAAGGCTGTGGCTGTTTAACTCTCTCTGTGCCTGAGAGAATCCTCACAGAGAGAACACAAGGCCGAAAACTAACACGTCACATTGAGTTTGACGAGCGAGAGGCTCTTTAAAGCACTAAAACAACAGCAAGCCACAATCAAAACACTGAAAGTGCACACAAAACATCAGCTCTTACCTGAGCGCAAAAACAGATTTAACATTTACCCGCCGACTCGTGAAGTTGATCAGTCATTCTGGAAAATGACTTTAATACTCTGATCTTAATGACTAACAGGAGGCAATGTGCAGCTTCTTTTATTTTTTCAAAGCCGTTCGGTCCTGCTTTGATTAACAAAAGTTGACAGCATTGCAGTGTCTAATGTTCTGACTTTCAAAGTGGAAGGAAACAACATATCTGCAACTACACAGTAACATGACTTAATTTCCCTAAGAAATAACAAATAACTTTTTTAACACTTTAAGGACCGATTCTCACTATTGACTAGCATGCATATTACTAGCATATTGACTGTTTATTAACACTAAATAAAACATTTGTCTTATTATGCATGACCACATTTTAGATCTTTTAATCTCTACCCCAAACCTAAACTTAATTACCTTCCTAACTATTAATAAGCAGCCATTTAGGAGTTTATTTAGACAAATGTTGTAATTAATAGAGAAAATTGGACCTTACAATGAAGTGCAACCTTTTTTATCATTCTCTTGAAATATTATCTATTTTATACACAGCTTCAAAAACGTTTATTTTTTTTGGTCTGTGTCATATTTATCTGTGTGTAAATAAAAAAAAAAAGTAGGAACAATGCTGCAATTGCCAGTAAACACTGTAAAAAAAACTAAAAAAATCAGTGGTTGCCGGAATTTGACCATAAAAAATACGGTAACAACATTTTATTTTATTATTTTACTTATTTATTTATTTTATTAATATATAAGTACTGAAATGTGTTTTGTAGCTTTGAAATACTCTGATAAGCACTAAAAGCAGGTGATGATGAGAAAGTCACATGATGAACCAAAACCCATCACAAGCAGCTTTTAAGGAGCTCAGAGTCATTCACACAAACACTAAACACCATCATAGTGGCACTCATTAAACTCAAATATACAACCTTACATGTAACATACAGCCCTAATAAACATGATAAGAAAAAAAAACTAAGAAACATAGTGATTTCAAAGAAAAAACATTAAATTCTAAACTAAATTTGAAATGCAATGCTGGGAATACTGGAATGTAATTTTACGGTTTGTCCCTGTAAATTTTACAGGAATTTACCGTTAACCATTTAACAGGTTTTTTTACCAGTCATTTTTTAAATAGTTACAGAGACTGAAAACATTACACTGAATTAATTGTGGAATTTTAAAGAAGAAAAACACAAGCAGTTGCGAATCACTGAGGATTACATGGAAATTCCTTCAAAGTAGGTTTATAATAATAAGCTCCAAGAGTCAAATACCTTGAAAATTCCTTCTATACGGCACTGAACATCCCAAAGTACAGCATGACTGAATGGCTTTAACATAATGAAGAAATAATGATTTAAAATATGTCACAGAAGCTCAGTGTGATTTGATTGAAACTCTGGACGAGCAGCAGGGTGTTGTTGGTGTGTCGCTGTTTCAACAGAAGCCAGATAATCTCAAACATCTTTCTCTCCTGCGGCAGGTGGTTTGTTAGTGTTTGCATACATCTGAGGGTGTGTAACATACCAGACCACCTGATGATCCGCTTGCTTTCACAGAAACCAGGGCCTTCCACCTGTGCAAACCAACAACACGTCCAGCCCATGCATACAAATAAAACAAAATTAAATTCAGAAATTAGGTTGTCTTGCTGAAATGTCCAGCCTTGTTTCATCTTCGTCATCCTGGTAGCAGCCAATATTAATTCAATTCTAGTTACTGACCTAGTGTATTGGCTTTCCGTGCCTTTTTTCACCTCCCTTTCTTCTTGTGTTCAATATTTTTTCCTGGTCTCGTTCCATTTCATTACAAAAAAATGTAATTTCTGAACTAATTTGTTTTGTTTTGTTTGTATGTATGAAGCACTTGGGTTGTTAACGACATCTGGTGACAATTTCAAGTCAACAGCACCTTTAGAAATATAGGTCTGTTTACTGAGATAAATGGTGACTTGTTCAATACTTCTTTTACCTGCTGTACACCTTAAAATGCGCGAGAAAAACAAGCGCAGCCATCTTTAGAATTTTGTCTTTGAACTTCAGTTTTCTGCGACAGCTCTATATCCATAGATGCCTCATTAACAACTGTTTCTATGGGCCGTGATACATGTCTGTCTCCTATTTTATTACGGCCATTTCTTCACGTAAAATCAGGGCGCGTCCATGGGTGTAGCTTCCGGTCTCATCCACGTCTGGCTATTTTTAGCTGTACAAATGAGTTCGTTTTGCTATTTTAAATGTATTTTCTTAATTATGAACACACCGGTTTGTAGTGCAAACAGTTTACCGTTTACTGCACGTTATGAGTGCTTCATTCATTAGTGCATCAAACACTAGTGTGTTTATAATTACAATAATAGTGAAAATATGATAGATACCTGTTTGCAATATCAAGCAGCTTAACAAACTGTTGTCTTGCACATTCAAGCTAAAAATGCTTTCATCCACTCTTACCTTAAAACTTTTTAAATGATTGCTTCATGCTGAATGGTATAATAAAACCAATGTCAAATATAACTTTAAATCCTAAGTGCAATTAGGAAAGTTGTTTAATAAAAAACAAACATGCTTTTTTTTGTCATTACATGCATTTATTTGAGAGGGAAAAGCCATACACATCTCTTTGTGTTTACCAGTACAGTTTGATTAATTTAACAGGTAATTTTAAAAATTACTAAAAATAAAGCATTACAAACATCGGGTTGGGGGGCAGCACAGAAGTTTTGATTTCAAGGTCAAAGACAATCTGGATGTAGAGGCAAAGCTTCTCTGAAACCTGGCAGATAGACGTCAGAGTCGACATCAGCCAGACGTTAAAGAGAGAGAGAGAGAGATAGAGAAACTGAAAAGCACCAACCACAGAGCCTGGAATGGTGAAAAGTACTACACTGATCAGCTCAAGCCTCGCTTCCTCGCCCTAGAATCACACGTTTGTCTGACGATGGCCACTTCTCTCGAGGTAAAGTGTAGTCTCTAGTGTCTCCAGCGGCAGTAGCTTCACACAAGCGTAGTGTTTTCTTCATGAAGTCTTGTGCTCAGGCACTCCTACTGCCTCGTTTCACGCCCAAACACACGCCCGATTCACATAATATACTCTCCCAGAGCTCCAGCCCTATTTATATAAATCAATCCCCGCCCCTTTCCCAAACCCCCACCAATCAAAATAGGAAAACTTTCAACTTAATATTTGCTCTTTATAGAATCTGAAAATATACACCAAAGGGGGAAAATCCCACCACAACAGCTTTAAAAAAAGATGGGGAACACGAAGAGGGAGAAAGAAAAAGAAAAGAAATCGCAACAGACTCGGGTCGTTTAAAATAAATACAAACTGATTTAGCCAAGCAGCCAGAATAAAGAGCTGAAAAAAGGTTTAAAGGCAAATGTGTCTTGTCCTGTCTTCGGATGGGTAAGTATGGTGGTGACACACAGGGTTTTACCGATGGAAGACAGCATGAGTGTTTGAGATAGCAAGAGAGAGTGAAAATTGTACAGCTCGTTCGCTCGCCGAGGACGAAGACGTCTGAATCATTCAGATGACTCGCTAAATTGTTCCACACATTCACGCAGGTCTCAGAAGTGCTGGTTGATGAAGGGAACCTGGTGAGATCAGAAGTGGGTGTGTTGACCGATTCCTGAGCAGCAGGAACTAACGGAAAGCAGTGTTTTTGTGTTAACCAGACACTAATAATGACAAACACACACAGAGACTTGTCACGAAACAACATCCTCCTGCTTGGAAGCCAAAACCAATGAAATGTCTTTGCGTGTTCCAGCCGGTCAGTCTCTGTACTGCATTATAACCTCCGGTCCACCGGGGGGCGGCGGAGAGCAGCCCTGCGCCACAGTCGACAGCGTACCGGGGAGGAACTGAAGAAGGTCGCCGGTTAGCGTGTGTGTGTTTCTCTGCAGGTGCGTCTTTGGTGTGAACTGTGTGAACGTACAACTTTACGGCAAACGTTTGAATCGCAGAAGAGGTTTTCATAATTTCAATCAAAGTTGGACACTGGAGGGAAGGTGAGTCCTCTGTGTTCTGATGCAACGATTGGAAAATTAGTGGAAAAGACATGAGAAAGACTGAAAGAGGCCCGAGGAATATGAGCGGGTGCCGTGTGGCAGGAACAAACCGGCCCTTCTGATTCTCTCTGCATGTGTGGATCCTGAGAAGAGACAAAGACGGGTTAACTTCACCTACCAGACTTACTGGGAAGCACATTATTAAGTTATTATTCCAGGAATTCCTTCATAAACATGGGAATTTCCTTGCATTACCTTGGTTACAGCATTACGGTGCATCTCTGCTGGTGTCCAGACTGGCATCAAGGAGAAGCTCCTCTAAATCCTGCCCACAGCTCAGCTCTGCTGTCACGCTCACTGAGACACACACACACACACTGAATCATTCTCTGCATGCTCAAAAACATATCATATATATGTGTCTCAGTATATTCAAAAAAATTCCAATGTTTGAGCTTGGAGTATGAGTTGCATGTGATCAGATACTACAAACCTGTTCAAACCAACGCAGAGAGATTTAAAGCGTTTCTAAGCCTTAGCGTGGACAGGCATTAAAAAACATTTTTCCATTTACTTGTCTTCACACACTGTACACCAAAAAACAACATACAACGTGACCACAAGAAAATTCTATTTTATTATTAACTTCGAAATACTACTAATAATACACAATACATAGAAAATGAGTCAGTTGATCCTGATTCAGTCAGACTTACAAACTCAGGAGTTACTGAATCGGCGTGATGCATCTTCAAATGAATGAACTTGACTCAATATACAGTATAAATATACAGAAACCGGACCAGTTTTTTCATCGATTGCTCAGAAAAACTCGGCTTGAAGAATCTTTAGCTAAATGAGCATTTCTGAATAAAAGTGATTTAAATAATGACCTTGTCACTTGATAATACTAGTCTCAAAATTAAATGAAATTAAATGTGGTTTTTTTCATTAATCACAGAGGAAATCCAGCTAGTTCATGAATTACACAGATAAGTTCACAAATTATTTCAATTAGCCTGATGAATCTTCAAATTAACAAACATGTTATTATTATAGCAGACCAATCACAGCGCTTGGGGTCCATGTAGAATTGATGCACTGTTAAGGTTGAGTATATACTGTATTCTATACACAGTAACACGAATGAGAAGTGTGCCCAACCTTATGACTGGTATTCTACGAATATCAATATCAGCCCCAAAAACCCATATTGGTCATGGCATCAAGCTCTAATAAGTCATATATGCCATTTTATTTTACGTTTGATTACTTTATTCAATATCTGTACCTTTAAAAAAATGCTAGACCTACCTAAAAAACCTGAAAGGGGCTCAGAAAATCACTCTGGATGCCTCACATCCAAGCCATCCCATTTTTGAACATTTGCCAGTGCTATAGAGCCCCAAATACCAGGACAGTTTCTTCCCTCAGGCAATCTACCTTACGAACAGTTAAATGTTCTCCCCATGGGAGACACCTACACCCTAGTGCATTTCTTGTATGCTCAAGCGTACTTTGCACTCAAGCTCTTTCTGATAGTCGCATCAGAATTGGTGTGAACAGGTTTTAGGAACGATGTAAATGTAATTTAATCCACATAAACGTGCTCCAGTATTGTGGCATGACGCAGTGGAAAATCAGCGTTAACTCACCATGCTCCATGACGCAGCTGGCTGGTTTGGGTCCCTCAGGTTCAAGCAGGTGAAAGGCAAATTCTGGCTTCAGGCCGTTGGGCAGCGCTGCTCCCGTACTCACAGCCGGATGACCTTCAGCTTCTTCTGTAGAGATCTGCTCAGGAGATCCTGCCCGAGCACTGCAGTCTTCCTTATCGGTAGCACCTGGATGAACCTCCCGCAGCTGTTCTGGACACGGTTCAGCTTTTGGGTTCAGCGTCTCGTCTCGGGACCGTCCTGACACTGATGTCTCTGTTTGGATGTGCTCGGTGAACGCCTGGTCCTTCTCGTTTACATTTTGCGATGTTTCTGTGATTTGTATTTTCTGCTCTAAGTGAGTCTGATCGGCCTGATTCTTGCTTCCAAATGGCGTAGCAGGTTCCTGCGCGATTTCCGATGATGACTCCTTCACATTCTCCTGCTTCTCCGCAAGTGAAGAGGCTGCTGGTGCTGGTGTTGTTTCTGCACATGATGTTAGAGTTAATTCTGTTTGCTCGGAGGGTGAATCGAAAGGTGCTTTTGTATCAGTTTGTGTGGATGTTTGGCTCTCTGCCGCCCTCTCGCCGACACCTTTCGCCAACGCAGTCATCTGCTGCTGCTCCGGAGGGCTTTCCACGCGGGTTACCATAAAGATTTTGTGTCCTCTGCCAGGACTGGACACTGAAAAGCAGCGGCCAGGAGATGCTGGGGCTCCGGGGGTGGCGCTGGCTTCGGTCACTGTTATTCCCGCTGGAGATGCTGGTAGAGGAGGCGTTGAGGCCACGGCTTTACTGGCGCTTATTACAGGAATAGGAATGGGAGATGTGGTGTTTGCAGAAGCTTTGGGCTCCTCGGGTGAGTCCTCGTCCTCGGTGTCCGAGTCGGAGTCGTCTTGTAGTGTGGGTTTCTGATCTTTGACCTCTTGGCTGTCGGGTACGCTGACCTCGTCGGTTGCGCCTCCCTGACCTGTGGTGCTTTCTTCTTCAGTGTTCTCAGCAGATGCTTCTTCTTCCTCTTGAGTTTGGTCCTCTGTGGCGATTTCGGCCATTGAAACTGAAAGCCTCATCTTTTGCTC
This sequence comes from Enteromius argenteus, assembly GCA_032357425.1. NCBI lineage: Eukaryota > Metazoa > Chordata > Actinopteri > Cypriniformes > Cyprinidae > Enteromius > Enteromius argenteus. The sequence goes on along the minus strand of JAUCMR010000043.1, from coordinate 11,466,183 downwards.
CGTCTCCTCCTTCTCTTTGGCCAGGATGAAGTTCCTCTTGCAGCCGTTCTGAATGTCTGCCAGCAGGGCGCGCTGCGTCTCAATGAAACTCTTCACCTGTGAGGAAAAAAATAAATACAGCACAGTTATGCAATACAAAGGTCACAGATGCATGTAATGAACACTGTGGCATATAATTAATTGTAGTTACTGAAAAAAACTTATCTATACAAACAGTATGGGTTTGTGGTAGGTTACTGTTAAGACTTTTAAATATTTCTGAAATAATACTTTTGAGCTCACCAAGGCTGCATTTATTTAATCCAAAATACAAGCATATTGCAATTTAAAATAGATGTGAACATAGCAAAATCTAATTTATTTCATCATTACATTTCTGATTATTATCAGTGTTGAAAACAGCTTCATATTTTTGTGGAAACATCCATACATTTTATTTTTCAGAATGTTTTGAATAGAAAGTTCATAAGAACAGCATTTATTTGAAATAAAAATCTTTAGTAACATTATAAATGACTTTACTGTCACGTTTGATATTTGTTTATTTATTTATTTTTGTATTCTTACCGACACCAATCATTTGAATGGTAGCGTATAGATAATTTCCACTGCTTTTCACTAGAATTTAATCTATTAAAATAAAATCGTTAAATATTATATACTACTAATATATAACTTAATTTTAATACATTTACCTCAATATAACACAATACTGTAACAAACATTTGCCTTTATACTGTGTATCTTAAAAACATTTAAATAAGAAAAAGACCACAAGAACACTTCAATGAGCATTTCTGAATTTCAATAAGAGTTGAACTTAATATATCTAATGATATTTTTATGATTTAAGTTTAAATCAGAGACTCCATTATAATAGCCTTACCTGTCCTAAGCACATTGTACGTTGTGAGATAAAGAAGGATCATGAAACTAATCTAATGGCAATGGAAAGTAACGTCTGAATAAAAGTTATGTTGTGATATGTCAGCGTTGCAGCAGCAAATTAAATGTAAATGCATGCAGTTTGATGTTATCCCCTTCCCCTTTAACAAACACTCACCGTCTCTTTCTTGGGCTCTCGGTCCAGGTCGAGTCGGAGCAACGATGTGTTGACTTTAAAGGCGAGCGTGAGAGCCATGAGGCCTCCGGTTTTAATTTCATTCTCCCGCATGTCCAGCCGGAGGAGCCTCGGACTCTCAGCGATGAATTCTGCGATGGCCACCGCTCCTAACATACGAACAAACACAGCGGTCATCTACACATTCACTCACACCATCATCTGCATTGGAAGAAACTAATTCATTGTTTATATGACAGTAACTTCACATCTCGCTCTAGATCTCACCTTCACAGGAGAGTTTGGTGGAGGCCAGACCCAGTCTAAGGATGGACCGGTTTGCTATGAGTCCGTCTTTTAGCTTGTGCACTCCTTCGTTCCCCACTGCATTATGACCGAGGTTCAGTGTTTCCAAACTTTGAGTGAAAGGCTACAGGAACAGAGAGCAAACGAGATGCATCGGTGAAAGCAGAGAGAGCTGGAAGAACTGAAAGTGGATTAACTCTGAAGTGTTAGACTTTCAAAATGCATGTGTTCAATCACGTAACCAGTTCTGACGACCAGAACGGACTGCAGTGCATTACACACAAAGCTGTGAGAATGTGTGTGTGTGTGTGTTTTGTCCTTAATTAACAAAAAGACGGCAGGACACACGTAAACACGAGCGCTGCATGGTCAGCAGCTGGCAGACACACACAGCATCCTCTCAATCTACTTAATGAGCATCTGACTGAACGAGGCTCAGCTCATCTATTGTGCTGCCCAATATTTTTGTGGAAACTGTAATATTTTAATACTGTTATTTAGCATTCCTTAATTCAGTTAATACTTTTATCCAGTAAGGACGCATTGAATTGATCAAATGTAAAAAGCAAACATTTATAATGTTACAAAAGATTTCTATTTGAGGTTTTATTTGGTGTTTAAACACCTATACATGTGTAAACTTTCACAATAACAGATTTTAAGTTAAGTTAATGATGCTTATTACATTGTCTTCTGCTCTGTTGGTTGATTTTTGTGTTTTGTTCACCAAAAACATTTCATTCTATGGGTCTATGATAGACTGCCCTCTTGTGTGTGTGTGTATATGTATGCTGTGTTGAAGGGCGTGTGTGTCCGGGATCTAATTGGCTGGAGGTTGCTATTGGTCCATTTCATCACCTGACCCAGTTATAGGCCACACCCTGAACACTCTGGAGGTGCCACCTTGTGCCATTGCTCATTGTGTAGACTTTCTACCGCGTTTCTTCTTTGTTACTTCGTTTCAACTAGTACCTTTTGTATATTGTGTCGCAGAATTCACTTATTTTGCTATTACCATTGTAAATATCTCTTGTATATTATTGTTTCACTTAACCTAGAAGGGAATTAGGGAGTTAGATGCCAATTTTGTTTTTGTACATCTTTTCACTCTGTTTGTCTTCAGGGAGGTGGGGAAGTTGTTTGTATTTATTTTAATTTCTTTTACCCATTATAGGGAAGATAGAGGTTCAAATAAAGAAGTATTTTGTTTGTTATTTTGGCCTGGTCTACCCCTGAAGATTTATCCCTTCTTAATCAATAAAATAGCACAAAGTGATATCTCTCTGGTAGTAATTTTCTATCCATCACCTTACTTTTAATGTTTCTGTTATGAGGTCGTAACAATAGGTGCAGAGATATGTAGGTATATCTAACTTGCAGCACTATTTACAACTATTTTAAGTTTAAATGATTAGAAAAAAAAAAAAAAAAGTCAATAAATATTTTCAAAAATGGTTTGACAAAACAAACCCAATTCTAATCGAATCCTAATGTTAATAATGCTATATACTAAGTATTATATAATTACACTCACAATGACACCTTAAAATGAAGTGGAATTCCTATTTCTTTCAGGCTTGCACATATTTAACAAATACATTTGTGTGGAATAGTCTGTGTGAATAGTTTTGGGACAAAGTCCGATGCCAATTTGCTTTGCTTTGTTGTGTTGCTCTTGGTTTGAATAAGTCCTAAAGATGTGGATTTGCTCATGGAAACTTTTGTGACACAGTTGTGTGTGTGTGTGTGTGTGTTTACCAAAGCGGCGGCCATGTATCCCATGCCATTGTGTGTGAGCTGGTTGTTCCAGAGCACCAGAGTGACCAAACCCTTCCTCTGCTCCTTCAGACCCTCACATATATACGCCAACCCTGAGGAAACGAGCAAAAGCAAATACAGCGGCTTAAACGACAAGGACAAACATTACTGAAGCAGGAGATCAGTCACCAAGACATGGAGCTGATCTGGAGAGAGGAAGAGAGGTCAGACCTGAGTCCAGTATGTGATTGTTTCTCAGGTCCAGAATCTGGATGTTGTAGTTGAACTTCAGCAGATTGCCCAGCTGAGCCGAGTCCTGCAGACCGTTCAGCTTGTTTTCAGCCAAATAGAGCTCTCTGAGGTTCATGTTCATCTTCAGTGCTGTGGCTTAACACACATATAAAACAAAAATGGACTTTTAACAGCTCCTTTCACATTTGATTTTGGGAAAAAGGTTAACATAAAGCTGTAGTAACTGATGCATGACTTCTAATATCTGTCGTACAAAATCTACTTACATGCCTTCTGTCATCTGATTGATAGTTTTTATTTTTTATCAAGTAAAAGGCCTTTTAGTATAATTGTACAAACATCCACCTTCATCTTGTGCTTCACGTGTCTATTTGCTGTCAAGCCTTTACTGATTTTAAACTTCTGTAAACTTAAGAATAACTTTTTATATTAATAATGTTTCTAATATTTCAAAATGAATAACAGGAAAACACTCACTTTATATATATATATATATATATATATATATATATTATTTATGTAAATATAAACACACACACACACACACACACATACATATACATATAAATAGATATAGATATAGATCTATCTATCTATATATACAGTACAGGCCTAAAGTTTGGACACACCTTCTCATTCAATGTGTTTTCTTTATTTTCATGACCATTTACATTGGTAGATTCTCACTGAA
>JAUCMR010000043.1:11422829-11444922 GCA_032357425.1 Enteromius argenteus | reverse complement strand
TCTGTAACACCAACATGTTTTCTTTTTAAGTGTTCGTGCATGACTGTGGTACTGCCGTGCCATGAAAGCTCGGTCCTACCGTCTTCTTAGAGGCGTTTAATGTAAATCGCTCCCATACCTTGGAGGATTTGGGGCGCACGCTTTTTCCAGCAGACGCTTCTGTAACCTCCATTGCGCGAGCGGCTGTGTGTCTGTGTGTATTTGTGCATCTTGTGGTCGTGCTCCTCAGTAACGTGAGCAGCCCAACTAATCGATAACGGCATTCGTTGACAACGAATTTCATCATTGATAATTATCAATTAGTTGTTGCAGTCCTATTCATGATTAATGGTCACACTTTATATTAAGTGGCCTTAAGCTACTATGTACTTACATCCAAAAATAAGTACAACGTACAGGTTTGGTGGTACAGGTAGGTTTAAGGGTTGGGTCAACATTATAATTAAAATGTAATTACAGAAATGAATTACGTGCAGGTATTTTTTAAATATAAGTACAATGTAAAAACATGTATTTACACAATATGCATTGTATCAAATGTTTAATTTAATTGTAAGTACACAGTAGTTAAGGACTCCTAATATAAAGTGGGACTAGGACAAGTTATACTGTAAATTCCATTCCATTTTCATGACTGGATTCTGTAACTCAGTCCTGCTTCTTGAAGTCATAGAGTACTACATTTGTGACATGTTGAAGTAAATCAGGCAATGCAATCAATAAAAAAACATTTTAAAAATGCCTAAAATATGACCATTCATTTCCATTCTGCATGCACATGCTGTATGAACATGAGGGCCGTGTTAGAGCGGCCAGAGTCCGAGGGCACTGAACGTGCTCCATGTACTCAGTGTACAGCATGTCCTTGGAAAAGCACTCGCTTTTCAGTCTCAGCATGGGTAAATGTTCCCTGAGAGAGAGGCTTCCCAAAATGGGAAAACGATACCAAACACTCCTTAATATTTCCAAATGCACAGAGATAAATGCCATCTCTTTTCACATGTTGACTACGTGACAGCTGGCTCCTTCAGCAGTGTCAGCGCTGGCACTGAGCATCAGATGAAATCATTAAGTCATGTCATGAAACGTCTTCAAAGAAGAGAAAAGCAGGCATGTTTTTAAAGTGCAGCCATCGTATTTTTACCACATTTGCACAGCTATTTGGACACGCCATCTGGGTAGGTTTCATAACCTGAAAAAACATCCAAAAGCACGTGTATGTGTTTACCACTTCCAGGTTCCAGATCAACAGTGGTGAGATTTCAGCATGGTACATTTGAAAATGTTACCGTGATAAAGACTAACCACAACGCTAAAACATCAGTATCTCCTTCCCTAGCGCCACATGCACTATGTATATAGATCATGGCATCATGAGAGTGGGGTGAATCAATGAGAATCCGCCCGTCAGCAAACAGCCTTTGGGGGAACCTGTGGTCTACATTCCTCTGAATGGCGTCTTTCCAAAAGCAGCGGTGGAGAACACTTACTCAAGTGTGCTGCTGAGCTGCACAAGAAAATATTTCAAAGAATGTTGCTAATCAAACTATTTTGTACTTTATGATGGCCAATGATAATGCTAGAAGGGTGGCCGATAGCCTATGTAAAGGTTATATAGGCTATATATTTAACATATTACACTATTTAACTGAAATATAGTAAAGAACACATGCTGCAATTAAATATAGCCTATATTTTAGACAGCTGGCTATATAAAATAATATGATATATCACAGTAATGCACATGCATGATATTTGTTATTGATAAAAGTCTTATGCCTAGTATATTAAGAGTGACAGTTTAAAAAGAGTTTAAAAATTATTTGAATTTTATCTGTAAAATAAACAATGACAATAGAGAACTTAGAAATCTTTCTTTAACTCTTATCGGCTAAAGAGGAAAACCCAACCGAAGACTGCTAAAAGTCAGAAATCAGCACGCAAACAGATTATTTGAAAAAAATATCTCCCCTAACCTTGCAAAGCATTAGATCAATTTCATCAGTGGCAGATAAAACAAACTAGACAGCAGTTCAGAAAGCACATCTCTTTATCTAAACCCACCGGCATCTGATTCAATTGAATACATGCTTGCACATACCTGAACATATAAAGCAGATGTCAGAGCAGCAAACATCAGTGAAATAGAGCTTGTAAACTGTGAAGGCTTTAAAGAGCAGGTGTGTTGGAAATATGATACTGTTCAACAAAACCAGCACATTTCCACCAAAACTCAATGGTTCTGAAGGTCATTCACAAGTAAAACACATCTTATTGATAATTCAGAGCATAAAAAGCATGTTCTGGAGCCAGCGCTTAAAGCTAACCACAGAATATCAATTGGCAGTGTAAATGAACTGTGCCACTTTACTGTGAATCACATCCCTGAAATTCTCAGGAAGAGTCTACTCGCCTGCCCTGAAGCATCTGAATATTAACTGCATAATATATTTATGTTTGTAGAAGATTAATAAGTGAGGTAACAAAGCCAGAGGCTATTTAAATCCAGCTCAAACCACATGACTAAAATAAAAAAAAAAAAATCACAATTTTCCACATCATAATTATTGAAAAGGGACAAAATTACCCAGAATCTGATTTATTCACTATAAAAAAAAAAATTGGTTGGTTGATTCTTGATTTTTGAGTTTTACATTTAAAGATTTGAAAGATCAAGACGGCACATTACACAAGTTTATAAAAGCTCATCCTTCAGGCGGAGCGGTGATTAGGTCTCAGTTTAAACAGATTCTATGAGTGTGATTGCTCAAACTTCAAACTGTAAAAGTACAGCAAGGCCTGGTCTTCCTCAGAGCGAAGATAACGACAGCTCTTTAAACTGCGCACTGCTGTTTGATAAGGATGATATGTAAACAAAAGCTAAATGTCGCAATTAACGTGAGGTGCTGTCAGCAGACAGAATCGAGCCCCTCAGGGTACAGACGCAAACGCTCGCACACTTGAGAAAGACAGCATGCTGTCCTCCTTCTCCATCAAACAAGCCCAGACATTACCGTGTTCATTTCCACTAAGCTCAAGGCACGAGACAAAACACACCACACAAGCCCATTTTCTGAGCGTTTCGCAGGCCTTTTTTGGCACTACTGAAACACTCACTTGTCCACTAACAATGTCCAACAATGGTTTGTTTTCTTCACACATCACGGGTCTCATATTTCATCTCAAGCCAGCGATTCACAATGACACAGTCCTTGATTAACAATAACAAATTTTTGCTAAATTTGTATTAGGAGCAAAATCGTTGATTGTGACAAATGAAGGAATTGACAGATAGTCAGAATTTATTAAAACTAAGAGAAATAATTTCCACATAGTAAATACTACAATAGTATTAGGGGGGTGTACTAATGAACTAATGATGAAGGCATTGTAAAAAAGTTCCCAAAACTTATGAGGTGACCGCATTACAACAAAATGAAACCCCCTGACATAAAAGTGACTGAAGTTGGACAAATACCCAAGTATTTCTTGAAAAGTGCTGGAACTGTAATAAAGCTCCAATGTTTCGGACTCAGCAAAAATTGCTCCCAAAGCCGAAGTACCACAGACCAAATGAGATTGTGTCATGAATTACAATCTCCTCTGTAAGCCTCCCAATAACTCACAGACCAACAAAGCGTAAGAAAAGAAAAGCAATCTTCTATTTCTCTTACCTCTCTGAAATCATTGCTGCAAGGTTGCAGTGACAGCAAAAGTCAGGCTTTACAATGAAGAAAGGCCATTCGTTTGGGCAGGTAAAAGGACCATTACTCATGATTGGGAAATGCTTTAATTGAGTGACCTGATCAGCCACTTTTTTTGTTTGTTTGAAAAGAGTAAACCAACCGGTCTGATTAGCCTGTTAGATGGCCTGAAATTATAAAGCATAACAGAAATAACACAACTAAAGGCACACAGACATATACAACTTTCAAATGATTCCAAAAAAGAGTGTTTCTGCAGTCAAGCCATCAAATAACCATTTTGGTTTCCCCAAAGAACCATTTAGTTCTTAATAGAAATGTTTTCTTAGATTGAAGAGCATTTTAATAGTCTAAAGAACTGTTTTCTACTACAAATTCAATTTTCTTTGTAAAGGAAAGTTCCATAGATATTAAAGTGTTAGTTCTTCTCCCCCGAGTTACGTCTTCCGTCATTTTAGAGAGTATCACAATGCAGCGCATACGCAAGCTTTAACGTATTTGACGTAATCAGCCTTGTTTACATCCATGGAGAGCATGCGGAGACGAGCAGTAGGTTGCAGTATTTACGCCATTAAAAGGAAAAGACGACGCTCAACATTTGAATAACTTTAATGTGCTTGAATTGTGTATCAAACACTAGGACATCGGATCAATATTCAGTGACTAGAATTGGATCAGGACAACCTGATCAGAAACCCCTTTTATTTGTTGTTGTGCATCCATGTGGATAGGGATTGTTTGACAATGTTGTCGTCTGCACACTGAACTTTTCAAAATGACAAAGGAAAGACTTTTCCATTTTTAGTACACTATTGTTGTGTAAACGTACCCCAAGCTTTCCACCGTTTCACCATGAGTTTTCCAAAGTTGAGCAAAGTATTCCTGCAATAAATATCATTAAAAAATGTACACTTTTTTGGTAAAAAGGCATATCCCTAGTCCCCTGTCGTATCAGGAGGGGCCTTGGAGGCCGCTGGCAAACATGAGTGGGGCTCTCAGGGACGCCACGGGGCAGTAACATCTGAGCGATACGTTCCAAAATAGATCTTCACACCACCTCATGCCAGTGGACCTCAAAGCCATTCACACAGCAGTGCCACGGTCACAGGGGCCAGTGTGTGTGTTAAGAGAGAGAAAAACACACCCACGCCAGCCATGCCCTTTCTCTAGCTAAGAAACATCAAAAATACCTGAATGAAACCACCAGAAGAGTTAAAAAGCCTCTTCAATATCTTGTTATATGAGGTTGCAGAGCGATAATAGTGATGCAGTATATTAAAATTCTCTTTTCACATGAAATAAAAACTAAATCAATTCTATAAATAACTGAAATAGATGAATTACACCAAAACTACAATTACAGGTCGTCTGATCTTAGGAATGTCTAGAAACATCCAAGGATGTAAATTGGTAAATGGACTGGCAAAAATTATCAGCCATATACTATTTTTGTCAAGAAATGTCCTTTGTCACTTAAAGTTATGCAAGGAAATCCTGTGACAATGACAATTGCAAAAAAACATAAAATCATAAACACTTCTCTAAACAACTCTAAAAAATGCAGGGTTAAATGCAACCCAGACAAAATATGGACAAACCCAGAAATTGGGTTGATTTGAGTTGAAAGGTTGAGTAAAACCTTTTTTTTTTACCCTAAGTGACGGGTAAACATTTAACCTAACAGCTGGGTCAAGATAATTGTCCTGGGTTGTATTTAACCCAGCATTTATTCGTGTAAGAATGGCATGCAATGCAAAACAATAATAAAATGCAAAACAACAACAAAAAATTGGATCACGTGAATATTCAGCTTGGCTTTGCTATGGATTATAAACATCCTTTATATTTTAAAATGTAATACTTCACCACTGCAAACACAACTGAGCAACAGAGCAAAAGCAGCTTGGTTTCTAATCTGATCCACTGGCTCTCTCGTGAAGTCATTTACAGAAGACACACAAACACTGTAGTGTTTCCCTGAGACCAAGACTCTGGGTCTGAGGAAATGGTGTAGGAAACCAAGCTACAAAAGTGGGAAGTTAAGCCTCAGAATATAAGGAAATTATAGAGCGTACAGTACAGGCAGGTGACTTAAACTACTTCCTCATACTTAAATAACAGCAGAACAATGTGTGACTGTGAAATAAGACCAGCCAACACCTGCGAAAAAGCTTCCCTCCTAATCATTATGGACAAAAAGCTATTAGAAATCGAGTTAAAGCTCTGAGAAAAATGCACAACCAACTATGTGACAATTATGAGACTGCAGAGAGTGTGTTGAGTATAGAATAAATGTTTTAAGGTGCTTCGAATTCAGAGCAGTAATTTAATTCACAGTATTTGCAAGGACAGTCCTGCTGAAGCAACCTAGCATACTGTGCCCTGCTCAAAGGCACAATGGTGGCGGAGCAGGACAGGGATCGCTGGAACTCCAGGGACAACATTACTTGGAAATGAACCAGCAACCTTTGTGCTTACTAATCAGATACTTAAACGTTAGGCCATTACCACAAATAGCCTGGGATAGCTGGACCTGGATCCTTTAAAATGTGCATAAACTATGCAATTCAAAGCTCTCTTTTGAGAGAATTATGTAATAAATATTAATTAAACTGATAATACTTTGAAATAATAAACATTACTAATGATCTTTCGAACACTGCACAATACGGGTATAACTTTACAATTACATTTGTTCAACTTAGCGAATGCATTTGAGCTTTTTTATTCACAGAATAATGCACATGTACATAATTATTCATTGTTTATGTTCGTTCATAATTTATTACGGTTTATTTAAGCAATTTTAAATGTTAAAGATGTGACAGCAAGCATATGTATGAAGTAACTAAACAAAATGCCCACTGTAAAACTTGTTTATTGTTCACAATATTTAATGATATATTATTGTTATTGTAAAGTGTCACCAATGTATTATTAAATTGTTACAATTTACACTTAATGTAAAATATCTTTTCATATTTAAAGGAGTGGTTGATCAGCTTGTTTAAAAGGCTCGAATGTATTTATGGGGTGCAATTTAACGTGCTCATGCATTATTTTTTACATATTTAACTTTATTCTGTTTCTGCTCTCGCCAAAATGCCCAGTAGAGTTCCTGGATCAACGTTTAAGTAAACGTCACTGTTAGCTCTTCACAAAAAGAAGCTCACTGTAGTCCCAATCAGCCTTTTTTGTAACCCGATTTCTATAAATGAAAATATTTCACTCTGCATTAAACTTGAAAGCAAAAACTAAAAGTAAAAAAGTGAAAGCATTCAAAATATCATAATTACAGAGATTAACTCTTTGCCATATTCAAGAATCAGCTAAAAACACATCACTTCCATCCGTATTTGACCTGCACTCCATATTTAATTCTATTCTATCCTCTTTTTGACTTTGTTTACTGCTTGATTTCTTAAAAACGTATTAGCTTGTCTATTATTTATGTATTCTGTCTGTTTTCTTTTTATTTATTATACAAATATATATAGTGTCTGCTAATGATGTAAATGTGAATGTAGTTCAAGTCACTAGAAAAAACTGTGTTTGTAGATGACAAGCAATAACTATATTATTTATGTCAAAACTAGGCTAAACTATGTACAAAGACAAGAGTGCCTATATAATGTGGCACTGCAAAGTAAACAAACAGCAGCTGTCAGACAAACACAGTATTTATCGTGTCTAAAAGCATCATTGTTTCCCTTTTGAGCTTCCACAGACACAAGCGACCTGGCCAGTGCTATATACGCAGAGGAGATTCCCTGCAGGGTAAAAAGAGACACACCTCGAAAACCTTCGGCCTAGAAAGCACAGCGCACGCTGTTATGTGTTCACACATCGCAGCCAATCGAGCAGAACTGGATCTCTCTGATTTTCCTGCACGATGCTGATATCTCAGAGCGCGCTTTACGCAACACCGGCCGCCTGGACGAGCTCCAGAGGTTCCTCCGTATCTGTGAGACAGCTGCCCGAGGCTCAGACGGATCGCAGCAGTTGTTATGGAGCTGCTGAATGACCCAGGAGGACTTACGGATCAAATGGATTTCAGGAAAAGGCCCGAATCGCTCGGAGCGTAACAGGTAACAGAAGCCGCGTTCAAAGCCTTGGCTTGAACTCAGCAGGGACCGAATAGCTGGAGCACAATTACGCAAAGCTTTTAGAGCAACAATGCGAACCGCAGGACTCCATATTTGAGGGTTCAGAAGTGATGTAAAGGTCTTACCGTGTCTCCAAGGGTCCTTCGGCTCAACCGCACCCGAGACGATGTCTTCGTCTGATGGAAAGGTCACCCTTTTGGCCCCGTGCTTATTCCCGGCTCCTGCAGCCGCTGCTGGGGGCACATCCTCGCTACGTTCTTCCGGAGGTGGCTGTGATTGCAAATCCATCACAGATTCTGATGTTACAGAGGCACTTTCTTCACTTTGGGCCGTTGGCTGGAATTCCAAAACGCCATTTTCATCCAGGCTTAAATCCACACCGATATCCATCTCACCATCATCGTTCTCCTCACCACCCCCATCTCCAACCGAGCACTTGCTCACAGGAGGCTCCTCCGAAATGCTTAGATTGCCAGCAGAACCATTAACAGAGTCGGCTGACACAGCGATAGAGCCGTTGTTTTGACTACGCTGTGCTTTGAGCTCAATGGCATCATCGTCCTTCGAATGGACGTCTTTTAACCTGGTCAGAACGGCACGGTCCGCTTCCCCCTGATCTCCATCCGTCGGCAGGAGCAGGATTTCGTCCGTGGGGTGTGATATAGTGTTGTCGGGCACATTGCACAAATCTATTGCATTACACACATCTACAGCTTGCTCCTCGCAATTCATTTTCTCATTTCCAGGGAGCTGGAGCACACGCCACTGCCTGTCACGCACTAAAAACCAACACAAGTTCCCTCAATCACCTACAACGCAATCCCAGGGAGAAACAGTTCAATACCTCCTTAATAAGTGCATCGCATACTAAAAGTTCACATCATAGCTTTAAATGGTGGCCCTTACCTTATTTACGCACCTCAATTCATTCTTCATTCACCTCTAAGGTTTGCATAAGGCAGTGCACTCTATCCTATGTCTCAGCTCTTCTCTTTAGCCAAGCTGTGAACACCTACAACATCTTAAAAGTCAGTTTTATCCGCATTAACAGAGAATATCTCACACTCACATCAGCTCGAGCGCATTGTGTACATAAGGTCCACCTTCAAGACTGTTACTTTCCTCTCATCGTGTTCAAGAAGAAGTCAAGCACTGACAGAATTACTTAAATCTGAAACCTCAGACTATAAACACCCAGCGTGGGGTGATGAAGATTATGAGGATGAGGATGAGGATGATGATTAGGCTTTCTCCACTGGCCTGCTCTCCTACAGCAAGACGACTGAAGTACTAAAACTGACTCTTTAAGCCAACGATAGCATATTTATCTCTCCAGTCGTGTCTTTAAGCTGTCAAGACGAGGAATCTTGCACTGTCACTTTCCGTGTCGCAGTGAACACAAATAAAAACAGGCGTCACACTCCGGAGCGCGCTCTCATCCACAAAAACCGCCACAAACGGCCTCGTCCGCTCCGTGGAAACACTCCAGCCCGGCCGCCCGGCAGGAACGATGTTACACAGATCGCCAAACCGCGCAGAAAACAGGAAAAAGGGGGAAATATTAGCCCCGGCGTAGCTCCAGTCCGGACCGACCGTGTGTGTGTCTGTTGACTGTTCACGGATACGTCATCACCGCGGGATAGGCACGCGCTGAGGTTTCAGCTGCCGCACTTTCACCACTTCGACGCGAGCGTTTGTTTACGAGGACGTGCACGCAAAAAAAATCACAAAGTTGCTTTCGTGTTGTGTTTCTTAGGCGGGTTTTCATGCGGAGCAATTGCGTTTGTGAATGATCTATATGAGCGTTGATCGTAAATCACTACAAAAAACAACTTGACGAATCAGTTGACATTTGAACTTTGCAGAACCGCTGTCACGTTGGATGGTTTATGACGCGTGTTGTTGAGAAAACAATATGCACATGTAAATAAATATATTGCACACTAATTTAGTCTATTGGTTAAATAACATACACTTACAAAAAAATATAAAAAGACACTATAAAAAAGCAAATATCTCATATTTGTATAAATGACGTCGAATTATAAAGAAAAAGAAAAAGACAAAAACCTAACCACAAAAGGCCCAGGAAGAGATTTGTTTAAAAAGATTTTTCTGATGTTATTGGGACTCTGTTCTTATTTATTTATTTATTATTATTATTTGTTTACATGGTATTGGGGTATTTGCAGTAATTGTCTGGTTCCTGAAATAATAACTACAATCAAAAATACTAGTTTATACAGTGTGTTACGTTTAACGTTGTAAGTATTCAATTTTAGCAAAGATATATTGCCTATATAGTCCTTTAGCCTACTTACTGGAAAACAGACATGATGTTTGTCCAATCACATGCTCTCTAGAATAAGTTTGGATAAACTCTTTAAAGTCTTTATTAATCTGGCAGCACGCTGTGAGAAGACCACCTGACTTTTAGCTGACAAACCTTTATAAGTACACTCCATGTGCATGGACTTCTCTGCTCAATGTTGCTTCATGATGTTGTGATGATGGAGAACATGTATGAAGTAGCCTAGATGTTTGTGGTCTTGCTTAAAAAATGTTTTGATGGTGCAGAGATGGTACCACAGCACTTTGAAACACAAAACTGATTTTCCAGTAAGTGTAATATTAGAAGACTACAGTGGTGCTATCATGCAGCTATTGTGTGCTCCTCACCTGGCATCTCTTTAGTACTTTGGTTGTTTTTAAATGCTTATGAAATGTTGTATAAATCGATACTCTCTTTAGAAAGGAAAAAAAACAAAACAAAACAGTTTACTGTCCAGTGTTTTTGATGCTATAAAGTAGATGTGAACACGAGTTTGTGTTCACTGTAAGATCTACACACTCTCACCACTAGAGGTCAGCGACACCTTAGCTCTACTCTGATTTCTATTCTAATTCTGATCTCAACATGTCCATAAAAATAACAACACTGATGCAGAATAAACAGTATACCAAAGTAGAAATATTTATGAATGCTTTGCTATACCTGTTTAGTACTTTAACTCTATATAATCCCTCTCTCTCTCTATGTATATATATTTATTGTATGCATATATATATGTGTGTGTGTGTGTGTGTGTGTGTGTGGTGTGTGTGTGTGGTGTGTGTGTGTGTGTGTGTGTGTAGATAGATAGATAAAGGTAGAAAAGCTGTCAGTGGGGTAGTACCTTTTCAAAAGGGACATGTTTGTACCTAAAAGGATACAGATAATCACAAATGGCTGTTTCTTGAATTCTTGAGTCCCTAAAGCCAGACTAATATTTTAAACCATAGTGGCCCTTTGTGGGCCCTTGGGGGCCTGTTCCCCTTTCCCGGTCGAAATATCAACAAGCCTCGACTTTCAAAACTCTTGGCACTATTGTATGCCTCTCTTACAGTTCTGAAATGGCTAACCAAAGCATTATTACGTCCAGGCTCTAATAATTCAGGCCTGTTTAATGTGCGACGTGACCCTTCATCTGTGCAGAAGACAGAAACAATTAGCAGAGCACTTCAGCATCCCGGGACCACAGCTGTAACGCGGTTAGCAGCGGTGTAATTTAGCGAAGACGAGAAACAGAGACCTCCCACAGGTGGCTGAAAGTAAATATTTTAACATCAAATTGGAGGCACTCGCTCAGCTTGTTTTTCAGTGTGATTTTTCTGGGCTTCCTCTGCAGTTATTAATGGCTACTTGTGCCACTGCCAACAGTCCGGTTTGAGCAAAACCAACTGCATGCTTTTCTTTACACTGAGAGCAAATGTGGGAAAATGCGAAGATCGCGATGTGGCATAACCGCGCTTCGGTGGGTTTCTGACAGAGGCTCTTCCTCTGTCAGGTGTGGACATGCATTATTTGACACCACAGGAGACCACAGATCTGTTTGAACTTCCTGTAAGGTTGCCATGGCTGCGCTTTTTAAGAACCCCTGAGCATTTGATTTATTTTGCACATTGCGCAAATTGAAAACGGATCCAACAATGATCCTCGTCATAAGGGAGGCTGCTGTCTTTGTCAGGACATTACTCACGTGCTCTTCTCCAGAGATCCATTCGACCGCCATCAATTTACCATAAGAAAGCCATAGGTCTTGTGAAGCTTTTAGACTCAAAGGGTCAAAGTTCACAACATGCGCTCCACTATCAAAGGCGCTGGGAGCGTCGGGAGAAATCTGAAGTGTGTTTATCCCATCCATCTCTTTGTGAACTGAAAACAGGACATCACAGGAGACGACTCAATCTTTATGTTTGTGTTGGCTTTCCTCGAAGAGCGCGGTGGGTATCAGGGTGTGTCTCGAAGTGGTTTTCGACAGAACGGCTCTCTCCACCTGCTTCTGCGCACCATCTATCAGGTGTGTCCGTGTGGGAGGCAGGTGCACGGGAGCGCTGTCAGGGAGGCCCGGATCTCCCCCAGCCGGCTGTAAATCCACAAATGTGGCGAGTTAGAGGATTTTACTGTTGCTCGGTTTTCCCCCCGTGCTTTGCTTTATGGAGATGTCAGACAGAAGCTGGGGGAGAAGGAGCTGGGTCCCAGGGAAAGAATTCATCTTCTAAATAAACCAAATCCAAGAGTTAATCGCTAATGCTTTTCACACACTTAGGGAGTGAGAATGAGTGTTCGGTCAATGAAGTGTTAAGACACAACTTCTTTCTTAGAGGACAGCTGAGTTAAGACTTTATTAAAATGATTCATGTGTGTTTGCTTCAGATTTAATGTATGCAGTTGCTAAGGCATTGTCAAAACAGGATATTCACGTGTGAGACACTCGTTGCTGTTTATAAAACACATGCTATAAAAGTTATTTCATACAAGCAATCAGTTCAGCTTATCAGCCTGAATATACAATATACATAATAACAGATTTGGAGAAATGTAGTGAATGGGTGCCGTCAGAATGAGAGTCCAAACAGCTGATAATATTACTTTCTCCAATAAAAAAGATGTCTTGTCTGAACCAGGAGAGAAATATGCACAGATCAAGCAATATTTGCTAGCAAAACATTTGCTTAACAAATTTGTGATTGGATTTTGTTGCGAGAGACAACGGGACATGGACTACTTTATATTAGGTGGCCTCAACTATGTACTTACAGCAAAAAAGTACAATATGTATTGTGTTCTTATCGTATTGAAAAACACTTTTCCTGCTATTGAGAAAGGATAGGGGTAAGTTTAGGGACAGGTTTGGAGGTACGGGTAGGTTAAGGGTGGGTTACCATGTAGAGGATTGGTCAACAATGTAATTATAAATGTAATTACAGAAATTGATTACAGGTGTAATTGCATATGTATTTAAAAAAAATTGAGTACAATGTAAAAACATTTATTTGTACACAATATGTGCATTGTATCAAATAAATGTAGTTAAGGTCACCTAATATAAAGTGGAACCCCTTTGTTACTGTAGCAGACATTGTTATGGATTATGAACTCATATTTTATCCAGAAGCCATGGTTGCAAGGTAAAATGTCTTGATGGATTTGTTTCAGCTTTTGTCTTCTCCAGATGTTAACTGATGGACTGGAGTGGTGTGGATTATTGTGATGTTTTTATCAGCTCTCATTCTGACGGCACCCATTCACTGCAGAGGATCGATTGGTGAGAGCAAGTGATGCTAAATCTCCAAATCAGATCTCATTTGCATCTCGGATGGTCAGAGGGTGAGGATATTTTCAGAAGATTTTCATTTTTGGGTGAACTATTTCTTTAATACTTACATTATGCAAAGGATGCGCTAAATCAATATTTTAAAAAGCATTTTTTTTAAACTTGACATTTTAGATAAAGTACATGTTTTAAACTTATCAGAGAATCTCGGATTTAATGCAGCAGCAGCTGCGATCTAAATCTGCCTTCGTCCAGCCAAGACTAAAAGTGTTTGTTTACTTCAGATTGAATGTATGCGGTTGCTAAGGTGTTCTGAATTGTTGTCGGTGTGTTTCTATGCAATTGCAAGACGGTTGCTTTGTGGTTTCTTACTGGAGCGTGTCAAAACAAGTCCAACAGATCCCCTCTTAAAAGTAAATCTCTGGGATTTTTTTTTTCTCTTGTTTTCAGTCCACTTAGAAAATCTTGTCAACAAGTTGCATGATTTAAGGTATCGTCCATCCATTTTCCTTGACTACATTATTGATTGTTTCAAATAAGACCTCAGTTCAGACTGTAAATTTGGGAGATAACTTGAAAACCACATACAGGAGTTTAAAGCCAAAGTCTTTGGTTTCACAACTGTTTGTCAGCAGTAACATTGAGTATAATTCATCGCAGCATAACCTGACTGAATGCTCATCCTTATTGGCAATTGTCATGAAATCACCCCTCTGATAGTATATAAATGAGGTCCGATGAGTCTGAATGGCTTTTCATTCTGCTTTTTTAAGAAGATGAATGTCCACGTTTATTTCTATTACTATGAAACTAAGTACGGTGTATTGGACCGCACACTTGGTCTGAGAAAGAGAGCGAGAGAGATATAAAGGTTAAGTTTCATGTTTTCCAGTCCCTGAGGACGCTCTTTATAAACAGGCAAACATTTTGGGCTTGTGTGTAATGAATGCATATACACGTGTATTTACACAGATGGTACATATTTAGAGAACCTCACATGAACACGCACATGGCCTAAATGCAAAGTGTCAGTCTATAAATAAATTCTAGGCTGAATTCCTGTGATTTGTTTTAGCATATGGAAAAATATGCATAAACACCTTCATTAGGGGTCAGTCATGGGACAATATGAAGGTTGAGGGTCATTATGTTTTTTGGTTTTGGTAGCAGTTTATGATGAGGTTCCATTTGTTAACTGTTTTAATACATAACTGACATTAACTAACAATGAGCAATGCATTTGTTACAGTATTTTTGTTTTAAATCTTTGTTGACATTTAATACAAAAATAAAATATTATGTTTGCTTAGGTCCATTAATGTTATTTAACTTTTCATTTTAATAATGTATTAATAAAGGTCAGAATCAACATGAACTAAGATAATAACGACATGCTTTAAAAGTATTTGACATTCTTAGTTTATGTTAACTAATGTAGCTAATAATGCTAACAAGACATTAATACCTTACTTTAGCAAAAATGCATTAAATTCATCAAAAGTAGGGGTAAAGACTTGTTAATGTTACAAAAGATTACCATTTCAAATAAAAGCTGTTCTTTTCAACTTTTTATTATAAGAATCCTGAAAAACTGTACCACAACTGCATCACAAATAGTCAACATCACAACTGTTTTTTAACTTTATTAATAATCAGATATGTTTTTTTGAGCAGCAAATCAGCATTGAAATGATTTCTGAAGGAGTAATGATGCTAAAAATTCAGAAGAATAAATTACATTTTAAAAAGTAATTCAATAGAAAAGTATTTATTAACTAAATTATAATAATATTTTGCAATATGACAGCTTTTACTGCCGTATTATATAAATAAATTCAGCCTCAGTGAGCAAAAGTGTGTTAAGTTAAAATTTAACTTAAAAACATTATAAAATCTAAACAGAAAAACAGTATACATTGTTATTAAATCTTATATATATATATATATATATATATATATATAAATTATAATTTATAACATAATTAAAAAAGCATACAACAAGGTGTATTCATGGTGTAAAGGAAATATTTAATGACTTTTGTTACTTGGTTCCACCACCTGACATTTTCAGAAGCATTGAAACAAAATGAGGGAGAAAATGCTGCACATTTTTCATACCGTATGAAACCTGAAGATTACATTTCAAGACCCTGGCGCTTGCGTTTAAAGCAGATTTTTAAAAAATGTCTCCTCCTCATCAGCTCAAGACATCCTTATTTGTCATTGACCCATATATAAACACGCCAGGCTATTTGTAAAGCGATACCCACGCTGCAGTTAAGAGATGTGTTTATACGTCAGTGTAAATTCAGAGTTCAGTCAACACACACATTAATCAAATCAATCTTTCGACACACACGCACGGAAATACAAACACGGCTCTACATGCTTCCTGTCACTTATCCCATCAGTTGCACATTCTGGCCCGTGGCCCGCTGCCGTTTATTAATGAGCTAAAGGACTCGGGTGGCAGACAGGCGTTAAACCGCAATTTGCTCTCACCTTTCTCTCTGTGTTTACCTCTCTGTCTCTCTTTCTCTTCCTCCCAGTTTCCCTCAAGCATTTCTTGGGCCGCGAGACAAAACGGGGGTGAAGAAGGAAGGGATAGGCCAGTCTGTCGGCTGATAACTTCCACATGTCTGTAAGGTTTTCCAATCACAAAATCACCTCTTCTCCTTAAACCCCGACGAAAGCAACAGAGGACCTATTTGATCTGTGAGCGAGCACCTGCGAGTGGGGACCGTTGACCAGTCAGCGCAATTTCTCTTCCTTTTCCATGTCATTAGAGAACAGGCGGCCTGATTTCCCTCCTCGTCCTTTCATATACGGCCATCTGCACGCCCATTCATTGAACTCTACCTGGGCAGCGTGACCTTGTTTCCTCTCCAACATGTGATTAAATGCTCTTTATCTCTTCCTACGCCCCAAATCTCTGACCTGAAAGACACTCAAGTAGGAATAACGTGAATGCAGAGACTTTTCAATATGCAAGCTTGATTTTCTGTCACATTTACCTCATTTAGCCTTTATAGGATCGGAAATGATCTGACCAGCAGGACAAAATTAAGCCCGTAAACACCTGATGTGAAACTTTCTGATCTGTTTTATTTACATTTATTTATTTGGCAGACACTTTTATCCAATGTGACTTACAGATAAGGACAATAGAAGCAACGAAAACTAACAAAATAATTATAATATTTAAATAGAATCAATATATTATTTAAAAGATTCAAAGCTATGTACTACTATGTATTGAAGCCTGTTTCCTTGCAAACATGCAATTCTGACTTATTTTCTTGCAATTGTGAGTTATAGCTAAAATCAGAATTGGGAGATATAAAGTCCAATTTTAAGTGGAAAGAAAAGACTGATATGTTCTCAGAACAATGCACTGCAGAGTTTAGCTCTGACCCTGATAATACCTGTGATTTTCTAATGATCCTGAAGACATGCTCAGGTGTGTTTGTTTAGGGCTAGAGCTAAACTCTGCAGTGCATTGGACCTACAGGGTAAGGTTTGAGAACCCTGATTTAGATGATCAACACAAGCAACATTTTGAACAAAAATGCTGATAAAAAAGTGTTTTTTGTCACTACATCTGGATCGGTTTCAAATCAATGATCAATGGACTAGATTTCTTTCATCTACGCCTTCACAGCTTCACAGACTTAAACCACTTCTTGGCTCAACATTTCATTTGGTAACATTAAGAAATTCAGATTTATATGCTGTTTAATGTTGTGCTACCTTGTCTCATGATGAAAACCTACCTCTGTGAACGTTTTTGCAAGACACTAAATGCGTACCAATAAGCTACGTACAAAAGCTGTCACTGGGGCGATACTTTACACTTTTGCACCTATTAGGTTCAAATATGTACATTTTAAGTACTAATATCTATCTTTAAGGTAGCAAAATGGACCCTTCAGGTACAAACTTGTAAAAAAAGGTACAGTGACAGCTTTGTACCTTTATTTCTGAAAGAGTACATCACTGCAGTTTCCAAGAGAAATTAACTCTAGAAGTGGTAACAGTGACCACTTGTAATTGTTTTCCTACAAAATTATGATTACTGCTCCATATGTTTCGCTTTCTGGATGTAACATGCTTGGTTGGTAGCTCAAGCGGCACAGAATTGTACTTGGGAACGGATCTTGTGAAAAACGACTTTTGCGTCATTTTTTTGTATTTTGCATCTTGTGGAAAAAGTTCCCAGAGCTGCATGTCGTCATGAGACTGGGTTGCTATTGAGCTATTTTTACATGTGCGTACAATTGCTTGTTTCTGTTATTTTTTTCTGAAGATGTGTAATAGTGCCGCCTACAGCATTACAGTGAAAACACAGAAAGCTGGAAAATTCCGTCAATGGCAGGGAAAGGGTTAAAAGATTCCCCAACAAAATAGGCAGGAATGAACCTGGTGTCCTCAAAGATTTCCGACAACAAAACACCTGAGCTTGTAATTATGACTTCAGAAGTGCATTAGTCAAGTATTAGCGTGCACATGAAGAATGTTCTCCTTTAACTGATTTTTGACTCCGCCCCTTGCGTCCTCTCCCCACTTCTTATAAATTATAAATATTCATTTCCGTCCTGGATGTGTTTGAGAGAGCTTCCTGCACCGGTCTCACTGGTTTCCCTGGGAAAGATCTGTAGGAAGCGGAGTGGATGGAGTTGCTGTGTGTCCTGGCGCCGGAGTGCATCCAGAGAGTCGTTTAGAAACCGACGGAGGGGTGGGTGTCTGCATCTCTCCGTTAGTTTGCCCCTCTCCATCAGATCGCTCTCATTACCGCCATTACTCCTGCTCTTGACTCAAGTAGCTGTGCTTGTTCAGGACCTCGTCCATGGGATCTGTTGTTTGCTTTGACATCTGGGGGAGAAAGTGGGGTCCTGGAGGGAGGCTCAGTTTTGCTGTTTAAACCTCTTTCTCTCACTGGTAATATGTCAGATTTGTCATCTAATAGCACCTGTAATAAGTCTGAATTACTACTTGCATATGCAGCTAGTAAAGGACCTATAGGCCTACTTGTGAAACATTAAGGCCTATAATTTTGTCTGTCTGCACACTCACTATATATCCATGCCTGATGAAAACTTGTCCAGGTCACATTTCACCACAAAAACAACAGAGAATGAGCAATTATTTTTACATTTCCATGGCCCATCATAAAACCTTTTTTTTTCAATTCCTCTTTACTTCTATGATAATTAAACATATTTCCATCTCAAAGTTTTATTTCTTTAAGGCATACTGAGAAAATGATTTTTTTTTATCCTCATTGTTGATACAGCTATTATGTAATGTGTTGCTGTACTTAAATACAATATTTTTATATGCACTAGCATAAAAATACAGTACAGCAAATTATACTATGCTGCATAAATATTTACTTTTTTGGCATTTTTGTATTTTTTACATAAAGTGAAAAGGTTAAACTATGCCTAATTGTCATTAAATTAAGAATACTCATTCATGAACTGACTCAAATAGTCAAAAATCCTATAACATCTAAAGTCAAATCTGCAATAAATAGAACAAAATAATATACCGGTCGAAAACATAACGATGAACAGAACAGCAGAATATGACTAAATACTTACCAAAGACTCGGATTTGTGAATCTTTAATTTTTTTGTTGTTGTTGGTTTGTTTTAATCTATTTAATGACATACTGTTTTCACAAACACAAGAATGAAAAGGAGTTGTCTGTGCTAAAACAGAAAGACTCGGGTGAACCGATTCACTAGACTTGAATTTCGAACACTAACGCTACATATGAGAGAGGACGAATCGGTTCACTAATGAGCCAAACGTTCCAATGCTGCGTGGAAGAGACTAATTAGGAGAGCGCGCTTGATTATTATTATCTCAACTCACTCGACAGTAAGATTGCGTGCTCATTATGTATCATTAAAACGGCGTTTTATCGTGCTACACCGCTACTGTTTTGGAAAAAGAAGTTTGTTACTGGAAAAGCCACGCGAATTTGTAAACAGTTTAACTTCTGTCAAACTTCTTGTCAGTAGCGTCACATTTTCACTTAAGCCTAATTATACTGTGTTTCTGTAGCCATAGCAGCAACAAGTACGGTGATTCAAGACGATGACAGATTTTTGACGTTGTCTGAGGCTTGAACCCAGAGCAGCCTTTTCTCATTTTGTTCCAGGTTTACACATGTGCTGCTTAACAAAAGTCAGACTTGGACAACTTGACTGCAATTATAATGCTACAGTTTATGAATCTGAGGGCAGTCCAGTCCAAATAAAGCACAAAATGGACTCCGACTCTACCGATGGGAATATAACTCAGACCGTGACAGGGGACAAAAGCAGTGTTTTCTGTTTATTTGCATTTTGGACACAATACGCACGGCAGCGTAATTGCTGAGGATCCACTCAGAGGTGGTCCGGCACGATTTGAGATGAAGGTAGGGCTGATTTCAGTGGTTTGGTGATATTTGCTAAACCTCTGCTGTTTACCGTAGTAATTAAGCCGTTTCTGAGCAGTGGGTCTCAAAGTACAGGCCTTGCATCCCTGCGTGTCAGTTTCACAATAACATTGAGCCTGACCCGAGTCTGCTGATAGCGTGAGAACTCCAGATATACGTAAGTGTGAGCGATACGGAGGATGTGTGTTGTTGTGAGTGTGTTTGTGTGTGGGATGGTGAGCTGGGTTGGGCCAGTAAGGAAGTATTACGACTTAGCACGTTTGGTTTTCTCATTCTGGCAATGAACGGCGTGTCATTTATCTTATTGTACCATAACCATGGCCAAAAACGGAAGGGAACTCACTGATTTCTGACTCTTGACCTTGTGAGACTTCCACTGAAAATCTGCCAGGCTGTCTGAATCAAAAAATGATCAATCTGTGTCGGTTTGCTGACTGGAGATATCCAGGTTATGGACTGAAGTAAAACCTTGTGCTTTGATAAGCCTACACTGAGGGGGGAAAAAAATAGCTTTTGCAAGTACATTCACACATGGCATTTAGTAAAATCCACTAAGTGCAATTACTAAGTAAATATGTTTGATTTTGCTGATTTTAGGGAAAGTTTTTACACTATAGTAAGCGTTAACATAGCTATGTTCATTGGATGAAGCAAAAACAGTCATCATATAACTAGCTGTCAGCCCTTCCACAAACTCTACTCTTCAGCACAACCACAAAAACATCAACAACAGAAAACAACACTAAACACTAACAGACCTTTGCCCTTACTCAAAAATGCATGAAATAAAACCCACTTTCAACATTTGCTTTCCCAGTTCAGTCCTACACAAAGTATCAAGTTCAGTGTTTCAGGTAATGCATCAAAAATAAGGTTCATTAGTTAACAACACTAGTTAACATGAACTAATAATGAACAATACCTCTACAGCATTTATTAATATTAGTTAATGCTAATTAATACTGTAAAAAAATGTATTCGTGTTAGTTAATACATTAGCCAATGATAATAAATGACACCTTGTTGCAGGGCTGGGCAACTTGGGTCCTGTAGGGCCGGTGTCCTACAGAGTTTAGCTCCAACCCTAATCAAACACACCTGAAGAAGCTAATCAATGTCTTCAAGATCACTAGAAAGTTACAGGCAGGTGTGTTTGATTAGGGTTAGAGCTAAACTCTACAGGACACAAAGTTGCCCACCCCTGCCTTATTGTAAGGTGTTACCCAAGCATTTTGTTATTTTCACTTTTACATATTTGAGTACATTAATATGTGATAAAATTTTTGAGCAATTGTGTTGCTATAGCTCATTTTAATTAAGAAAATTGAACAAATTTGATTTGCAATGTGGAATAGTCAACCGTCATATTGTTAAAGGGACAGTTCACTCAAAAAAACAACAACAACAACAGTATTTTCCACTGAAGAAAAGGAATATCCTGCTCTTTTCTCTGTATTTAAATGAATGTGGACTTTACAATGATGACAGATTGGTCACATTTAATCAGAAATGCACCTTTAGATGTGTTGCAAGGTCATTTGCTGTATTTGGCTTTAAATCTGTTGTGACACATTTAAAGGCAGCTTATTTGATTCAAAGGCTCTAAAAGAGGAAAAGATGTATATGTTTCTCACTCAAAGCAAATGTAGGCCTATGTCTTGAATACAGCTGGAATGTATTGTGCGGGTAATTGTGGACTACTATTATGGTACTTTATTGTGATTTTTCATGGTTTTGGAGCCCCGGCCACAATTCACTGTCATTTAGAAAAGTACTATAGAAGAAAACTATAGAAGAACATCATATGGGTTCAGAACAACATGATTGTGAATAAATTACATTTCTGGGAAGCCATCCTTTTAATATGGCAGCATTTGCATTGAATTTGACATTAATATTTACTTCCCACTTGCCATTAAACTGCACTGTAAACCCTAATGTTGTTTCTACTTAAACAATCAAGTCCAGTTGACTTAACATTACTTAAAAATTTGCATTTTGGTCCCATTGCTTAAAAACCTGAGTTAATTTAACTTATTTACCATCAAAATACATAAACTTAAGATCTCAAGTGTTGTGAGCTCAAAATCATGATTAATTCTTTAAAAAAAATAGGTAATTTGCACAAATATAGTTTTGAATGTAAACCTAAAGTTTATTTTTTTCATCAACAAATGTTGTCTTATTTACAATTATTCACCATAATGGGAATACATCTAGTCTACTTATTTTTAT
>JAUCMR010000043.1:11397586-11422729 GCA_032357425.1 Enteromius argenteus | reverse complement strand
TACATTACTCAATTAAATTGAGGCAACGAGTTGCCTCAATTTATCGAGTTCATTCAACTTATTAGGGTTTTCAGTGTGATACGCAGAAATTCAAAGTGATGTAATTTCCTTTCTGATAGCGCAATGTAGGTCTATTTTATTCTTTGAGGTATTTTGTTTTTATGCAGCTGTTAAACTTGATACATTGGCACCAGATCCCTCTCCTGTGACACAAAACACATCCACCTAGTAAAATTAAAACTCCATAATAACCTTTTTATGACCGACACCGCTGACCTGCTCCAATGTCAGCACAGTTAAACCATGTGATACTTATTGCTTTTTATTTTGAACCAGTGCCACATCACAAGCTGGAGAGGCTCTTTATGAAGTTCATTTGATGCATGGATGGCCCATTATAGTACTAGAGTTCCACCGGTGCCTTTTTTACAGCTGTGAATTGAGAATTATTCAGAGAACGCTCCCTAATAGCCATTTAGAAAGTCCGTTTATGCAGTTCAAGTGACCTACTGTGGCGATACACCTTGATCAACCAGTGTAGTTTATATAAAGTTGGTATTTAACTGCATCAGTTATTTATTTATTTTTTCTGAAGATTTCTTCATCCTTTTGCATTTGTAAAGATGCATTGGTAAGAAAATGTAAAACTGTGTATTTATTTTCGTGACAGTGAACACCGTTATTATCCCATGCCGATTTCAGTGCAGGAAGGATTGTTTTAATGAGCTCGACTCTCATTACTATCATTAAACAGTGATGTTTGATAAAGGTTGAAACCACACTGGGAGGTCTGTGCTTGTTTCTTTCTTCTCACAAGTTGAGTTGTTTTGAGTGGTTTGCATGAAGGTTCTGTGTCGAGCACAACTCAATCTACTGTATATTTACAAAGAAATCAAGTGGGAGAGGAAAAGATGCATCCCACATATGTTTTCCACTGACAATGTTATTTTTGCTGACTTTGCGTATGTTCACTGTCATGTTTTGCTACCCAAAAATTTTTCACTATTTGGAATTGCTCTGTTTTTTTAATTATTATTATTATTATTTATTTTTTTTTTTTTCCCAAAGTGAATCAAAGTTTTGAGGGCTTAAACATGCTTGAAAAGTCACGAAACTTTGCACACGCATCAGAACTGACGAACATTTACATCTGATATGGGTTTCAGAAATGGGTGTGGCAAAATGGCTCGACAGCACCACCTAGACACTTTCAAAAGTGTGCACCTCGAGCTGCGTTTCACGTACATGTATAAGAATCGGTACACACATTAAACACACCAATACCTACAAAAAAGTCTCTTGGAGCAAAATCCATAACCAAACAGGAAGTCAGTTATCTTTAATATTCTCTGCAAATTTTGTGTCATTTTGCGTCATACTTTAACAAACTCCTCCCAGAGATTTATTCCGATCAACACCAAATCTGTTGAGTGTAAACTAACGGCCTTTGCGACGTTAGTTTACAAAAGATCTAGAGTCTTCGTTGAAGGGCGTGTCCGTGGCGGCCTGGCCAATTTTGATGTTTTGCCATGAAATGTTATGCCCTTTCATCACTGCTTGCCGCTTTAATTCTTTGAATGCAGCCACATCTTTGGAAATAATTCACCTGAGCTGCTCTCATCTTGAAGGACTGCGGTGCACACTAGAATAGGGTGAGATAATAATAAGTTTGAAAATATATTGATGTTGGATGTCTGTACTGGAAAAAGGAAGTGAAGGATATTACTGTACTTCCAGAAGAAATCTGAATATTTTTTCCGTTATGTTCTAATACAGTATGTTTTAATAAGAAGAACCATGTTAAATCAAAACATTTCCTCTGATGCCACCTTTTTTTTAAGAGAAATTGACTAAAACCTATTTGGTCAGGTTTTAAGTCACTTACCTTGCTCATTTCGTGTTTAGATTATTTCTGTGTGTTAACATTTGGTTCAGTGACATCTAAGTAGGTTTATAACACCTGGAGAAATCTGTTAACACTGCAGTTCATCTCAATGACAGCTAAAACTCTGAATCTAATGAGTTTGGCGTAAACACCATGTGACAAATTATTCAGGAGCAACAGGTAAACAACTCAAGAATGTGATCGCTTATCTAAGTCCGTTTGATACTTTTAGGAGGCTTCTGAAATTAAATAAACCTCATATACAGTAAGTGTTTGCAATGCATAAAAATGGCATTGTTCCATTAGGATGGTCTTCAATGGAGAAAGACATTTTTTGACAGCATGATAGTGTAGTTACGGTATCCACCAGCAGGGGATAAATCACATGCAGTACGCCCACGGACCAATTCACGGGTCTTAATGTTCCTAATCACTGAATTTTAAATAGTTGGTCTCTGAAGGCACAACAAGCAAGATATATTTGGTGGTGAAAGAGGCACTGAAATGAGATGTTAAGAGGAATTTGCTAGTGTAAGATTCTATAAACAGAAGAGCTGATTTGGTTTTGTGTGGGCTTCACAGATCAGCACCTCTCTTTGGGAAGAATAATGAAGCCTACTTGTGAGGATGTATATCATCCCTGTGGTGTTTTTTTTTTTTTTTTGCTTGCTTCTTAGTCAATGGTCTATTTCACGCAGGAAAGGTAGACTTAATGGTCATTATGAGAATGGAATCATAAACCCCTGTCCCAGCTGACGTCTCCCTCTGGACTGGGTGTGTGTATGTTGTAGTGTATATGTGTGTAGGGTGTGGGATAATGTTGTCTTTTACACTGCAGGAAGAGTTTCGAGCCGTGGGAGGAAAAGGCATTTAAAGACTAACGCACATTTCCATGTCCCTTTGCTGATTTTCCTGGATGAGCATCATAGGACTGCACATTATCACTTCTTTAAAATCCCTTTTGGACTTGGCAGCCACTCTTGGGATGAGGATGGGAATTTTCGACAATAACAGCTCGCCGGGCTTGTCGTTTTAAAGCATCTGAGGCTAAATGTACTGCTTCAAAGGCTTAAAAGTGTTTGACTTAATGTGTCATGACACATATTACACCTTTCGGCCCTTTCGACATCCAAAACTCAAGGTTCAAAAGCCACTGTGGTCCTCTTGCTGGTAAATCAGTCTAGACGTGAGTTGAGCAGTGTGAATACAAAGGTTTTATATGTAAATAAAGTTTATATTCTTTGTCACATTTGGTAGATGTTGCCAAACCATCTTCTTCCTTTGAAAACGACGCAACCGCAGACGTTAGAAGCTTCTTAATGTGTTTTACGATTCAGAGCGGCCGACGACGGATAGAGAGACTGGGGAAATAAACAGGCGCAATGAGAGGAAAACAGATCAGAGCCGGGAAAGGGGCTGAAGAATTGCGAGATGGAGGGGTAATCTGTCGGGAAGCGGGAGTTTGGGCTGGACGAATCCACAGATGTTTTAAAGTGCTAATCTAATCTCTCTGCCAGGCCTCTTCTTCTTAACTCCTTCCTCCTCCTCCTGTCTTTCTCGTGGCTTTTCTGGAAAGGATGGAATACACTTTAATGCTTCTCAGGAGCATCATGTACTGTGCAAGGTAATCGGTTGCAGTCATTCATCTGCCTGTTAGCGGCCATGTTTTCGAGGAGGGGGACATGTGCAAATGTAATGAGGGCCTTTTCTCTTGGAAAGGATGGAAAATAGGAAAAAAGCTTGTCGAAAAACCGGGGCTGACTAAAAACAAGTGGAGAACAGAGAGGAGGCGATGGGGGAAAAGGGAAGGATGAGGTTTTTTAGGTAATGTCACCCTTGGTGACCATCTATCATATTCGATGAACTCTCATTTTTTTCTCAGGTAGTCATTTTATTCATTGAACAGCTCTCATTTACTCACTCGGTGTTTTGATTCTTTCACGACCATACTTCCATAGTTACGGACGTGATAAAATACCAACAAGGATCGTGTTGAGTTCCTGCTGTAAAAAGTAAAAACCCCACATATATCCGAAATTAGACTCTACTTTAGTGGAAAATCTGAGTCTGGCCTACTGCTCTTCCTCTTCCCGTTTTCGTCCCCTCTTTTTTTCACTGGCGGGGAATGAGGAGTCTTTGTAATACAGCAGCCACATTGAAATATTGTGACAGTTCCCCCCAGATACATAGGAAGTGCATGTTCAGGGAACAATTCTTATTGCACTGAACGTTTTAGTGAAATCAAATACTGCTTGTTGTTTAACCTTAACCCGAGACCACCCAGCCAGAATGGGCTAGGATGTTCCTCACAACAATTGTTCATTTAGGATGAGCGGTTATTGAGAAATGATTGTGCATTTATTGTTCCAGTTAATTATATTAATTACGTCTGAAATGCTTAAGATGGCTATAAATTATGATCTAAAAAATGTCAACTGAATTTATGTGCAGGCTGATTTTCTGACTGCCAGTTTTAATCCACACCTATCCACTCCCACAGAGCAATACACACTGTCCTTGCTTTTTCCACCCTGTCACTGAAATTCTGATTTTGATTATTTTTATTTTTTTTGGTCATTGACCATTTTTTTTTTCCATTGAGCATAAACCAAACAAATTGTCAAGTGTACACAGAGCTGTTTATTTGTTTCAATATAATGTCAAAAAGATGTAGTAATGCTTATTGTAGGTTGCTTTATTTTCTTTGAGAACCATAAATTAAATCCCAAATTATATGGGTGGCTGCAGTGCGTGTTTAAATTGAATGCTCAAAGTTGTCATTATCATCAAAGAGCAGGGAGAGGTGGTGCTTTGAATATTGTCCTGAAAAACTAGGAGCCTTGAAGTAAAAAAGGTTAAGAACCACTGGTCTGTTTAATAATTTGTCTGCAACAATGATGTAATGTGTTTGAATTATCTTCATTTAGGTTTTGACTTTTGAAAAAGTAATTACAGGTGATTAATTGCACGTAATTCAATTAATTAATCAAATCATCGTGTCATTAATTTGACTGACAGTCCTAGTTATTTTAGAAGATGAACAGCTTATCTGCAGTTGTTTCACATTTTGTGAAAGTTTTCACAACAGCATAAACTCATTAGTCACTTTTTATTTGGCATGTAGTGAAAACTGTCTCAAAATAGGTATACTCTCATGCTGTTGACAGATAGTGCTATAATGAGAAGACCTGCTGTGCCGCTCGGAGGACTCCCTGATTCTGTTTACCGGTCTGATGTACTGGGCACTGTTGCTATTGACCCTCGCTCCTGTCTAGTCCTTGTAGCACTTCGTATGTGAAAGTCATAAAACACGTTCTATGATGATTCCATTCTGGCAACCAGCCTCCCACCTTTCCTGCCTACCGCTCCTCTCTGGGCTTCATCTGAGGAGTAAACAGCTGAACAGCTGTCTTAACTTCTCTTCCTTCCGTTTTTTCATTTCCAACTCTCTCTCTTTCCCCCTCTTCCCTTTCTTCATTCCTTGCTTTTCTGGTCCTCTCATGTTGGCCAACAGTCTCTCAGTCATGCTGTGTTTCAGTATTCCTGCATGCTATATTAAAGGGGCCATATTATTCATGGCTATAGTATTTTATTTTTTCCCTGAAGACCTCTTGTAATGATAGTCAAGGTTTTACCTTGGTTTGTTTTGACAGAAAACCAGAACCAAATTATGATTCTGCACAGTCTGCCTGGCCATGAACTGACCGTCAGTGCCATGGTTTCTACAGTACATTCTACTTTTAGGATATGCTGCCCAGGCTGTGATGTATGATTAAGATTTATATATGTTGGTTTTATGCAGTTGGTGTTTCCTCTCCCAAACAGGAAAGACGGTCTGTTGTTCTGTCTTAGTCAAAAACATATAAAAGACGTCATTGAGGTAGTACATTTTCCGATGGTACACCTTTGTACCTTTAATTGGCTAAGCTGCAGAGTTGTTAACGCTATAGGGTGCACCGTACTCCTGAATGCTAAATAGCTGATATGTTCATTTGACATACAGTGTGTTCCAAACGGGACATAGCGCCCTCCTAAGGGCACTTTGGATTGAAACAATCATGACTGCCATACTGTCCAAACCGAAGTGCTCAAAACCAGCCACTTCAAAGGGCCCTTTGGAATGAAAGATTTCGAAGGGTGCAACTGATGGATACTTCTGGCCCCCATCATCCTTTGCACAGATGATGACAGTGCCTCTGTATGGGCATGGGATGATGACACGGAAGGACACTTCAAGAAACAGTTGTTTGGTCCCCTACACCCTTCAAGGCTCTTGAAAACTTGATTAGTTAGAGAGTATTTGCCGGACGTTTTTTTGTTTTGTGAGGATTTGCAGCGTGTTTTGTATTTGCAGTACATGTGCTTTCAAACTGATGAAGATGTTTTCTTTATTTGCTGGTGCTTTTTCTATTTACATGGGTTTTCTGAAGTTGAAGCATGTTAAGCTCTCTTGGCCACCGCAGTTGTGGTACCATACACGTCTAATTCTAACTAAGCAGTGTAGTTTCCATAAATAGTCAGGGTGAACTATAGAGGAAGCCTTTCAATATATTCCAGTATGTCGGCATAAACCTAAATTTCCAAAAGACTACATAAAATCCTGTTTTCAACTCTTTGACCTCACAAAAGCAGGTGAGTTGGCATGTTGTAAACCCCAATCCAGTAGGGAGCACATTGGGTTATTGTAATTCATCTTAGTTGCTTTTTTATTGCTTCTCCACAGAGAGTTCCTGAGAGGCTACAGGAGCATCGAGGGCATGTACACGAGACGTAGACAGGCAGACACAACAACTGAGTCAACACAGGCTGAGCCCAGGGTACCTGTAAAAGTTGAGCTCACATCTACCTGAGCCAACCTCCGGTTCTAATGTTTTGGTGATATATCTCCTATAGCATCCACTCAAAGCAGGGCACTGGCCGAGTAACACATAGTCTGGCAGACGGACCTTGGAGAGAGGGAGAGAGAAGTCAAAAGGGAGGAGCAATGAATGTGAATTCCAGCCGAGCGGGGATAGCATCCGCATCGCGAGACACCTGTAAAAACATCATTTTTCATCTCGGCTGTGGGGGAAGGAGCAGACTGAAAATGGAAGAGAAAAAGAGAGGAAGGATTTTTGGTTGGTCCATGTGTGCATGTGTGTGATTACCTTCACTGCCACTAAGTCCTTGTCCAAGTTCTTGCTTTAGGTTTCCATTGCCCACAAAGCCATACTCTGCCCAGGAAGCACAGACCTAAGCAGCTTGTTTGGTTCTGGGGTAGCAGGCTTACCAGCTCCCCAAGTTGGTTGAAGCTTGTTCAGCCACCTGGTGGAGGTACCAGTTTCCCATGATAGGGATCAGTGACCAGCACATGTTTGCCCAGGGGTGTCCGATTATGGTCCTGGATGGCCATCTTCCTGCAGAGTTTAGTTCCAACCTGGAAGTTTCTAGTTATCCTGAAGACCTTGATAGGTGGTTAAGATGTGTTTAATTAGGACTGCAGCCAAACTCTGCAGTCAAGGCAGTGTTTCCCTACTCTGCTCCTGCAGGCACACCAACAGTACACATTTTCAGACTCTTTCTTCTAATATACACATGATTCAACTCCTTCAGCTTGTTCATAGAGACTCCAAGACTAAGAATAGATGGGTCAGATAAAGAAGAAATCTCAACTGTTGTTCAACAGGGTTGGGGAAATACTGGCTTATGGTACAATATCTTAAATATCCATCATAAGTTAGGTTTCAATTCTCTTGCTTCTGTCAACCCTATATACTGATCAAACCCTCAAGATCTTCTTTGTGACTTTTGAATTATTTAACCTAATCCCTGGTTCATACACATATTCGTACCAAACATTTTTGGTACAGGTTTTATATTTACAGGAAATTCAGAAAGTACATAACACTCTTTTATGTGGCGTTACAGGTCGTTGTATAAACGTCTCAGTTCAATGCCAGTGTGGAGCGCCATCATCCCTTCATCTCTACTACTAGATTTAGCACAAAATAAACATGAATGAACATCTCATGTGACACTAAATGTCATGTCAATGATCTACAACAAAGTAGAACAAGCTTTGTTAATAACTAAGTGAATATATGGAACATATGTTTGAATAAAACAAACATTTGAAGCGATAATAGAAACATACAAAAAGTGCAGAGTACTGGAGGGTATGTGAGGATTGAAATTGAGAAACGCTGATGTAAGGTACCTCAGCCAATCATACAGTTGCCTCTGATTTCCCTCTCTGTGTACCGCCAATACATATCTATTAGCATTAGCCACTGTGAAGCCTCTGAAAAGCAAGGTTTCAGGCTTGCTTTCCAGGGGCTTTGGCTAAACGCTGCAGGTCAGTGGCCCTTCACAAACAAGATTGGACACCCCCTCTGTAAATGAACACACAGAGGAAAAAAAACAATGTTCCTTCCAACCCTTCTTATGAAAAAGAAAAATTAAGTTATTATAAACCAGATGTAAGAGAGAAACAATACATAGAGTACTCAGAGTTATGTAGACCGCTGGTGTCATTTGAAATGTGATAATTAACTAAATTGAATTGCTAAATGACAGAGCTATGAATCCTGTCAGCTGAAATGGTGGGCGATAAATATAGTCTGACCTATACTTGGAAAGTAAAGAGAATGGCCTTTGATGAAATAAATGGGAACATCGCCTCTGCAAAAGGTTGAAAATGAGCACCTCACACCTATTAATTCTGTTCATAACCTTTAAATGCATACCCGGCCAATTGTGGTTTTGACACGTTGCAGACTACTTGTATACTATGAGTGGAAAGGTGGGACTAAATGGAAGAAAAGATGTCTGGGTTGTTTTTCAACTTGTCGTTCGTGAGGGGACCCAATGGACACCTTTCAGAGTTGATTTAGCATAGATCTCAGACAGAATGTCTAGAGACCTTTTCACACCTTTTCAAACCTTTAAAATGGGAAAAATGCACACTCTCACACAGGGTGAGGAAACTCACCCACAACAGGCAGTTTTCTTTTTTTAGTTTGCTCGAGTAAAAGAAACCTCACAGACCAGTAAGAATTTGAATTTTCAATTCATTTGTAGACTGGCGTCTAGAATTTCTTGATGAAGATGTATGTCGATTTAGGCTAGAATATTAATTGATAGTTCATTGCGTGTTGCCTTGTGGCTGTAGGTGTGAATAAACTTCCCATCATTGTGTAGCCTAATATTTTTAAATGTACATTTTAATAGTTTAGCATCACTATCATTTATATATATGTATGTCTGTGTGTGTATGTTATTATATATATTTTTTTTTGGTAACTACCATTTTCACAGTGCTTTTTAGCTCTGCACTGCCATCTGTCAATGTCAATCAGACACTTGGACAAAGGATAAAATGATGAAATGATGATGATGCTGGACTAATTTTTGTGCTTATTGTTGTGTTCAGTCTTCTGTCTTCAAAACATTTATGCTTTTTCATCCATACAAATACTAATCCTCCTGTCTCTGCTGCTAAAGCCCAACGATAAGTATGTTCCACTGTCTAATTTTCAATTTTAGTGAAACAACACAGGTCACTTTATTCCAGCTTGGTGAAATCACTCTTCAGATCACAAAAAAAACTATTTATTTCTTGATGTGTCATTTTTTTTTTTTTTACATTAGCACCAAGCTACTGAATGCAGCTTTTAAACATAACATAACTTTGTATCACTTAATATCCTGTTCTGTTCTTTTCAAACAGTATTACTTTGTGAAACTGGAGTGTTACTCAACAACATTATGTCTAGACAAGTGAAGACTTCAAGCACAACTGTTTGAATACAGCTTCATTCTCTTTGTCTTGGCTTATGCTAAGGCCTCATCACTGCCTGTGGGTTCCTGCGTAATCAGCAGCTGTTGTTTACAGTAAACATGAAAAGAAAGATCACATAATCGTAGAGGACAAATTTTAAGGGGACTAATTAGGCTATTATTAAGTGGGTGTTGACAGTCGAGTTTATCAAAGACTTTTAGGGGTGGTAGAGATTAAAGACAAACAGGGTGTAGAATTGCCTGTAGTTAAAAAGCATTAAGTGCACATAAATTTATGAATGCCATAGAAATTAATTTTCTTTTATGAACATAACCTATGCTTTCCCATGGGTGCTGTATGGGCCTCATTGTTGATTTATGGTTGTGGGAATATGCTGTATACATGTATGTCAAGCCCACTGTAGTTCCTCACACCTGAAAAGATAAGCTCTGTTTGTGATGGGAAACAGAGATATTGGGGAGGAGAAAGAAGACATCACAGGTCGAAGGTCATGTTCCTGTAAGTATGTGGCTTTAGTGTTACTTTTATGTAGTCTTTTATATATTCTTTTTGATGAGGTGGAACTTTTGATACCTGTTTAATCTGGACCTCACTCCCTCTCTATCACACACACACAAACACACACACACTGTAGAAGACAGATGTAACACTAATGAGCAATCTGTATTGTAATTTTCAATATTTTCATTCTCCAAAGGCTTAAGGAACTGAGAATACTGAACTCCTCTCATTTACTATGAGATGAATGAACGTCGAGACCACTGCAGACTGGTCCAAGATTCTCGGCAGGATGAAAAACAGATGTTGAGAAAGAATCTATAATGAGAGCTGATAAACTTATGCAGACATTTTAGAGTGCGTGAGAAGTCTCTTCCTATCACTTCAGATCCCTTCCACCAGATAACTTTCTTTCTACATTTTTACTTCCATCCTGAAATGGCAGTACCTTGCTAAACCCAACTGGCTAAAGTCTGGTCTAGCTAGTGTCCCAGTGCATGAATCCCTCTAAAACAAGGCTGATTAAAGCTTGTATTTATGTCATGTTAACTACTGTATTCTTACAAATTAACATTTTAGGAAAGCAATTCAGATCAAAAATTGAGATAATTAGAACTGACTGATTAGTTTGCTTTTTATTATTACACATTTCACAATGGCTCCAGACAATGTCAGACATTCTCAAGGCTTTTGTTTAAACTGCACATAAAGCATCACACTAAAATATAATCCGCTATTCATGGCAGAACATTGGAATAAGATTGGACACTT
Organism: Enteromius argenteus; assembly: GCA_032357425.1. Classification (NCBI taxonomy): domain Eukaryota; kingdom Metazoa; phylum Chordata; class Actinopteri; order Cypriniformes; family Cyprinidae; genus Enteromius; species Enteromius argenteus. The sequence continues at coordinate 11,411,795 of JAUCMR010000043.1, read as the reverse complement.
ATTTATTAATTTTTTTTAACCTGTTAATCTATTAATTCAAACAGTTTGGTCAACACTTGTGTGATAACTACATGATGACAATAGACACAAATTTATGTGTAATACTGTACCACTTAGCAAGCTTGCACACCAATGGCACATTAAAATAACATTTGGCACCATACCGTGGAATGTTTAGGCAATTTTCTTTGTTTCACAAAGCTTCAGTTGTAATGAAAGAGCCCTCATAGTTCAGTTCAATGTCAATATAAAGCTGCCATGATTCAGTGCTGTGGTTTTACAAATAATAGATGAGTAACACCAGTTTTAACTGGCTTTAAATGGATCTATAAGGCGTTCTGGTACTTATATATCTGCAGTATTTGTCAAGATTAAATATTCCATATTTTCTGCTATTTAAATATATATATATATATATATATATATATATATATATAGATTGATGCATTCTTAAATTAGATTTACTTTACTACCGCAGAAGTATTTGTATAGCAAACTTTTCTTTGGACTGCACCGTACATAAAAAAATAACAGGTCACCATAAATAATAGCACTAACACATTCAGACAATAACATCATAATTTCATGGTGTCGTGATTTTTAAATAGCTCATGAGTAGAAGTGCCCTGTAATCAGTTGTAGTCTCTGTCACAGTGCATACTTTGAAGTTTCTTTTGCAACCAAAGATGAGGATTTCAGTGCCCCTCAGGTTTAAGTCTGTCCAGCGCCAAATGCTCAGTAAGAGTCCACGGTCACTTCTTGGTCCCTTTGAGTTGTCAATGACGTAATGATTAAAAGGAAAAGATGCACAAAACAGGAGCAGGAAGGACACAACAACAAGAACATACTGTAGCTACTGGACACCTACAATACAGAAAGCTGGAGTGTACTACATAAGACAGACACGTCACGTTGGGACAGAGTGCTTCTAAGGGTCGTTGTTCGCATAAATAAAATGCTTCATTGGACACAAGAAGTCAAAGCTGGCTTCCAGAAGACTATGGGAAGGTGCTCATGTTTTTAGTATGACAGTTTACCTTGCTTTCTTTTTTCTTACTTATTGCTTTTAGTCCTATTTTTCTTATGTGTTCCATGAGAATTTTGCTATCGACAACCGCAGCCCTCCACCACCATGTCTTGATAGTTTTTCAACACCACACGTTCCTCCTGGTCCAGGTAGAGGAGGGCGATGGGGCTAAGGGCCGTCGGCACACAGCAGGCCCGTGGCACAGCCCCATTTACAGAGTTGACCAGCGTCTGCACCATAGCATGGCTAGATGAATTCATATGGTCAGCCAGTGGGAAGCGGCACTCTCCGAGGCAAAAGAAAGCATCGTAACCGGACGGGGCCACGATCCATTTATTCCAGCCTACATCTTTGAAGTCCACGTACAGTGGGTGTCGACGGCAGCGAGCCCGGGAGAGCCGTTTGAGCTTGGCAGCCCTCCCACCGTGTCGTTTCACTCGCCTTTCATTCCATCCCACCCGCCAATCTGTGTCAGAGCCCTGACCCCTATCACCGTTAAACCTGCCCCCGGTCCATCTGCCCCTGCCTCGTCTGCCAGCAGGGGTCTTCTTTTTGAGGGGCACAAAGGGCTCACTGCGGCCATCGTGACTGTAAGTCACTAGCAGTGGCCTCTGTCTCACCCAGCTGTGCTCATCCTGCCCGGTGGACCTGCGCACCCGCAGATGTCTCTCCTGGGAATGGCTGCTGTTATTATCAGCAATAATGTCCAGAATGAAAGACAGGCTCCCTGACCTCTCAGATAGGTTCTGAAACACTTCTCCATCCAGGGGAAAGGTTTCCCAGAGTTCTGTGGTCTTTTGATCTCTAGTCAGGCGACGTGAATGGATCAGTGTGGGCTTTGATGCAGGGTCACTATTGGAAAGATAAAGGCTGACCACGTGAGAGTCTTCACTTGATCCTTCGTGCAGGAAACGGAGCTCTGCTGACACCACACTCTCTTCTGACGGAATAGAGGACAGATTGAAGCCAATGTGAATGCTGTCCCCTGTCGTTTTGTGCTCTTTTGGAACACTCAGGACTGTAGAATCTAGATGAGAAAAAAGAGAGACAAAGTTCTTAAGCTGTGAAATACTTTCTTTCCATCGTGTTCAAACACTTGCTCTCTGGATAATGGCATAATTGTACAACTAAATAATAATTGCACATCATTTGCTAGGAACACTTATGAAAATAAGCTTCGTTCTTCTTAACTTGTTCCAAGTGTCTACGCTGATGCCAAGACTCGAGTGAAAAATATTAGAACATTGAATCCATGGGTAGCTTTTTCAGTGGGCATGCTGGCACCTAAGGCAGGTTAATTGACTTCCACACGTCTCCGTGCTGCGTTTATGGTAAAATTAGCCTTTTACTGCCAAGGGAATCTGTGTTCCTATGACCTAGTGCAATAGCTGCTCATACCTGTGTAGTGAAAGCATCGGACTGTGTTGGCTCCTTGCACATGCTGGGAGGGGTAGCTAAACTCTGGGTCTTCAACGAGATGGTACTGTTGAGTGTGGAATCGATAGAGGTCTAGAAGATACTGGGGCACCCGTGCCTCTGTACTGGGGTTGGGGTGTGACTGTAGGCCCAGGCGGGTCAGCAGGAGGTTTTGAATGGTATGGGCCAAACTAGGTTCCAGGGGACTATCAAGGTTTCCATGAGTCTGGCTGGGACCCTCCTGTTGACCTGATGAGACATGAGGTAGCAGCAGGATCATCAGAACCAGTAAGCTAGCAGGGAACATGTTGGACCTGAGGGAAGATAAAAAGAGGAGCCATTGTGAGACTTCTTAAGATATTTGAAAGTTTGTTTTTCATTGCTATTTTGAACCCCATTGACTTTCACAGTATGGATAAAAAGAAATCATATAGCTTCTGAATGGCACAGTGAAATAAATTTTATTTTTGGGTGAACTATTTGATTAATTGATATTGCTCATTCCAGTTAATCTGACTCAGAAGAAATAATGGTCAAAGTGTTGTAATTGACCATATTTTTAGCTTTTACCCTTGAGTCATGTGTCTTCATTTTGCCTTATTTGTTGGCTGATTTAGTGCTAATAGTCTGGTTTGTTGCATAAAGTGGTAAGAAACTATTGCTCTGTGTTTTTGTTGTTAATTTACTGGCATTTGTTGTTTTGGAGACCGTAATCGCAGAAACAGTGTCATTAGGGAACTGAAGTAGTTTTACAGAGATCATGGTGTGTGCTGTTTGATTTAGAGGTCTACAATGGGCCTGTTAGGCCAATTCATTAAGCCTGTGTCTCTTGAGTTGATTTAACTGACAAATGAGAATAACCCAGGATATAGAGCAAATGTGCACTGTGTTCTTGAAAAGCATGCAAACTTACTTACTAGCAAATTTATATAGCCTTATGCTAGTCTATGTTACGCTACATTATGTACATTATGTGGCGTGACTTATTCTAGGACGCTCATGAGGCACATGATAATTCTTGAATGATTATAACATTCAGTGTGTGATGAAAGAAGATTAGAAATTTGCAGTTTGTTGACATTGCGCTGCTGCCAGTGACCCAGAGAAAAGGACTCATTGTCATTTGTGTCTAAAACCGCTGCTTGAAAATAATCACTAGGTTAAAGTTTTAAAGTTTGTTTCAACACACTGATGTTTATGGTAGCTCCCAATCTAAAGTAAATCACCTTTCAAAAGTAATTTGAGAGTGAGAGGTTTAAAATTGCCATGGCCTACAGCTGTTTTTCATACATTTATCCTAGTCTATACATATTTAGGAATAATTCTGGGAGCATCAAATTGACTTGTATCTGTTGATTGGATTTGAAATGTTTAATATGTATAGCTTAAATTTGGGCCCTGTCTAAGTCACTGCTGTGCAAGAGAAATTCTACCTGAAATAGAATACCTAAAAGGACAGATTGGCACTCAACACTTAGATCCTCCAGCACTTAGATCTCCTTCTTTTCAGAAAACAGCTAATTGTTGCAAGCTGTCATCCATTAGTGACAAAATCTTCTCAAAGCTTACAGTACTGAACTATCCTTCCCATCTCTAAGCCAACATAATCCTTCAATGGGTTCTTTACAAATACTTTGGTGGAGTTCATGAGAGCTGTCGAAGGGGTAATTTGAGAGCTTTGATGGAAACATTGTTAAATGAAAAGTTTGGGTTAACTGCAATTCTATCAACAGCTTCAACTGAAACTGAATTACAGTGGAAGTCAATAAGGCATCTAATGTATGCTTGGCCGCATTGTCTTCTTTAAAAACAGTCAACATACAGTCGGTTCTTACATACTGAGGGATTAGTCTTAATGATTTCTCTGGTTTCAACAGCTTCCATAGCCTATAAAGAGCTTATTTAGCCTAGAATATGCCTCCACAAGGTGCTGGGTGGTCTCACACAGGCCAGGAACACTTACATCTAAGACAAACTAAATGGTCTTTTGATGTAGAATGTGCTCAAGTCAGGACTTGCTGAGCAGTGACTCCTTTGGGAGTCTTGGATTACCCTCAACTGCAGGTGTTAAATGCACTGAAAAGAGGATGTATACCGTCCTCCCGCTGTCCTCTACGTCCCCTCTGTCTCGCTCACACTCATTCACCAAACTCCAGCCGAATCCTCAGAGGACACACGGGATAAGACAGTCCCCCACGCCCACAGCATCCGGCAGTAAAGTAGATTAAGTGGCTTTTACCCATCCACTCGATTGTTCCGCCCAGTGGGAGCTCACAGAGGTGTAGCTTCCAGATGGGGCTGTTCTCCTGAATGCCGCCTTTCTGCTAAACCTTCATTAGACTCCTTCGCTTTTGTCTTCCCCGCAGTCCCTCCCCCCCATCGGCGTGTGTTTGGGCCACATACGTGTTACGGTTTCTGTTGTGATTGGATTCGACATGTAATCACTTCCTCTACAGGGAGAGCAGTAATCAGACAGAGGGGGCGGAAAGAGGCGTTTATTAGACCCCAGAACAGACGGCGAGAGGTGACCCCAGCAGAGGAAAGGTCGGTCAGACTCGTGCCATTACCACAGCGACATGGCCTGTCGACCTTAGAGTCGAGGGCAGGGTTTCTTTGCATCCACTTATCTCTTTCAGCTTTCTTTCCACATTTTTCCCCCACTATTTTTATCCTTCTTATCAGTTCTCTTCCTGTAAAGCATGACTTCCAGAACTGATATATTGTTACACAGTTCTTGGAAAAGCAAGCTCTCTCTCTCTTATGTTTTCCCCTTTCAGATTTACCAAGAAGTCAGCAGTGTAGGACCGTAGGGGTCATGGTGCCTCTGCTTGTTGCTGATTTATCCTCCACTGCTGTCTTCGTGTTTCACATTTCACTCTGTACCCCGATCCCTCCGCTCTCCTTTCCTGTTGTTCTTCCTTTCGTTCATTCCCTAGACTGCTTCTCCCCAGCTCGTTCCCCCTCCCCATTTTGTCATTTTGTTCTTGAAGAAACACTCTTAAATATGAATTACTCTACATTTTCAGATGCAAAAGTTACCCACACTCTATCTTGAGAGCCCAAGGCACGTGAGAAGTCACAAATGGTAGAACTGTGTCCCTGTTCTGCTGCATTAAAGACATGAAATCATTAGAATAAAGTTACAGGTAGCCTGCAGGGGTGGTTTTATTAGAGTATATTAGCACAAAACTGTAATTTATCCCAGCTGGACTGATTAAGAGATAATGACAGGAGCCCAGACCTCAATCTGTGCCCCATAACATTCAGTGGAACAATCCTCTGTGACCGTACACACATACACATGCACCCCACTGTTACAGACTGAAAAACACACTCCAGAACTGATACAGTTATAGGAACATACACACACTTTCTATGCAGCTTGCCAAAGGTTCAGCTAAGAACAAACTAAAGTGGTCTCCAAGGATGAGTAGAGTAGAGTAGACCAGACAAGACATTTCCTCCCAGAATCCTCCCCTAACCCCCACATAACATTCTGTTATCAATTTGACCGATTCGATGGTCCCGAAACCCTCAGAGAGCGTTGTATTATCATCTGGCAAATGCAGAAGTATCTAGATGTATGATTTATTTTAGTTAACGCAGCATTGTAACATCCCATTTTGTAAGCTCTGAAAAGACAACTTCCTTTTTCTGCCAGATTTTGTCTTTATGATTTATCTAGTTAGCCAAGGGCTTGCCTGTTTGTTTGCTGTACATTTTATCCCCCAATCCAAATGCATATATTCAGCTTTTTGCCAGCCCTGGACAGCGAAGATCTACTCTCTTCACGCATTTCATCTGCCTGCTACAGCAAAGCAATCTTAGCAGTCTTTTGCAGAACATTGTCTGCTTTTTGCCTTTGGTGGAAACATTGACCTGCCTGTTTCACATGTTCTGAGGATGCATCTCCACTATGAATCTGTCATTGGGTTTGGTGAGTAACACGTGTGAATTTTTAGCATGGCGCAGACAATTTGGTAAAGAATGGGTGGATGTTTGACGTTTCAGATCTGAGTCACACTCTGCAGAATTTATCGACATTGTACATATTGTCTTGTTTTTCATTGTTTAAATAGCCTTAAAACAAGATCAATTGACTTGAGAAGTGAAACTCTGTGAGAAAACTTGTTTACAGCAAATAAGCTAAAAACCTTAGTAAAGTTCATATGATTTGTGCCTTTGTGTTCTACATTAAACTTAATTCAGGATGTATTTTCCAATTTTCTTATACAGCTTTGCTTCTCAAAGACAGATAGTAGATGTTCTACACTTTGCCCGTGGCACAGGATACTACTGATGTTGCAAGCGTCAAGGTGTTCTGCTGGTTGGTACTCACGTCCAGGTGAAGTGGGAGGTGTGCAGAGTCCATGGTTTGTCTTTGAGCTCCAGCGTTACAGACCCTCTCCTCTCATTCGCTCCTGAGGACGGTGTGGACGCCGTCTGCCTCTTCTGGCTAAGTGAACGTACCTCTGGAATAATGTCAGCCTCTCCAGCTTGTCCTCAAGCACTCATCCTCTTCTGAGTGTCAGAGAAGTGCGCTTTTAAAAACCATCCGCTGGCTTCCATGTTAGCCCAGGACCAGGACGCAAAATAGCAGCTGAGAAGGAGACCAGGATAATGAAACGGATGACAGAGGAAGAATTGGAAGTTGTGCCGGCTAAATTCCCTCCTGTCCCTTTGGCTTTGTAGCTGACTTTCTCCCTTCCTCTCTCAATCTGTCTGTACTTTTCTTTTGTGCTCTCCTCCCCTTTTTCCTCCCTCGCTCTCTCTCTCTCCCTCTCTCTCTTACCAGCTGGTAAACTCAGTTAAAGTCTAATTGACTTTCCTGTCCATTCGGATCCTCCCTGATAGTGATGTCACCGATGCCCCCTCCCTCCACCCACCTTCTCCAAACACACACACACACACAAAAAACAAAGATAAGGTCAGGGCTGCTTTAAATACACAGTACAGGTCAGATTGCCATTTGCAACTTTACATTTGGGTCTAAATGTTTCTTTTGCAGGAAACAGGAAAAAAAAAAACGTGTAAGATAAAGTTGAGCACACAATGGGCGGCACGGCCGGTTGATCTGACACTATCTGAGTGAGTGTTTATTCTGGAGGGAGTCATGAAGGTGAAAGAGAACTAATGATGATACAAGATTAATTCACTGTCATTGGTGCAAATGAACAGCCAGAGGGTGCCAGGAAAACACATCTATCACCAGCAAGAGAGAGAGAGAATGGGGCACGAATATAATGAGTGCAAAAGGAACGCAAAAAGAAAGAGAGACGAGAGAGGGAGCAAGGTGTGCTCGTCCTTCCGGTGGAGTGGACTGCATTGGTATGCATCTGGCAGGGCAATGAGAAAATGTCTGTAACCTCACAAGCATCGTCTGACAGATTGGATTGCATCTGTTGAATCAGTTGAAACACCCCCTTCTCAACACACACACACACACACACTCAAATACAGAGAAACTGGTTCGCCCATGCAAGGACACTACTTTCCAGAATGTTCTATGGCATACGACTGTATGAAACAGATTTTACATTGAATGTCAAGTGGCAACTTACTAAAAAAATCAAACATTGAAATTCATTAACATGAATATAGACTAAGAAAATGAGAGATTTGAATTTGATATGTGACTTTTAAACATTTTCATATTTTTCTGTTCAGTTAGAATTTAGAATTTGGAGTTTGAAAAATTTTATTTTAATATTTAGAAGTAATGTCAACTCCAAAAAAAACAAAACAAAAAAAAAAAAAACGTCTTGTTAGTGACTAAATGAAATGTCAATGTTTTTAGTCTAAAATTATAATAAACACTTATTATTATTTTATTATTATTATTATTATTTATAGCTCTCTATATAAATTCACAACAATACGCAAAATAATATAAACATGACAGTCTAAATTGGAAATCATTTCATGCTCTCTGATCCCAGTGATTCACTGCACAAAACATTGTGGGCACCACAAATTGTATTCACTGCAAGTGAAAACACATTTATCATAGTCAGAGTTCATATTCTTTATTTTGTGTGGTTTCCCTCATGGTTTTCTGGATAACTGCATGCCCTGCAACCTGTCTAACCTGTCCTAACCTAATCTGACTAGTTCCAACTACCTGATAGGTGAATTTGTTGCATAATCTCATTAGGTTTGATGTCATGCGCAGTCTAGATTTGGGAAGAGTTGTTCCCAAATTGCAACCCATTTTTGGTCAATGAGCCTGCTGCTGAAAAGAACTGTTGGCTGAGCGAGGGAGTTTGTCTAGAAATAAAAAGGAAGGAAAAAGAGCAAGACTACTGTTGGATGATAAAAATGAGGATCTTCCTGTAGACTTGCTCTCAGTTGATGTTCACAGTCACTGTTTGAAACGGTTCAGAGAGAAATGTCATCGCCCTCACATTTCCTCCTTAGAGCTGGGAGAGTCTTCTGCATTCCCGACTCGGGTGGGGCATCCTGAATTAATTAATTTATTTATTGGCTGCGATGTCCTTGTGCAGATCTGTGAGAATTTATTCGCAAACTATTCCTCTCTGTTGTGGCGTGCTGTTTCTGGCTTGTGGCCGGCAGGAAAATTACATAGAACCGAATGCAACCCTCAAATGTCACTGGAAATATTTCTTCTTAATCCCTCGAGATGCTCTGTTGTTTGACTGTCACCATCTGCTCGCTCAATAAACGTTATGATTTTTTTTGTTTTACATGTATTTTCAGTCCTAGCATATACTGGCATGAGTTTCCTATTCCATGACTACTCATCATAGCCATATAGGGAAACCAGATGAGATTTACTGTTAAACTAATCGAAAATGTGACACCCACCCCAATGATGGCCATGATATCATTTCATATTTTCTTCTCTTCTCCTCTTACCTTCCTCTTTTTCCCCCTCTATCTTGTTTTGTTTTGCAGTTCAGCTCTGTCTGTACTCACCCACCAGAGGCAGGAGGAGTTCCCATCCACTTTAACCTCTGATGTCTGAGGAGAGGAAACGTGGCCCCACTGGTAATGACATAAGAGGCGTTATAACTTTACATTCATGTAAACTGGCATCACTTTAAATTCAAGTTTTTTCAGGGACTAAACATGATATTCAAAGTTCATTTATTTGTCACATTCCTATTACTTTACTTACATGTGATATAGTGCAGTTAAATGCTTCTCCATGGTGTCTCGTTTTACAGTAATACTGTATTATTACTGTATTAGATTTTTAGGCTGGTCCACCCAGCACTCGTTAATGTTAAAAATGTTTAACATGGCCAATTAAATCAAAGTAGGTGGGGTTTATTATTGACAGAAGCTAAACATGAATTCCAGCATCACATTTAGTTTTATTGTTGAATGAGTGCAAGGTAAGAAGTAGCAAAACATTTAATATTTTACAAATATGTTGGAATAGAAAATGTTAAATGACTGACAGCGATATCCAGTGATGCAAACTATTTTATTTATTTATTTATTGCAACTGAAAATAGTCTTTATCATTTGTAATTCATGCAAAGAAATGCCCTATCTATCAATCAATCTATCTATCTATTTTGGACACATTAGGCACACAAGGCGTTAATTCATCCCAAGAATGAAAATTCACTTTGGATGCCTATTTGAAAGTAAAGATGTTTAGTCAAAAGGGCTTATTTTTGGATTAATAAAACTGACATTAAGAATTCACATGGATTACTATTTACATTGTTTTTTAGAACATTTTGAAGCTTGAAACTTTTAGGTGAAAAGAGTTTCAATGAAGGGGCAGAAACTTCTCAGGATTCATACAAAAATATTTCTTGTGATCCGAAGATAAATGAAAGTCTTATGGGATTTGAAACAATCTAAGGGTGAGTAAATTATGACAAAATTTGCCTTTTGGTAACCTTTTAAGAATGAATGCGTGCATGCAATTTGCAAATAGCTCAAATGCATTACTTTACAATAAATTACATCTATTTTACTTTTACTGTTTTCTTTATTTATATTCTCTTGATTCCATTAAATTCATTTTAATCCCTTCTTTATTTAAAAAGAACGCCTTAAAGTTCAAGACATGGTTATGATGACCTAAGATGTCAGATTCATTCTGTGTATGTTTTACTTGCATTTGAAGAGCTTAGTATAAATAACAGACCATTTCAGAAAAGAAAGCAATGAAATGAGCTGGTGCATGCAGGGACTTTTACTTTGACGGTATTTCATCTGAGTTTATTTAACACAGGTGAATAACTTGCTCCAATTGTTTTCTCTCTTCTCTGTGTTTTTCTTCCACATAAATGGACAAACACGGGTTGCTTTGCATTCGATAGAAATTCCAAAGTGCGTTCTGAGATAAGATTCCTTTCTCTTTAGGTCATTGTTTGTTGAAAGACAGAGAGAGAGGGAGAGAGTGATGAGATTAGGACGGGGGCGTCCCATATCTGCTCTTTGAATGAGACGGTGAGAGACCAGCAGTTTCCTGAGCGTTAATCACTGGGCTGCCAGCATATGCTTGGCAAACCTCGCTTCTCTGCATTACATGATAAAACACGGCTGGCCATCACAGATATATATAAAGACACACACACACACACACTCATTGTATTGTCCCGATACTCTACCTCTTCCTCCTCCACAACACATTCCAGTGATATCATCGGTGTAAATGTTTAAGACCAGGTCACATGGGTAAATGTGCACCAGGGTGTAAACATGTCAGGATTTTTGTTCCGTTTTGTTATCAATGCAATGATTTTGTTAGCCATCTAATGCACAGGAGCTTGTTGGAGTCTGTGCTGGTGGCCCCTAAATCTTCACCTTGGCCCTTTATGGGCCCTGACAGCTTCTTTCAGAGACACAAGCATGAAATCCTTGATAAACGTTAGTTCCTGATAAACTGATGTTCAGTAAATGGAGTGTATGCACTTTTACTTGGTGTTGGTAGTAACTGTAACTTTGTCTTATTTCTTGTAATTGTGATTTTGATTCTAATTGCTTCCATAGTTGTGAACAAAAACAAATACTGGTTAAAAATGCTAGAGCTGCTGTTGATCTGACAGTTTTGACTGAATCAAGTTCATATTGGATGCCAGATCAGCAAAGAGTTCCATACAAAGTCCAGAAAAAAATGTGCATTGAGAAAAATTCAATTTAACGTTGCATTGGCAAGTAAATGAAAGTAATATCAAATCAATTAAATTAGTAAATAAAAATAAAATAACTAGCCATGCAATTGATAACATGCCCAGTAACTTTATTAGTGTCGAATTGCAACAAATGAATCTGAAACCATATGAGCAATTAAATCAAAGAAAAGTTCTAAAGTTTTACATCGATAAAAAAATTACAGGTTAGTGGTTCTTTGGATACCTACAGTTCCAGATGTGCATATTGCTTGCCATTTTGGGAATATTTCCAAAACAGAAATTACAAAATCATAACAACTCTTTTTCTCTATTTAGTTTTTCTGCAAGTATATATTTCTATATTTTATATATTACACTTCACTGGACACTTATTAATTAATAACTACGACTTTACCCTCAATAAACTCTTAATTTGTGATTTATTAATAGTTAGTAAGGTAGTTGTTAAATTTAGGTATTGGGTAGGATTAGGATAAGATATAAGAATAATGTCATTTAAAATAAGGCATTAATATATACATATCAATATATATATATATATACGCATACATACATACATGTGTGTGTGTGTGTGTGTGTCTGTGTGTGTGTGTGTATATATATATATATATATATATATATATATAATTACTTTTTCTCTCTCTCATTTTTTAAGTATTAACAAAGCTCATTTTGGACATTCATAAAAATAACTGGAACATTTGCTCCCCTGTTTTTGAGCACTATGTGAAAAACGACATACCCAAATGTCTATAGCTCTTGAACCCTAAGGTTTATATTAAAAAATCTGGTATTGTTTGAAACTAGACACTTGAAGAGTAAAACAAGGTAAAATATACATGAAAGTGACTCGCGGTATCATTAAATTAAATTTACTAACAGAAAAATTGATGAGGCTTTGATATCAAAGGCCTGAAAACACCATAAAGACAAAGCTGAATATCTGACCATGTTTTGATTCAAATTTCAAAGGATGATACTCCCAAAAATGTATCTGTAAGCTTTAATTAAAAAAAAAAAAGTCTAGGCGACCTTTCAAAAAAGCCATTTGGAGACCAAATGAGTCAAAAATACATATATCTATCAATTCAGAACTGCTCTGTCCACCAAAACACACAAGAAAAAAACTATTTCTGAACAGGATTTGTATTTTTATTCATATATGTTGTCTATATGCCTCACTATTTCTCTACTCCTCACATGATGTTACAAAGGTAAAACAGGGAAAAACACACACACTGTAATCCCATATTCTTATCTCAACAGCCTCTACTAATGTGATCAGCATTCTCACCACTCAGGTAAAGTTTACTGCAAATAAACCTGCTCATTTCATCACGCAGCACTGCTAAGAAAAGCTTCAACTACTGTTAAACTGTTCGACTGCTTATCATCCTGATAAGAACTCCCATCGAGTGTCTTTTCTTGTAAGTACCTGCTGTTAAAGTGATACGAGCTGTCACTCAAGCACTCGTGACGATATAATCTGAACCTGCCGATACGCAGGCGTTTAGTCTAATCTTGTTGATTGTACAACCTCTTCTTCACATTGTTTAGTGTTTGTATGTGTGGCATACGGCTGCAGGAGTCTCAGCTGTCAGTTAGCGCTCCTAAACAATAGCAAGCCACACTCTTGTCCTGCAATTAGCTCTAATCTAGCCCTCTGTTTATCATCGGTGGAGGCAGGAGGAGCTAGAGCTTCGGACAGCCCCAGGGTTGAGGGGGGTCAGAAAACGAGACGGAGGGGCTTTCAGAAGAAGAGGAAGATTAGAACTAACAGGAAGTGCGCTCTCCTCTGCTCATGTAAACGGGTCTGGGTGACTGGACGTCTGAAATAAATAAATCGGCCTTGTGGGAGACGTCCGTAGCAGCAGTGGAATTTTTCCTCCGAAACAGAGAAAGCAGTGCGACACACACACACACAAACCCCGGAGAATCCAAACAGGAACACCTGCGATTCCCTCCACCACATACATGATCCGTCTCCATGCCGACCATCCTTACTGTGTGTAAACAGTTTACAGTAGACAACATGAGTGAAGGAGCACAGAAAAAAAAAATTTGCTCCCTTCAAGGGCACTTCGGGAAGGGGACCTCATTTGTAGGGATGTTCCAAATAAAAGTGAGCAACTGAATCCTTTCATGAAGGGCCCTTAAAGAAGTCCATCAGTGAGGGGAACATGCGATGGTTACTTCACAGAAGTGATTTCCATTTGTGATCATGTGATCTTCAGTTAGGAGCTCTTGTGATGCATTTTAAAACAATGTTTCACATACAAACATAAGTAGAATAGGTCGATTATAAGCTGTAGTATAAGCAAGTTTAAACATGTTTAGTTTGAAAAAGTTTAATAGTAAATAAGACAGTGCGACAATAATTACATAAAATAATTATAATAATGAAAAGCAATATTTATTTGCAACAACTGTTGGAGCACTATTTATCTATCTATCTATCTATCTATCTATCTATCTATCTGTCTGTCTGTCTGTCTGTCTATCGTCTATCAGTCTGTCTATCTATCTATCTATCTATCTATCTGTCTGTCTGTCTATCGTCTATCAGTCTGTCTATCTATCTATCTATCTATCTATCTATCTGTCTGTCTGTCTGTCTGTCTATCGTCTATCAGTCTGTCTATCTATC
>JAUCMR010000043.1:11380190-11396893 GCA_032357425.1 Enteromius argenteus | reverse complement strand
TCTATCTATCTATCTATCTATCTATCTATCTATCTATCTGTCTATCTATCTATCTATCTATCTATCTATCTATCTATTTATCTGTCGTCTGTCTGTAACAGTTAAATAGTTTATTCACATTTGTAATGTACTGTGAAACGTGCAGGTTTGAGTGTGTAAGAGTGTGTTATAGAGCACGGCTCATCCAATCAGAATTTCACTATGCACTAATTATAATGTAAACAACACAACTGTGTGCAACAGTATCTCACATAATCCCTTGCAGTTAGTGAGCAATAAGCTGTGCGGTATGTTATGGATAACTCTATAGAGACTTCAGACTCCTGCTGAAAAGTCCAAATCATCAGTCTCTCTTTTGTCCTCATGGGTGGCCTCTGGATTTAACGCACATGTCTGCCATTTGATATCACAGAGATATACATTGCTCTCTAAACACATGGAAACTCGGCACATTTTGGGCTTCAGACAGACTTTCCAAAAAGAAATCTGTGTGTGACACACAGTAAAAAATATAAAATACTAAAAATCAAAAGCGACTGAACTTTTCTTTGAAACTGCATCCATGCAGGCGTGCCAGAGAGCTGTTGGAATATGAAACACCGCTCCACTCTCACATCTCTGATCAGAAATCCCATTGAAAGGATGACGGCCTAATCCAATATCACTGGGTTCAGGCGGCTCGTGAAAACGTCCTTCAAAACATCTCAAGTCAGGAAGATAATGTTTCACCCCCAGATGGGGGGGTTAAAACACGGACAAGCGAGATAAAAATGACAAAAGGCAGATCGAGAGAAATGACAGAGAGAGAAAAACAGCAGGTTGTAATTCATAGCGGGTAAGACAGCGCGAGACGGACGGTCCCGTGTTATTTATGTCTGGTGCGGAGTCAAGGCCGTGATCCCAGCCAGATGTGGACGGCTTCCAGAGGAAAGAGCCTGCAGGTGCTCAGATGCACATTCACACACCTGTGCTCCACTCCTGTCTCCGACTCCCTCCGTTCCTCCGCAGGTCACGCACAGGGCCTCCGAAGGTCAAGTTGAGACCCCGTACCATGCAGTACATAGAGACATCCGGCCAAAAACGGGTGCTTGCATGTGCGGATGATATAGTTTCAGTTGTTCTTTAAAGCATGAGTTCAGAACAGCAGTAGTTTTGTTTCAGCAGAGTTTAGTGTTGCATCACATCTGTGGTAAACAACAGGACAAACTCATTATGTGTCAAACAAAGAGTTGCATAACTTTATTATTTTGTCTTCCATTCATCTTAGAAGGGCTCTTGCATCATTTCGGGGTTTATTTTATGATAATGAAAGGCTGACTGTATATTATCCCACTTAAACTTTTATCTCACTTGTAAAATAGTTTAAAGCTTCCTCTAAGAAAATTTGTTCAGCAACAAAACAAACACTACAATATTGCAGTATTACAGTTTTTCTAATTTGCTTTTTCTCTTTTTTTCAAGCACAATTGCTGCAACTTTTTAATGAGAAATCATAACTGCGCGGTATGCTCTCAAAATGTGGTAACGCATGTAAATGTTTGTAATAACATATAATTGTAAATGTTTATATAATGTAATATAATGTTGTCCATTTTGTCTAACTGAATGAAATTATGTATCGCAAGGTTTTTACGTAAGGTACATATTTCAACAGGTAAAAGTTTACTGGGGAAAATCAATGCAGTAGTTTACAGGAAAACAAAAGACTGGAGATTCCGGAGCATAACATATCTATTTATTAAAAGTTTTGCCAACAATTACCACATCAAACTTGGTAGAGACTGCAGATTGATATGAGAAATAGTATGTTGAACAATGTTTAAAAAAAAATAACCTACTGTTTATTAAATAGAAATATATGATGGCTCAATATAGCGCTTGACCAATCAGAATCAAGTATTCCAGAGAGCACAGAATTTAAATATAAGTCTGCTTCTGTAGTTAGAACGTTTGTAAAACTAGGTGCTAAAATAAACCCGGACAACATGCGTAAAAACATGTGCAAGTCATTCTTCCACCAAAGTCTAGTTTTTGGGATGGCCTCTTTTGACTGGAAGGAGCCTGAGTGTTGCTACGTGTGTATGCGTATCTGTATATGTCTTCTGTTCCTTATCTCCGGCCGGTGTTTATTCAGATCCAGACTCGCTGATAGGATCAGTAAATACACTGTGCCCTGGGACCCTGCCAGTCCATCCCTCCATCTATTCCCTTTCCTCTCTGCCCCTTTATTTTGTCTTCATCCCATCTCATCATCCATCCCGGCCGGATCTCCTCCAGCCTCTAATCATGAATCCTGCTGCTCTTCCTCTTCTCTTCTGACAGTACAGAACAGACAATGTCAGGTCGGCCCTACTTAATTTGGGCGAGAGACGGAAGCGGCGGCGGCGTCCCGCGGTGACTCTGGCCCAATGATGACTCACCCGCTTTGACTGATGAAGGTTGGTGACCCCAATTTGTGAGAGGGAGGAGAGATGGGCGGTCACGTCAACGTCAGCGGCTCGACCAACGGCTGGATGTCCTTGTCCTGACTGATGTAAATCAAGCCCTGGAGGAAAAGATGTCAGGGGAAGAGGAGAGGAGAGAGAAAGGAACAGTGTGTTGGGAATGAGTGTGCATGTTTGAGGCAAATGATTACAAATGAAAAGATACGAGAGCTAGATCTCAGCTGTAAGCTATCCCATCAAAAGACCAGTCACACAAATGCTCATATGATGGTTAAAAGTCTCTTTGAAAATCTTCTTAACCTTTGTGTGGGCTGAAAATCATCTTGTTCCCAGTCAAAAAGTGGAGTAAAAAAAAGCAGTTTAAAAATTGCTTGTACATTTTTTCCAATATTTCAGCTCCAAATATTGGATTTAAACTCTATCAATCTGCACAGATTTTGTATTTCTATTTAGAGCTGATTGTCCATAGACTGCATTGATCTGAGCACCTTGGATTCGGAAAAGTCAAAAAAGTGTTATTTTCATAGCGGGTAATGACTGTTTGGACTATACAAACAGTCAGATCCAAGAAATACAAAATCTGTGCTTACTGACAGAAAACAAGCTGACGAAAGACTGATTCCTAGAATAGCATAATGGGAGATCTACATTATTATTGTTTCTTTTTTTCTTTCTTTTTTTTTGCAGGATGGTCATTTATGACCAGGAACACCACAGGTGTAGCAAGGTTGGAAAAAATGTAATGAAAAGTAAAGTCAGTAGGATTTAGTCATATATTACATCAATAACTTGCAATTTTAAAAAAGTTAAAATCTTCTCTGGGTCACAACATAATGCAACGATATCTCTCTCTCTCTCTCTCTCTCTCTCTCTCTCTCTCTCTCTCTATATATATATATATATAAAAAATGTTGTGTATATATATTCCAGTATTATTACAGTTCATAATTGTTGAGTAACACTATAAAACCACACATTCATATAGAGAGTTACAATCATCCAGACAAGATGTTCATAAGTCTTTCCTTAAAAGAAAAGTTTGAGCTGGAAGAAGCCAAATGACTCTATGAACCAGATGTTTTTAATATGTATTGTGCAAATAGGTGGATTAGGAAACAAGATCCAAAGAGATAGTTCACCCAAAAATGAATATTTTCATAATTTTTCACTAATTCTCAAGTAATTTTGAACAGACTTCTGCAGAGCACACAACACATAAAATATATATTGAAAAACATTAGCAAACCAACATGTTTTCCTAATAATTTCCATCGCATGAACCACAAATACTGCAATATAGAAAATGATTAAATTTTAAGGAAAAATGCCAAATAATAAATAAGTAGTAAATAAATAAATAACATATTTGTTTGAAGGTATGTTCTCTGAAAAACCTGCACCATTCAGACTATTTCATTTGATTGTCCTATTACAGTAAACTTGCAGTTCACAATTAATGGTATTTCATTAAAATAATAGTATTTCTTACTAGTTTTTGACATGAATTACATATATTATGGCCATATATTACATCTCATGTTGTTAAATGAATGTTTATTTCATTATTTTAGTGTTGTGTGTGTGTTATCATGATTGTGTGTTGGATTGATGTTAAGTTTTAGTATTAGGTATTAGTACTCAGAGGAAAGGCCATGTTTGATCAACTTAGATTTTTGTTGTTGTTTGTAAAACTTGAAACATAAACCCATCCACAAAAATTCTCACTGGAGTAAAATAAGTGATAACGAGCCTCTTAAGCCCATCTGCCTGCCACTCCACTGATCAACACAGATGAGAGAGAGAGAGAGAGAGAGCGAGGGGAGGATGAGAGCAATGTAACAGCTCAGAGGACATAGGGATGGGATTATGGGAATCAGTCTGACATACCTTTTTTAAAGTCTTATGAATGAGAAAATAACTGTTTAATAAAATATGTGTCAGAAAGAGAATATTTTTATTTCACATTTGGCACAGGAGCACTTAAAGGAAAAATTAACCCAAAAATTTCTGCATTTCTATGTTTGACCTAAGACTAGACTGGTTTTCATAAAGAAAACACACACACACACACACACACACTTACAGTGTTCTTTGTGTATCCTGTCCACAACATTCCTGGAGTGATTCAGTGTAACTACTTGAATAAATTGAGGGCGATTCATAATGTGTTTTGACAGAAAACCCTTAAACTGCCTCTCACCAGAGAAGAATGCCGTTCAGCGTCAAAATGAAAATAACTCTGGCATGGCAGGCTCCCAGTTTTAGGACTTGGACCAACAACAAATGTACTGGCTTCCAACAGGAAACCACTCAATAGATATTGCTTGTCGACTTCCTGTTTTTGTCTTATTAGAGAATTATTATAGCAAATTCTTAACAGCTTTCATTGTCTGCCTGTCAGGCCTAATGCTCCAACATCAAACTCTCTAAAACCTGTTCAGTGAGCTCATACAGACAAATACTGATGCTTAGGATTCAACTTGCAGTTTATAGCAGTGGGGATTGTATTCTATAAGGAAAATCAGGACTGATGTATTGAATATTAAATTGAAAATCAGATACTAAAAACTGACATTGAAAATGAAATGTTGTGATTTTCTAGGCTAATATGGCTAGGAACTATACTCTCATTCTGGCATAATAATCAAGGAACTTTGCTGCCGTAACATGGCCGCAGCAGGTGCAGTGATATCACACAGTGCCTGAAAATATAGGAAAATAGGCTAACTCCATGACATGCGGAGTCCCACAAGGCTCAATTCTTGCACCGCTCTTGTTTAGCCTGTATATGCTTCCACTAAGTCAAATAATGAACCAAATTGCCTATCGCAGCTATGCAGATGATACCCAGATTTACCTTATCTCCAAATGACTATATCCCCGTTGACTCTCTCCGCCAAAGCATTGATGAAATTAACAGCTGGATGTGCCAAAACTTTCTTTAGTTAAACAAAGAAAAAAACTGAAGGTGAATGCATACCTTGTCTCTAGGGGTCAAACAGCTAAAAATCAATAGAATCTTAGGGTGTTTATGGAGACAGACCTTAGTTTCAGTAGTCATGTCAGAGCAGTAACTAAATCAGCATACTATTTTCTCAAAAACATTGCAAGAATTAGATGTATTGTTTCAAGACTTGGAGAAAGTTGTTCATGCCTTTATCACCAGCAGGGTGCTTCTGGTCTAATCAGATTCAATGATCTATGCTAAGCTATGCTAAAAATGCTGCCGCCAGACCCGGATAACGGTTGAAAAGATTCCAGAACGGTAAAACTCAACTTATTAACTCTAGGGGAGTTGGAGAATGAGCCTATTTCCAAATAAACTGGAGTGTTCCTTTAAGGGCAGACACACAGTTTAGCTTTAGAATTAGCGTAAGGTTTACATAAGATCCAGACTTTGCATAAGTTGATCCAGACTCATCCTCCTCCAGCCGCACCGCTTCCCAGAAGCCAAAACATTTTGGGTTCTGCAGACTGAAGAGATACTGGTCTTCAAAAAAGTGTCTCCATAGCCAGTTATCATGTTTCCATCGGATAATGCGTGGGAGAATGGTCAAGTGAACTTCCCCATAAGAGAGAGTTTAATGTCGTCTAAAGCAGCGCGGTCTCTCATTAGCACAATCTTCCTGTGTTTAATCCCGGAGGGGTGTGGGGAGAGACCCTCCACTTTGATTCAGATAAAAGCAGCTATCTCTCATCTCTTTATAATTAGGATCTCCCCTTGTGTCCAGTCCTTCCTGTCGAGACAGAGGCCGTGTGTCCCACCCAATCTCCACCTGTTTGCCCAGCAAGAAAACTCCTCAAGGCTTTGCTAAGACAAGAATCACTGTTACAGAGTTTACAACAGACCTCTATAATGTATTAAACTAAAAGTATGCAACTTGTTGCACATTAGTTGTTACAGTGTCTGATGCTTTCAGCTAATTTTGGAAATGTTCACATGCTATTTATGTTAATATTTTATTGATTTTCAATATATAGTATGAAAAGTCTTTCTGAAAATAGTTTTATATTTTTGAAAAATATTGGAATTATCATACAAGCATGATATTTATTTATGTATTTATGTGATAAATATTATATACACAACAAGTCAATATTGTGTCA
This sequence comes from Enteromius argenteus, assembly GCA_032357425.1. Lineage (NCBI taxonomy): Eukaryota > Metazoa > Chordata > Actinopteri > Cypriniformes > Cyprinidae > Enteromius > Enteromius argenteus. The sequence goes on along the minus strand of JAUCMR010000043.1, from coordinate 11,390,342 downwards.
TAATTTCCAATATAAATGGCAATTGTGCTTGATAAACAAGAACATGCTTGATAAGATCTACTAGACATGATGAAGAAAAAATTAAAAGTTAAATTATATATAATTTTATTGTGTACAAACAATACAAGGCTTACTGAAAAAAAAGTGCCTCTATGTACATAATTTTTTGCAAAACTTCCCAAACTTCCCTATTCGTATGATCAACTGGAATGAACACTAATGGCAGTAAAACACCAACAAACTGTGTTACTTTTCACACAAACTAATGATTACAGGGGCAGATTATCAATTAATACATATTTTTGCCATAGTTCACTGCACAATACTATGAGCTTAAAACACTTTTACTATAACGCATGATTAATATCTAATACATTTTGGTGCTTGCATAACATAACCAGCTCCATATATACACATGGCTTTTCTGTCATAGTAAACTTGCTCGTTAGCGCACCCGGTCCGGTATTACACTTATGATACCCAACTGAAACACGAGGCACGATAAAAGAACATGCTTGCTCCAGCAATTTGATTTATCTCAGGTTTGCATTTTATTGAACAGGTTTAGTGTGGGCGAGACATTATCAGAGACACTGAAGGGTACATATAGACTGATGAGATATGTAAGACAACCAGTGTAATTAAATGTTATTAAATTTAACAAAATACACCTTTAATCCCACTCACTAGACATCACCTAAGAATAGTAAGAATGCTAGAAGTGTTTTCGTTTCTGATTGTCCACAGAGTCAAAAGCAACATCCAGTTGTATAGTGCTGTTAAACAATTAATCGCGATTAATCACACACAAAATAAAGATTTCTGTTTGCATAATACATGTGTGTGTTCTGTATATATTTATTATGTATATATAAATATACACACATACAGTATATATTTCGAAAATATTTGCATGTTTTGACTTGTTTATGTTTATATTCATATAATTTATATTATAAATAAATATATTTAATATATGAACATAATATAATTTTTTTTTTCTAAAATATATACATGTACGTGTAGTGTATATATATATATATATATATACTACCAGTCAAAAGTTTGGAAACAGTAAGATTTTTTAGATTTTTTTTTTAAAGATGTTTCTTATGTTCATCAAGGCTGCATTTATTTAATAAAAAATACATGAAAGATTTTAATATGGCGAAATATTAATGCAATGTAAAATAACAAAACAAAACAAAAGATCTATTTTAATATACATTAAAATGTAATTTATTCCTGTGATGCGCAGCTGAATTTTCAGAATCATTACTCCAGTCTTCATCCTTCAGAAATCATTCTAATATACTGGTTTATTATCAGTGCTGGAAACTGTTGTGCTGCGTAATATTTCTTGGAAGCTGTGATTAAATAGAAAAGATACACTAGCATTCAAAAGTATGGGGTCAGAAAATTTTTATTATTTTTTATTTGGAAAGAAATTAAAACTTTATCAAGCAAGGATGTGTTAAATTAAAGTGATGGCAAAGATTTATACTGTTAGAAAATATTAATATTTTTAATAAATGCTGTTCTTTATAACCTTTTATTCATCAAAGAATCCTGAAAAAAAAAATTGCAGTTTCCAGAAAAATATTAACCATCACATCTTTGCCAACATTGGTAATTCTTATAATAACTCAGCAGAATTAGAATGACTTCTGAAGGATCATGTGACACTTTAGACTGGAGTATTGACTGATGGAAATTCAGCTGTGCATCACAGAAATAAATTATAATTTAATGTATTTTAAAATAGAAACCCATTATTTTAAATGATAAAAATATTTCACAATATCGCTTTTTTTCCTGTATTTTTGATCAAATAAATGCAGCCTTGATGAACATAAGAAACATGTTTAAAAAATATTACAAATCTTAGTTTCCAAACTTTTGACTGGTAGTGTATATACAGTATACATAATATACAAAGAACACACAAAAACTTTTATTTTGTATGATTAATCGTGATTAATGATTTGACAGCAGTAGTTTTGAAGTGTTTTACGGGGTGGTGGGTTTCTGCTAGTGTCACCCGGCATGTCCTTGACCTTCCTCTTGGTCGTTCTTCAGGAGTGCGATCGGTTCACGGACCGCATTAACTCCTGCACAGTCACAATCACTGGAGCAGCTCCAAAATTCCTTGAAAGCAAGTTAAACAAAGCTCAGGCCGGCCGGGTCGAGGGTGACTCAGAGCGCTTCTGGCCTTCACAATGGGCACAGAGCGGTAAACATCCCAAAGAGATGGAGCCAGCATCTCTGCCCCGAACCAAACATTACAGACAGTGCGCTGACCAAATACTGTATGAGGCCTTTGTATGGATCTGTCCCTTTTATATTTATTCATCTTTCATAAGAACCCAGGACTGCTGTCCTCTTCAGGTCTCATTATCTGTGAATCACAGTGATGTTCAGTTGAAGTAAGCGCACGGAGGAGACACCGGATTCTGTTTGGACACAAAAATAGATTTATAACAATGCAGGTGATAACAGAAGGTCACAGGATGATGGACGAACGCAACCGTTACAGATTTCACATTAGTCATGTGACTCCACTGAAAGGTACATGCAGTCATTGCTCTAGAAAACACTGAGTTATATATGAGCAGAGAGATTCAGCTGGTTTTGTAGAGATGGTTCAGAGAGGGGCCACAGGGTCTGTGATGTATTTTTGTAAGTTATCACAGACATGTTCCTGCGCCTGGCAGGAAGAGAGAGAGGGCTGCAAACAGGACGGACTGGAATGTGCTTCCTGCTGGCCAATGGAGCTGGACAGGGCAGATTTCTTGTACCATTGCTGGCTCTCTCCCACACACACACGTACAGAGAGGGGTGTTTTTCACTGTAAATCAGGAGGCTGCAGGCACAAAACATGCTTCCCAAGATTTTTTGATCTGAAGGCTTGAATGTTTGGAATTAATTTTTTTAGACAAAAAATAAATAAAAAAATAAATAAAACAAAACAAAAAAAAGCACAATAAATATCGAGCTTAATAGCGGATATGAAACAGGATTATAATAATTAACTAAAACTAAATCCATTAAAAAAACAAACAAACATTAAAATAAATATATTCATTTTTATTTCAGCTAGTTCCCAAAGCTACATTTATTTATGTATAATTTATGTAATAAAATAACTACAACATAATAATAATAATAATAATAATAATAATAATAAATGTAATAAAAAAATAAATACTCAAATAATGTATTAAATACATGATTTATGGTGATTCATGATTTTATGATGTTTAATAAAATACATTCAAAACAATTATTGTATGCCAATGCTGGTTATAAGACTTATAAAAGAAATATTTCCATTATTTGAAATAAAATAAAAATGCAAAAAAGTCAGTATTATTTTGACAAAACAGTTAGTTACTGTACTAAAATAAATTAAAAGTTAAATAAAATAAAATGAATAAATAGTATGTAAATATATAACACCTGTAATTTACGTTAAGAAGTTAAAAGTTGTTAAAAGTAAAACTGCAGGTTCACATAAAACATTTTTAAAAATGCGTTCATTAAGTAATATTAAAGTATTAAATAATTTTTCAGTTTTAGTTTAACCAAGTGTACTAAGAGAAATATAATAAAATAAAATGACAAACACTACAAAATAACTTAAAAAAAACCCAAAAATTTATTTTCTTTGGTTCACATTAAAAAACAAAACAAAAAAACCCCTTTGATTAATTCAGTTAATAGCTACATAAATGCTAATAAAAGTCCAATCCATAAGAAATGCAGATCAGTTCGATGCACTTGATTTCACTGCAGTAGTCCTTCACTCGCTCCTTCAATGAAACATTTAAAGTAAATGAAGGGGAGGAAGATGATTAAATGTGAGCGATGAACGTCTTACGTAAGCGGCCGCAGACCTGCATCTCAAAACATGATTACTGCTGGCTATAGGTGAGCAAAATGACTCGCGCAGGTACGGTTCATGACTTGAAATATGAAATTAACATTGCATGTCCTTGTAAGCTTCCTGATTAAATTACGAGGAGCTCTGAGCACACAACAGGACGGGTCTATCTGTCTGTGTGCTGTAGGATGAGTCATCAGACCCAGCCGCTCTGCCAGGACAGCTTCACAAACAAAGGCACAGTCATTGAACAATGTCTAATGATATTCTAATAAAACCGGCTTCGGTAAACAACCTCGTACCTTTTAAGAAGATTGAATGTCATCGATTCTCCTCGCTCCATTAGAAGAATAACAAACTCCTGTGCCCTTAACAAAAACTTTTTGGACACAAACAGATGACTAATATGTTGCTTTTTTTGTGCAGCAGAGAGACTGAAAATCATATGTTTTTAAAGACTTGTGGTCATTTCTTTTACTATTCAGTTCTGATTCTGATCAGTCAAAGCACTGTGCGAATATACTCACTACATATATTGAGATGTGGAGTTATTTTGCTTCCATAACGTGTCTCCTATCAGACTAGTGGAACAAAAGCATGCAAAATACACATTTAAAGGGACAGTTCACTTTGAAATCAACATTCAGCCGTTTAAAACCTGTATGGATTTCTTGCTTCTATTGAACACAAAACATATATTTTGAAGAATATGACAGCAGCCACTGACTTCCATAATATTTCCTTATGGGACCAAAAACATTCTTCAAGATATCTTCTTTTGTGCTCAGCTGAAGAAATTCTTACAGACATGTAAACGAGGCTAGAATGTCCTTTCTTTTCTTTATTGGGACGAAATATTCCTTTACATGTTTATCTTATGACACTTTATCTATTTGATTTTATCTATTAAAATACATCTTAAAATTAATAAATAAATACAAATCTTCACTTTAGTAGCACTTACATCAAACTTTACAGATTTATTCTATATTCTGAATATTTTTGCTGAGGGGTTTGTTTATATGCAATTCTTGTTTCTTAAAAAAATATATATATATATATATCTTTTAAAAAATAAATAAAATTAAAACAACTTTATGGATTGGTTCGAATAAGAAATATAGTATATGCAAATTCATACACAGCATTTCAGCGAAGCTGTAACACAAAACAATGTCATGATGCACAGTGATTAAATTTTCTTTAAAAAATCTAAGAAAATAAATGTGAAATTAACTTATCTCCATCTGTTGGCTTTGACCTCGGAGCTCATGCATTCTTGAGGATTCGTTAGTAAATCAGCATTGTCATGATGTCATTTTCCTGCGGCTTCAGAATAATTAGCTGCAAGGCATTTATTGTGCAAATTGTCGTAATGTAATGCATGTGCAGTTTGGATTAGTTTAATTATTAGTATTAGACTCTAGAATCTTATAAATGAAGGCTCTACTGTTGGAAACTTTCTAAGTTCTTACAGTAAAAGGTTTTTTAGATTATAACAAAATGTACTTTAAAAAAGTGTGTTAAGAAGTGTTGGCTAAAAGGAACCAAAAAAATGTTTTGTGAAAAAAAAAACTTTTTTTTTTTTTTTTTTAAGAGTTTCTAAAATTATGAAGAACACTTTGATTGGAAAAAATAATAATTTCAGAAAACAGTTCTCAACATTGCAAAGGTTTATTACAAACGCCAATGAACGCAAAGAGAGTTGTTACTGAACTCTTGCGGTGAAGATCAGCGTGGCTCTCACAGTTCGAGAGAGCACGCGATCACATCTTGGCACCTCAGCAGCGCCTCTCTCTGGACCCCCAGAGGAGTCTCCAGATCTGACACCTGGAAGCGGAGCACGTCGATGTCCGAGCCGCCGAACCTGGCGCGCACGCGCACGCGCTCGTGCATGTCGAACTGGACCAGTCTGTCCCTCATCAGTGAGAGAGTCCACAGAAACCTCTGGCGGAGGTCCGAGCGCAGCCGCTGCTCCTCTTCATCAGAGGAGGAGGAGGAGGAGCACAGAGCGATGAAGCGGGGAGAGCTGGGGTCGAATCCTCGGCTGTTGGGCTCCGGTCCCCTGGGCAGCCGCAGGACGCTCACTGGAGTCTTCATACCGCTCCTGCTTAGATCATACACACATCACGAGCTCTCCTGTGCTCAAACCGACCCCACAAAACTTATCTGCGGCAGAAACTGCTGTTGTTTACCTACCTCGTTCAACACGAGCGCATCTGAACTTCCGGCCGGAAGAGCGCTTAATTTCAAAATTAAAGTCATCAAGCCAGATAAAAAGAGGTCATTAAGTACAGATGCGTTGTGTTGATTAAAAGTGAAAGTGAGGACATTTAACGTTTAAAGTGTTAGTATTTTAGATAAATAAAAACTGCACCACAGTTTCCAGGGGCGTAGTTTCCACTGGGGACATGACCCCCTTACTTTTAAAATCCCATTCGCTATAAAAAGTCCTTTGATTCAAAGCTGATGATCAGATCTGCGAGATCGGAGCACGGACAGATGAGATGGAGCTGCTTCAGAACAGAGAGAGAGAGAGAGATATGCTGGTTGTTTCTGCACTTTCTGGTTCAGCAATTAGTTTGAAAAATTAATTTGTTTAACAATGAAAATTAAGTCATTTTATTCACATACGATTCTCTGAAATCTTTGTGAACATAGTAGCCTCGTAGCTACTATTCAGAATTTATTATTATAATTAACTTAAGTATTTCCTGGATTTGCTATCACCATAGTCCCTAAACATAAAAAATGAACCCCATGTAAATGCAGGAATTGGGATTAAAATCGAGAACATTTTCCCCAATTTTCTGTCCCGCCCACTTCTCAAACCAAACTTACACCCTTGACAGATTCACAATAACAGTTTTTAATCATGGCAAAGTGTAGGAAAACGCCCTTATCGTTTTTCCTGAAATAACCACAAAATAAATGACTACGTTGACGAGAGTGATGTGGAGGAATTCAGCACGGAGCTAACACTGGTGATATATCCAGGAGAGAAAATGGATTTCACAGTAAATGATCTCATCTACAGGAGCAAATAATAATAATAATAATAATAATATAATTATACTTTTAGAATGACATTGTTTTCTCGGCTTAAACTTTTCCATCAGAGGTATTCTAAGGTGGTTGAATAAAAATATTTGGACTTTATATTTAACAATTATCTAAAGTTAGCATTAAAAAAAAAAAAAAGAAGCAGCTATGAAAGTAATAAGAACCGTTAGTGATAATCGAACACCGAAATATTTGAGCAGCAAAGATAGATTCTGGATTATTCTGTGTTTTGCCTGCACCGTTGTTGTTTGCTGCTTTCTCGACCCTCCCTGTTTGACCATGCCTTTTAATAAAGCTCTGCATTTGGATCCGCCCTTGTCAGTCCCCTTCGTTAAAACAGTTGAATGCACAGTTAGTAGTGGATTATTCCCTATACGGAAATATCATATACATAATTACTAATCAATTTTTTTCTTGTACAAATCTGCCTTCATTAAGATCTCTGTTGTTTCTGTTTCCAGATTTCAGTTCATATAGTTTTTTTATTTTACTATCATTATTTTTTCATTAATAGTTAAAAATTAATAATAGTTAATTACTAATTATAAAGATTAATAAGTAACCACAAAATAATACAGTACACATTCATTTTTTTGTAGCTTTTTTCTGTACTTGAGTGTCAGTTTTGTTCTTGTTTCTTGAAAGAATCATTGATGACAAAAGTGCATTTCTAATCCATTTTAAGCATAATCACCCTCCTGACATCTTAAAATGATAGCATTATAGCAAAAACATAGGTTATGCACCATGACATAACATGAAATATTACAATGAATTTTGAGAGCCTGTTAATTTAGTAGCATGCAAAAATCCCATTTCTCGTAACTGAGGGGAATCCCAGCGAACCAGACAGACAAAAACTCCATGAAAACCGCTCCTCTTTGGTTTCAGTATTTCTAATTGATCACGTCTAATGCCGTGCATTGACCAGACTGTCAGAAGTAAATCCAAAGCTACAACCATTTCTTTCTTTACTTCCTCTTATTCCACTGCCTTCCTATTCTCTTATTATCATTATTCAGTAAGAACCACCATAAGTTATGTTTGCATAATGTCACATCACTTCCGATCGCATGAACTTCCCCAAACCTCACATGCTGATCTTTTGCACTGAAGCAGTGCCCTCAGACGACCTGCGCTCACTTTTCAACTAAAATCACTGTAAGTACTGATCGTCTCACTCTATGTTTCCTTTACTGTATTAAATATGTTTAGCATATTCTGGAATGATAATATTAACTTGCAGTCTACTTGTGCACAAATGTAATACTGTGATATCCAACATAAAAACTGAAAGTTATCCATGGAAAAGTGGAACTGATATTAACTTGATGACTGTGTGCATGTCATGCAATGAGTGTCGTATGAAAGTTGCTTGTGTGTATACAGTATGAGATAGTATTTACTTTTAAATATTGCATGTTGCAGTTTATATTCTTGAAAGGATGGAGAAGAATGGAGGAAAACCGTGTCAGCAGCATTATGGGTGAGTCTCTGTTGCGGTTTCATGATACGTCGTCACTATCAAACACAAAGTAGTGAACAATTATGTAACACAAAATAAATGTTTTAACATGGTTGCAGAACTTCAAGAAGATACTAACATTATGACAGCTGAAAGTAGAAGATTTTCATCTTTGTCCCCAGCGGCTCTAAGCAAATGAGCGTCTATTGTTATTCAGCTGTGACAGTCGTGTTGAAACACAGACGTATTTCTCTTGGTGTTCATTTTTACATTGAATCTTGAGCTGTGACATTTATCACAACATTACTGCTGATATGTGTGTGTGTGTATAAAACAATATCTGCAGAGATATTAAAATATTTGACAAGACAAATATACGATTGAAGCACTAGTACTACTGTAATAATTACAAGTACTATATAAGTACTAAATAAAGAAGTACAATAACAATATATGCATTGCACGCACAGCTGCATTTATTTATAATATAATATAATGTGTGTGTGGTTTAAATGTTTAGTCAAATTATGTATATAAAAAAAAAAAAAAAATCAAAGTTTATATATATTTATATAAAGGGATAGTTCACACAAACATGAGCATTACCCCATAATTTGGTCACATTCAAGTCATCCAGGTGTATGTGAATTTATTATTTCAGATGAATACAAAGTTGTATTAAAAATACCCATCTCTTCAAGTCTTTATAATGGCAGCAAATGGCTGTTTTAAAGATTTTATTGTTCAAAAAGTGCTCCACAAAAATATCTAGCTAAATGTTTAGTCAAAAAGTAATGTATTTTAATGTGATAATTGTAATACCAGGTTGTTTCAAATACTTTATATACAGTGGGGCAAAACAGTATTTAGTCAGCCACCAACTGCGCAAGTGAGAGAGGCCTGTAATTTTCATCATACATGTAGGTATACCTCAACTATTAGAGACAAAATGAGAAAAGAAAGAAAAAACTCCAGAAAATCACTATGTAGGATTTTTTAATGAACTTATTTGTAAATCATGGTGGAAATTAAGTATGTAGTCAATAACAAAATTTCATCTCAGTACTTTGTTATATACCCTTTGGTGGCAATGACAGAGGTCAAAGGTTTTCTGTAAGTCTTCTCAAGGTTTTCACACACTGTTGCTGGTATTTTGGCCCCTTCCTCCATGGAGATCTCCTCTAGAGCAGTAATGTTTTGGGGCTGTCGCTGGACAACACATAGATTTTCTATGGGGTTGAGGTCTGGAGACTGGCTAGGCCACTCCAGGACCTTGAAATTCTTCTTATGAAGCCACTCCTTTGTTGCCCGGGCGGTGTGTTTGGGATCATTGTCATGCTGAAAGACCCAGCCATTCACTCTTTCGTTTACACGGATCAGTCGTCCTGGTCCCTTGAATAACTATGCGCAGTGTGTTACTGATGGTAGTCTTTGTTACTCTGGTCCCAGCTCTCTGCAGGTCATTCACTTGGTCCCCCGTGTGGTTCTGGGATTGTTGCTCACAGTTCTTGTGATCATTTTGACCCCACGGGGTGAGATCTTGCGTGGAGCCCCAGATCGAGGGATCATTTTCTAATAATTGCTTCCACTGTTGATTTCTTCACACCAAGCTGCTTACCTATTACAGATTCAGTCTTCCCAGCCTGCTGCAGGGCTACAATTTAGTTTCTGGTGTCCTTTGACAGCTCTTTGGTCTTGGCCATAGTGGAGTTTGGAGTGTGACTGTTTGAGGTTGTGGACA
>JAUCMR010000043.1:11363039-11380090 GCA_032357425.1 Enteromius argenteus | reverse complement strand
ATAAATAATATAAATTGTATAAATATATACATGTAAATATACATATATATTTTAAATATAATCTGTATGTGTGTGTATTTATACATAATAAATATACACAGTACGCAAACCTATATAAAAACACAGGGAAACACGGAGGGCTTTACACGGGGAATTAACCACAATGATCCGCGACAAGACAATGAGCAAACAATCTTTAAATACAACACATAAGGAGGTAAGGAGGGGGATGAACTAATCTGTGGGCATGACAACACACGAGCAGGGTGGAGACATACAGGGTTGGCATGAAAACAGCGGGAGACACTTCATAATACAAGTCCTTAACACAGAGCGGAGGCAAAGAGTATAGAAGTACTTGTAGTATAGAAGGGCTTGTATACTCTTTGATGGAGGGATAGAAAAACACAGAGTATAGGCCGGGCTGGAGTGCCCTCTAGCAGCTTCCGAGGGCAACTCCAGTGCCACTTGTGAGAGAAACGGTCATTCATGCTTTTTTTGAGGCTCGATTACTGTAACTCCCTCTATATGAGTATTAATCAAGTGGCTGCAAACGGTACAGAATGCTGCCGCTAGGCTCCTTACTGGTGTGCCTAAATGAGAGCACATTACCTCAGTATTAATATGTTTGCATTGGCTCCCAATTCGCTAAAAAAATGTCCTGCTGCTGGTTTTTAAAACTCTAAATGGGTTAGCTCCTTTATATCTGTCTGACTTACTATCTATTCACAATCCTTCCAATAGGGTTGCCAACTCCCTGAAAAATAAATAAGCGGCACATCGCTGGCAGGGCCAGCCGACCCGGCATGGTGAATTTTTTTTAGCCCTTTGTGTGTCTGAAACGATTTTTTAACTATTTGACTTGAACCTGATTTAAGTAGATGCATATAGGGGTGGATATCATGATTTTATCACAATTCGTTGTCATTGATTTTACGATTTTGCAAGTTGTCTGAGCAGAACAGACAAACTAATTTGCCTTTTTTATAAAAACAAAGCCTTTCAAGGTTACAAAGTATAAAATAAAGAAGGGCAGATATTTAGGCCAAAATGATCAAAGATAAAAATCTTTGTCATTTTATCTCTGTTATTCGAATAGATACACATTGCAAATAAACATGATATGAATAAATCAAACAGTGCTTTTATTTTTCAGGAAGAGTAGGTGTATTCAGCAGTATTGAAAGGTGAAACACTATATACTTCTACACTACATCCATCGTTTACTCACTCTCAGCTCGTTTTAATCTGAACCAGTTTCTTTTTCTGTTGAACATTGTATTAAATTCAATGAGGACCAGCTACGCGTACTTTTGTTTCTAAATACGGGACGATTCCGTTTTTCAAGGGACGGTTGGCAACCCTATCTTCCAACCAAGGACTATTAAATGTTCTTCAGGCTAAATTGAAATCAGGAGGGGACCAAGCCTGTGCTGTTGCTGCTCTGAAACTCTGGAACAGTTTCTATTAGATCTGCCTCTACACTGAATGAGTTTACAGCAAAACTCAAAACCCATCTCTTTTCTCTTGCTTTTAATTGTAGCTGTGTAATTCAAGTGTAAATGTTGTTGATATTTTGATTGATTGTACAGCACAAAATTGTTGTTTTTACTGGTGCTATATCAATAAATTTGAATTGAGTTGCATTAGGCCTATCTCTATAACTGTGTGATATTAAATTTCTTTGAGTCATCAGGCTGGTTTCGTCAGCGTTTTGGAAGACAAAGGAATGATTCGGACCAAGTCAAATCATGTAAATATTCCCAAACGTGCTCCTCTGGACACCCCGACACCAGCAGCTCGGTGTGCTCCTCTTCCTCTTCCTCTTCCTCCCCGAAGTCCTCCATCTCAGCCAAGCCGCTGACCTCGGATCAGCCTCTGCCCTCTGTGCTCTCCTCTTCCTTCCGCTCCTCTCTCAGATATGATGTTTTTGTGTGTCACAACGAAGAGGACAGTGATCTAGCACAGAGTCTGGCCTCTTTCCTGGAAGCCCCATCTAAAGGCCTGCGCTGTTACCTGCAGGAGCGGGACTGTCCAGCAGGAGGAGCCGTGTCCACCGAGCTGCTGCAGGCCGTGCAGGACAGTCACTTCTGGCTGCTGCTCGTCACTCCAAACTTTTTGAAGGACGAGTGGTGCTCATATCAGATGCACCAGGTCCTGTCTGAAGGGCCCATGTCACAGAGGATCATCCCAGCTGTAGTAAACATGCCCAGATCACAGCTTCCACTCGAGCTGCGCTTCCTCTTCACCGTGGATCTGAACACAAACAAAGACTCCGGATACGTTCTAGTCTACAAGGCTGTGCTCCAGTGTGAGTATTTTCTATCTACACAAGTATTGGATCCCACAATGCACTCAAAAATATACCATGTGTATATGACTCATTCTATAATTGCGGGTACATTTGGTGTCTCTGTCTGTCATCATCAAACTCTGTTACCAAGGTAGACTAACAATGCTGACAATAGTGTAACAGAGCTGACTTTCTTTTCCCAAAAACTCCAATTGCTGACATTAATGCTAAGAAAACATGACACTAATGAAAACATGATTAAACGAGCTTTAAATAATCCAATGTGAGATCAGTAATAAATTCAGTTGATGTTCTAAAATTAACTTTTGGTGTAAGAAGTTTTTAGATTAAAATATTTTCTCAGAGAGAGCACAGATACTTTTCAGAGTACGGCAAGTAACACATTGCATTAAATCTGAAATTTTCAAGTATATAGCATTTTCTTGGAAAACATATTCAAATAAGCTTTGTTTTATCGATAACTTTACTTAGATTTAACTTAAACTAATACATTAAGTCTGATGCATATTTGACAATCATATATACATGAAACAAGCCAGATTTCTGTAATATTACAATTTAATTGAATGAACTGTATTTTAAATACAATACAATACAATAAAAAGGTTTATATATTTGTCATCAGTGAATCCAATTAGCTTCTATCTTATACGCTGCATATTACTTGCATGTTTGAGGGTAACACTTTTAACTGAATACAGTTTTAATAATGATTCATGCTGCTTCAAAGCTATTTGAATGAATACATTCAACATTTGATTATTTCATTACAATCAAATAAATGCAAATAGTTAATAATAAACTATGCCATGCCATGTTTAAGAAAATTTTATGTTTTAGTACAGAAATCTGACCCATTTCATTTCTGTATGTACAAATATGTATCACATTAAGTTTATTAGTTTTCTTTCTTGTAATGCATGTGGAATTATTATATGCAGTTTAGATACATGAAACAATTTAGGCCTCAATGTTTTTTTAAGTGTGGGTGATCAATCAAGATTGTTTGCATAAGAAGTACATACCATCATCATTCACTCCATCCCATGTTGTTCCAAACCTCTGTGACATTTTGTTTCCATAGAAAACTCTTAATAAATCATATGTCCTGGCCGTTCTTTGCATAAAGTGAAAATGAACTGTGACGCTCAGGTGAGTTCAGGATGTAGTAGCTCAAGTAAAACAAGACAAGCTATAGACAACATGAGAAAAAATAAAGGAAGTAAGCAAATAAATAATAAGGAGAAGAACAAAACATTCTTACCTAAAACCTAAAAAGTAATCTGTTCACAAAAGGAGATATTTTGCAAAAAGTCCACTCTTTTCTGTATGATGAAATTGCAGGGCGATGCTGTCAAGTTCCAAACAGGAGAAAAAAAAGTATCATTAAATAATAATCCAACTTCTGGGCACTTTTCAACTTTTCTGAAGTCATATATAGCTTTGTGTGTTTACAATTTGAACAATTTGTCACTAAATAAAAGTTTCACTTTCCTTTGAGGTCTCAAATATCATGCTTTCACTCATTCAAACACGATGTGACAATATCTTATGCACAGATTTCCTATTTCCCCGCAGTTTCTGTTCTTTTATACAGTATAGTGGAAATCGTGCTTTAGTCTTCTGGGTTTGTGCAGATAAAAACTCTTCCATGAAACAGAGATAAAGCCTTGTTTCTGTAAACCAGACGGGAATGTTTATATTTCAGACTTTCCCACACTGATTTTGGTTGACACTTGTAGATGTTTTGTCACATTTGGAAACAAAATATAGATTCTCAACAATTTATTTATTTATTTTTTTTTCAGATTTGAAGGACATGTCTGAGAAGGAAAAACCCAGCAGTGCATCTCATTCTGAAGGCTGAGAACAGACTCAAACCATCAACATTCATTGCACTGACCGCAACGACGAGATTCTTCACTTCCAAGAAGTGACGTCTGAGCAGACAAGCTGTATCATAACTCCGTATCTCAAAACCTGACTCAAGTTCTCAAAATTAAATTAAAGATGAATAATACCAAAATTGGTTCATCTAACCGTCAAGACTAATACATATATAACACACACTACCATTCAAACATTTGGTGTCAGTATATTTTCTTTTCTTCTCACCAAGTCTCACCAAAAAATACAGTAAAAATTGTAATATGAAAATACAATTTAACTTAACGGTTTTCTGTTGTATTATATTTTAAAATGTAATTTATTCTTGTGAGGCAAAGCTGAATTTCCAGCATCATTACCCCGGTTATCAGTGTCACATTTCTCAAAAGTGTTGCAATTCTTAATAGTTTTATGGATTTATTATTTAGTAGAAAGTCATTAATATCCGTCCTTGCTGAATAAAAAAATATATATTTCTTTAATATATATATAGTTGCATACTTAATTGGTGTGTAACTCATTTTTATCAGTGTTATTTATCAGTTTATTTGTGCAAATTGTGCTTTTTTTTGTTCTCCATGGTGAGTGTGTTAACCCAGACATTTCTGAAGATATGTATATTGCATTAAATAAATCTTGTGAAATGAGCCCTAGATGGCAACAGAAAGTCATAATACATGAGCTCAGACATGCTGGGGGCATATGTTTCCCTCTCTGATTTAAGGTCAAAGTCAGATTAGAGGAAGGGCTTATGTAATATACCCTACAAAATATTTTTAATATTGCATACACCCACGCATACATGCATGTGCACAGAAGGAAGTTAAAGCAGCTGCAATATAAATGACAATTAGTAATCGCATTTAATGTAATGCATATAATGAAGATTCACATCAGTATTAATAGCATATCTCATATGCAGATATTATTAACCACAGAGAGCTCAGGGCTGGTTTTCTGCTTGTCATGTATGGTTGAATTTTAAATTGTTTCACTGGCATTTCAATGCTTTCAGAAAGGCTTTAAGCCACAGTTGGACATGTCATGTAAACCAGGAGGACACCTCAAAGAACTGCAAAGGTATGATTAAACGTTCTTGGCAAATAACATGGCACATATCATAATCCCCGCTGGCAAATGTGGCTTTAAGCATTCCGTTTTCTCTTATTTGGACTTCCCTTTGTCATTCACAAGCTGTAATCAGTGTAAGAATGATGTGCTTTGGAGCATCTGAGAGAAACACGGCTGGTTTGTTGGGGGATTAAATAAGATTATGTTGCATTTAAAATTAAGCTCACTCTGAAAGAGACCGATACAATGCTTATTTTGTTTTTTTGACTTTATATATATGTTTTGTTCAAACTGTTCCTTTAAAAGACAATGCTCACCCAAATATCAACATTTTCTAATTGTGCAAGATATAGATAATTTCCCAGATAGCCTGGTGACACTGATGCAGTGTTGAGTTTTGGCTTGGTTTAGGAGTAGGCCTTCATTATTTTGCTGAGTTTATTTAAAAAATTAAAAATGAATAAAACAACAGAAAATGTGAAAATGTGTACTGATTGGTTAACACCCATTTTGGTTCTGCACGTGCACTTCTCAGTAGTCTAACTGAGGCTTCCCTGTTAGAAAGAAAACAGGTGCACCCTATACAGAAGTCTGACATGCATGAATTCTCAGGGTTTAAACGATGATATATATATATAGATATACAGTCAAACCCGAAATTATTCATAACCCTGGTAAATTCTGACTTAAAGTTGCTTTTATTCAACCAGCAAGTTTTTATTGATTAGAAATGACACAGGCATCTCCCAGAAGATAATAATATGTACAAGAGGCATCATTGTGGAAAATATTACTCATCTTTTATTTACATTTGTAACAAAAAGTGGTATATGCAACATTTTTCATACCCTTTGCAAACTGTCACAGTGGAATACCATTCCAAATAGTCAAAGCTGTTCTAAAGCATCCTAATTACCCTAATTCATTGGGGACAGCTGTTTTAATCAACTCAATAGGTGAAAAACAGAAGCTCTCTGCTGTTGGTTTGTGGACAGTCATGGATGAGACAAAGGAGCTCACTGAGGACCTGCGGCTGCACATTGTCAGGAAAGGGCTATAAGACCATATCTAATGTTTTGAAGTTCCAGTGGCTACAGTGCAAAGTATTATTAAAAAATACAAAATGTTCCACACTGTTAAAAAAATCTGAAGAGGATGTAGTTGGAAGCCAAAAGTGACACCGGTGCTGGCCAAGAGAATAATGAGAGAGGTGAAAAAGAATCCAACGATCACCACCAAGGCCATCCTGATGAATCTGAGCTCTGCTGGTGGCAACATCTCAAGACAGACCGTCCAATGGACACGACACACCGCTGGCTTCCATGGACGCAGACAGAGGAGCACCACTTCTCCTGATAAGGCACACAAAAGCCTGCTTGGCCTTTTCAAATACTCATCTGGACAAAGAAGAAGACTTCTGGTCTTCTGTTTTATGGTCAGATGTAACAAAAATTTTATTGTTTGGCCACAATGATGTAGCCTTCATTTGGCGTAAAAAAAGAAGTCTTCAACCCTAAGAGCACCATCCTCCCTATCAAACATGGTAGGAACCTAATGTTTTGGGGGTCTTTTTTAGCCGGCAGACCAGGGAACCTAATCACAGTAAACAGCACCATGAAAAAAGGAGCAATACATCAAAATCCTCAACAAGAAGACCAGGCAGTCTGCCTTGGGCACCAGTGGACATTTCAGCACGACAACGACCCAAAACACACAATAAATGCTTTTCTTTTGATTATTTGAGAAAGGTATGAATAATTTTGGACATACCACTTTTTGTTACAAAATGTAAATAAAAGATGAGTAATTTTTTTTTTTTTTCACAATGATGCCCCTTATCGTCTTATTATCTTTTCTAACCAAGAAAAAACTTGCTGGTTGAATAAAAGTAACTTAGTCAGAATTGGCCAGGGGTTTTAATTATTTCGGGCTTGACTAATATACATACATATATATATATATATTTATATGCATGCTTGTTATTTCCGTTTTACTGAATCTAATAATATACAATAAATTATACATATTAAGTATTTCAATAAACCATCCATTTCACTATATACTTAAAAGCTGCATGCGTATTGTTTAAAAGGGTAAAAATGACTTTAGAAAGATCATAATGTTTATGATTATATCACTGACTCATTGCTGCCTCTGCCGAATGGGTCAGAATGAGAAAACCATCAATTAATGTCAAAAGTTTGTGTTTGTAAGAAACAAATCCAACAATGTGAAGACTTATCATGTTCATCATGCATGATATCCATTCTCCACAATCTTCAAGTAGGATTTGAATCATATCGATTTCGCAAGTTAATAATTTGATTGATATGCGAAAGAAAAAAGGATAAAGTGACAATACTGTCTGGCGTGGTTTGCTGTTGTTGGACAATAGAGTAATCGGTCATCTTCAGTGGCTGTGGCTTTCCTTCAGGATTACAGAATCTGGTAATATCCAACCATCTTGGGTTGCAGAAATTGTTAATTAACTTACAGTATTTCTTACTACAGTCTCCACGGAGGAACCTGAATTTCATGAATTGATCCAGGAACCAGGAAGTCTGTGAATTGATCCATCTCTGTCTCTCTCTGATTTTATTTTCTTGTCTTAAGAAACATTATGGATTTACTGAAACTCATTATTTCTGTTGTGAACCACGAAGAGTTGAAGTGTTGCCAGTAACCTTTCTACTTTAAAGTCATTTTTAAAGGATTAGTTCACCCAAAAATTAAAATGTATTGAAAATGTGCTCACTCTCAGGTAAACAAGATGCATTTGTTTCTTGATCAGATTTGGAGAAACGTAGCACCGCATCAGTGTCTTATCAATGGATGCTCTGGGTGCCGTCAGAATGAGAGTCCAAACAGCTGATAAAAGCATCACAATAATCCACAAATAACCCACACTACTTCAATCTATCTCGAGAAGACAAAATAAACAAATCTATGAATCCATCAAGACCTTTTTAAATTCAAAACACTGGTTCTGGTCAAAATAGTCCATAATAACGCTTCCTCCAGTGAAAGAAGTCCATTTCCGGTTGTCTTCTCACATCATAATCAGCCACACATTTGTGCAGAAGTGTTTTAGTTTGTAAACAGTGCTTGGTCTGTGCAGATTTCTCACCTGGTTCAGGCTAGATGATGTTTCACAGAGAAAGCAATATTATGGACTAATATTTCAGAAAGGATGGTTTAGTAGTAGTAATAATTATAATAATACAATGTGTATTTGTTTCTCACAAACATGCAGCTTCTCACGTCTCCAGACAGTAAATGATGGACTGGAGTGGTGTGGATGGTTTTATCATCTGTTTAGACCAGGGCTGTCCAAACTCGGTCCTGGAGGCCCGGTGTCCTGCAGAGTTTAGCTCCAACTTGCCTCAACACACCTGCATGAAAGTTTCTAACATGCTTAGTGTTACGCCCATGCCGGGCTCCACCCTCACTCCCTCACGCTCACTCTAATCACCTGTCATCACCACCTGCTTGTAATCAAGACACTCATCAGCCACCAGATATATACCCACACCAAACAGCACTCTGGGTCCAAGCTTGTATCACGATAGTGGGCTCTCATGCTTCTGTGCACTGTTACTAACCCATTGTCTTACCTGATCTCTCCTAGCATCCTCCTTGAAATCTCCGTGTGTCTCCAGGTTCCCAGTCTCTTCTCCTTACCTCCGTGGATCAAGTGGTGTGTGTGGTTGTGATCGTCTCCTCTGCTCCATTCACAGTAACCTACAATCCAGGAAAGACTTAAGTTTCTTCAATCTCAAGTTCACTGTGAATTGCTGTGTGATCTGCAACTTACCTGTTTTCTATGGAAGCTCAATCATCCTGTAAATAAACATTGTTATCACTTACGTCTTTGTCAGTCTGCTACATTACAGAAGCTTGGACCTAAACATAATCGCAGGATGAACACGGCTGAGGAAATCCTTTGGCGTCTCGCCTAAGGACTTCCTCCTCTCCCCGCTCCACATGAACAATTGCGGAGATGCACGCTGCCGGAACACCATTCACTGTCCGGTTCTCGACTGGTGATTCCAGTCCGTTGTCTCCCGAGGTAGTTCTTGAGATGTGGCAAGGAGAACGGAGTTTGATTCCAGTTCCCGAGTCACAGCCAGTAGAGCCAATTCCAGATCCAATTCATGAGTTCCAGCCAGATGACCCGATCCCAGATGTAGTTTTTGATTTCCGGCTAGGAGAGTCGGTTCCTGTCCCAGTCCCTGAGTCTGCGCTGCCAGAGCGCCCCCTTGAACTTGTGACTGCGCTGCCAGAGCGCTCCCTTGAGCCCGAACTTCCAGAGCAGCTCCTTGAGTCGAAGCTGCTAGAAAGTTCCCCAGAACGTGAGCTGCTGGAGCCTGCCACCCCGAACTATCTACCAGACACCGCCTTTCTCGGGCATCCACTCAAGCCATGGCACATGAAGCTGGTAAACTTCCCCAAGTATTTTAGCCTATATAGCCATGGTCGTGGAAAGGGTGGGCGGGCTGGGAGTTTGGGATTGGTCCCCTGTGGATCCAAGGACCTCAGATCCATCCTGGAGGTTCAGGCCATCCAGAGACTCCAGTGCCACAGCTGGTTCCTGATCCGCCATGGCCTCCTGAGATTCCAGACCAGCCAGACCCTGGAGGCAACCCCTGGATATGCTCCCTCATCCAGCCTTCAGGGCGACCACCCGCCCTCCCCTGCTGCTTCTTTTGTTGGATGCTGTTGCAGCCTTCGGGAGGGGGCCCTGGAGGGGAGGGTACTGTTACTTACCTGTTTTCTATGGAAGCTCACTCATCCTGTAACTAAACATTGTTATCACTTACGTCTTTGTCAGTCTGCTACATTACACTTAGTAAGAGCTTAATCCGCTGCTTCAGTTGTGTTTAATTAAGGTTCCCTCCAGGACCGAGTTCGGACAGCCCTGGTTTAGACTCTCAATATTTGTAGAATATTTCTGGAAATGGTTTTCTCTGTGATTGACTAAATGGCTTGTGTAATGTTGCCAAACTCTTTGGAGAGTATTGCAGTTTGCCCTTTTTTTTCTTTCACTTCAATGAAATGATTAACTTAGGAAATCAATATCATTCGAACCCCCACTTCAGTTCAGTTTTTAGGGTTTGAAGGTTGAGGAGAGCAGAGATCATACACAACCGTGGTAAGTCTTCTCTTGTCACATTGGTTTATTTATGTGTGAATAATTGAAATGTGGACATCCCTTTACTGAGGAACATTTAATGTACAGTATATTGATAATATGTCAATGCTCAGGTTCTCCAAAACTTTTTTTTTTTTTTTTTTTTTTTTTTTTTTTTATAAATATGTGCCGTTTTTATCATTATTAAAAATAATGATCTTGTTAATAAATGATTTTTTGACACTGTTAACCTGAAGCTTTTCATGAATTGCAAAGCTCTTCATCTCAAACTCTTCGACTTCATGGTTTTCAGCTTTAAAATAAATCTACTGATGTGACTGTACATAGGTTTTTAACAATAAAAATGTACTTTGGAATTTGTTGAGCCACTGAATGTGTAAACAGGGTTGCTGAAGAAAAACCTCATTTTACTGGTGTCTAACCGTGCTTATAAAATAGCAAGTAATAATACTTGTTTATTCAACCTGGAAAATGAGTCAACACCGTGCCAGTTTATAACTGGAACACAAACCAATACCGGATCTTAAAAAACATTACCAAAAGACTTTGCCTCCTTGCTTCAAAACAGCACAGTGTGCCACTGCAGAAATATGTGATGGAAACAATTCAAATTTCTCTAACCAGACTGCGCAGAACAATTTCCCTAAAACTATGTTGTTAGGTTGTAATTTTTTTTGTTGTTTTTTGCAGCATTGTGTTAGCTGTGTTCTTCCAACAGAAACCGCCCTTGTTTGTGACGCTTCTATTTGTTATCATCTTTATCATCTCATTGGTAATAACACCACCATTATCTAATTAGTTTATTTTTCAACAGCCTATGCATCTTGGCTACAAAACAGCATTTTTAACGTTTTTCCCAGGATTAAAGCAAGACGCCTACATCGATTCATAAAACAAAAACCTGTCCATCAGAAGATGCAAAGCATAAATACGTTAAGTTTTTCCCCAGCGTAGTCATAACATAAACGCCTGAACTTTCCTACAGTCAGTCCCGTTTGAGCATGCGCAGTCGGACAGTGTTTAGTGGGTACACTCGGTGGAGTAGGAGTGATGTGACCCACTGAGAGAGCCCCACGAAAACAGCGAGAGAAAGACACTCACGTTATTGAGAGCCAAAAGAAGCGACTGTTTCCGTTCTGGGTGCTTGAAGGAGACGTTACAATCAGTGGAGTCATCTAACGGCGCCTCCCATCTGAAAGCAGAGACGCCCGACGCGCACGCTTAACAGCGCAAGTTTGCTAGTATGATGTGACTATACAGCGCGCTTGATCTGGGGGAGATGGGGGGACTATCTGGACATTCACATTCACTTTACGGACTATCTTTGTGTTTTTAACACTTTCTAGATACGTGCATCCTGGTAAGTTGATTTAAGTCTCAGTTAAGGAAGTTTTAAAACCTAGTGCGCTGCCTACTCCATGTTGATGATGCCTGAACATGTTGGCTGCCCATATAGATTTCATGAAAAGACACGATTCCTTAGTATTTAGTTTGCCTTAACTTTGCTATTTCTGTGCGCAACACTGTTTCTCACACCACACACCTTGTTAAACTCCTATCTGAAGTCAGATTTAAGCTTTTTGTTGCCAGTTGTGCAATATCTAATCCGTTAGGTGGTGATGAAATTTAGTTTTTTGTTTCTGTTGTTGGTATGCTTTGATCTACACCAGATCAAGCTGTTTTTTAGCTGACTGGGTTTCTAGCAAAATAGTGCCTAAATTACTTTAAAGCCAGCCTTACTAACCAGCAAACCAGTTTTAGTTTGTCTGAATAGTTTTTAGGTCAAATAAACTGTGAATACCCTTCTGTGGTTTGAACCTGGCAGTTTCAGTAACCACTTACCCAACTGTAACTGCTAGAATATCATGCAGGGAAAACTAAATACATATATAAAATGTTTTAGTGGGTAATCTGGACTCCCAGCCTGGCCAATTAACTTTTCATCTAACTGCTAAGTAGTAAGTTTTACTATTATTATTATTATTGTTATTCAGCAGTGTAATAATGTTATTTTTATGTTCGCCAATATGGCAGAAAAATGCTCACTGGAAAATAAATGAAAATTAGAGCTACTGTGTTGTTATTTACTGTATAGTCAAGCTGATAGCGTCATCAATGCATCGTCTTGTGTAAATAAATGTAATCAAATACATGTTTTGATAGACTGGCAGTCTTGAACAAGGCTCCTCCTCAGTCAGGGTATGATTGCATCAGTCTATGAATGAGTGGCTAAGACCAACAGATCAAACATTAAGAAATGATTAGCAATTCACTCAAGCTTTTAAAGGGTGCTTCAAACTGCATTACACAGTTTTCATCAATGTATTGAAAGGCAATGGCGTGGTAATGCATTTGTAGAGAGGAAATGAGACAGGAGGTTTGAGGTGGCTCTTCCTTTAAGTGCATTCATTCTTTAGATGTTCAGTTTGATCTGAGTTTCAGATCTACGCCTTGCATTCAGGTGTAATAACCTTTAGCTGTGCGGTGGAGGCTTATATGTGAGATTTAAACATTGCTGGATGTTGGCTGGTTCAATTAGTCATTCACTTAATGTTATGCTGACATAGCCATGTCAGGTTTTGTTTTGCTCATGATGAATCACAAGATCTTCAGAAGTCAAAAGTTTAGGCCTAACTCAATTCATTGCAACAGTTGATTTGATCCTGCTTATAAAGGGTCAAGCTGTGTGTGCTTTTGTGAGATAGTGTGGCAGTTCAGAGAGAGCTTCTTTTCAAAAGATGTGAACGAAAGCTGTCATGTTTGCAAATGACTTTTAGTCAGCTTTCCACATCATGAGCAGCCATTACGGCATATTTATTTTACTCACCCCCAAGCCATCCGAGGTGTGTATGACTTTCTTCTTTCAGATGAACACAGTCTGAGTTTTTTTAATAATTGGTAATGGTGGTGGATGGTGACCATGATTTTGAAGCTCTGTAAATCAGATATATCCGCAAGTACTGCAATGGAAAACTAACCTACATGCCTCCAGGGGGTTATCACATGTCCTTTTGAAGCAGACCGAAATTAGAACCTAAGTAACTGACTTCCGGCACATTTTATTATCAGGTTATAATTTTAAAACTAGACGTTTCTTTTCCTTTTTTTTTTTTTACAGAAACCCATCCATCTGCTTCAGAGAACGTGTGATACACTAGTTCCCCCCCCACCCCCCCCCCCTCCCACCGGAGGTGTATAGGTTACTTTCCCACGCAGTACTTCGATTTACAGAGCTTCAAAATCGTGGTCAACGTTCACCATCATTACCAAGCTTTGAAGAGCAAGAATAATTCTTTCTTTTATTTTTTTGAAATCTGACTGTGTTCTTTAGAAAGAATAAAGTCATATAGCTACACCTAGGATGGCTTGGGGGTGAGTAAAATATGCCGTAATTTTAATTTTTGGGTGAACTGTTCCTTTAAGTCATGTTAACACGTCAGTCTAAACCTTTAGATTTAAAATTACAGTAATCTAACAAATTCTTTATGTGAAAAATATAGTCTGTAATCTATTTTTATTCATTTTTTAATTATTATTTCTGTTGATATTAGGGTGCATGATGGAAAATTATGCTGCAGTTGGACATGTTTGGCGACTGAACTGCAACATGACATGATATTTTAAATGGAAATGTCTCTTCACTGCTGTTGCATCCATACACAAAAAAAAACAAAGACTCTTCTGCTTTTAATGTTGATCACACTAGGGTTGTGCCAATAAACGATAGTATATCATGCAAATCTATAAAATCAACATAATACTCAGTATAGCTGGTTTGAGTGCACAGTGGTGGTATGGTTCTGTACATGTCTTCCTACCTAAGGTTAAACCTGAAATGGTTACATTGCCAACCATAACCCCTAAAATACCACCACCCATTTTTCTGTTTGCTCTCCGTTTGCCACACAGTCTAGCATTGTTTCAGAGGTCCGGTCGGTCCTGGTTTTTACATGGAAAGCGTGCAGAACAGAAGAGTGAGACTTGAGCCATCCAGAGAGGTGATAGAGGTTAGATGTAATTACCCAGTTTGGGATTGATGTTAAAGTTTAGTTTAATTAAATTAGACATTAAGGGAGTTGCTGCATTTGCATCTGATGTCAACACTTCATTGGTAGACTGGACTTTCTTGTATACACAATAAGAATGATGAAGCAGCATCCTACATCCTAAATGAGAAGAATTTGTTATTAAGGGATGCTGTTAAATTAACTTATTAATTAACTTGTATCGCTCACCAGCCAATTTGGCTACTAAATATTTAAGTTACTGTCCATTCATAACTTCTACTAGCCACAAAAAACCCAAAACAAAATAAAACCTGCATATAAACCATTTATTAATGTTTTGATGTTTTATACATGTTGATTACAGATATTTGAAATTATTTAAAATGAAAAGATGCTTTAAATGTAAAATTAAAACTGCCAGTAGGTGGCAGTAAATCACTGTTAAGTGAGTCATTGCGATTAAACTGCAGTGTGTGGACTTTTTACACCGATCTCACGGTAAGTCATACGTTTTACTAGATGTAATTCATGCGAATAACCTACTCCTAAACCCACCCCCTTACAGAAAACGTGCAAAATCATGATTTATAGTGCAAAAAACTCCTGTGTGTTTTCAGGGATCAAACCAATGATCGAATGATCACATGATGACATATCATTATATAACTCAATGCACTACCAAATGAGCTACACAAAACAAAACAACAAAAAAGAGTACAAAACACTAATATGAAAATGTCCTGTTGTCGATAGGGGCGTAATTGTATACGCTCTAATGGGTCGTATTTCAGGGATTTGGACAAATGACCTATACGTGTGTATTGGTTCGAGGACAGGTTGATTTATTGAACTGTTGTATAAAATCAATATCACATTTGTACGCATGCTGGCGTGGCGTGATATATTGATTAACATATTAACAAAGTTATTATGAAATTATATAAATATATACATTTTCTTCCCCCTTTTCTTGAATTATGTGATCATTCTCAATGCATATACTACTGAATCATGCAGTAAAAGAGTGCACTGTAAGCAGATTTCATCACGTCGCTTTTGTGCACTCAGTGTTTTAATTGGTTTTTGCAATATACGTGATAATATCATTCTGTGTTACGAATTCAGTATTTGCCCTAACACACGTAGATTTGGCTTCCATAAATTTCCAAAAGACATTGAGTCTAACCTCATCATTTACAAAAATCAAGACACCAAATTGTCTTTATCTTTTTGAAGTGAAGTGAAGTGAAGTGAAGTGACTTGTGGCCAGGTATGGTGACCCATACTTGGAATTTGTGCTCTGCATTTAACCCATCCAACGTGCACACACACAGTGAGAAGTGAACAACCACACACACACTGTGAACACACACTTACTTTTGTAAGTTCAGCACTTTTTACTTGCAGTGTTATATTGGTTTTCATTAAGTTTTCATTTAAAAAACCTTCAGTTATCGCCAAGTGTGATTTATCACTGGTAAAATCCACTACTAGTGGATGTCTATTATAAATAGTCCAGTGTTGCCAAGTCTGTGGTTTCCCCCATTCCCCAAAAACATGATATTTAGCCCATGGAATGCAACTTTTCCCGTAGAAACCCCTTCCGAAAAACATGTATTTTACACCCCAGAGCGCTATTTTTTACCAGGGAACTCCCCTCAAAACGCGAATGGGCTAGTATTAAGTAAAAGCCTACTTTTAAGTAGTGAAAACCTGGCAACCCTGAAATAATCTCACCTTTCAGTTTACAGTTCCAAATAAAATAATCAACTGACATGAAGTACCTTAATGAATTTAATAATAAAAAGACATTTCATGTTACTGCTGACACCATTACAAACCCCATATTCCTCCTGTTATTTATGTCAAAGTTCTTTAAGCTGTTGTGAAATGGCAATGTTTGATGTTGTTTTGCACTTTGGTTTTGGGAGTTTCAGACTGTTCAAACCATGTGATTTAATACTCAAAGTCAAAAAGATAAAGCTGAAGTGTTTGCTTGTTAATGTCAAATGTGTTAATTGAATCCCAGTTAGAATCGTGTTTCAGAGAAGGGTCTCTTATGCTGAGCATGCTGGGACACGCAGCAGCTTTGCTCTGACTGCTGAATGATGGCTGTGTCTGGACGCAGAGCCAGGGTTAAATTGGGTAAGCGGAGGAGCTGTGAGCCTATCAAGATTATTGGATTCTATTTCCAACAGCTCATAGCTATTTTTATGCCATCTCTCATACTGATCGAAACAAACTACACTGTTTAACTGCAGATGAATGGATTTACAGTAAATGCATGTTAAACTTATCCTTTTGTCATGGCTCATTACCACTAGTTCCTTTACATCAAGTTTCCACAGACATTAAAAATGATTCAGTTGCACAACATGAACCTCAAACTGGCTTAGTTTGACATACGAGTGAGACTGTCTGAAAAATGTGTGTGTATAATGTGTGTGTGCGCAATAAAAAAATATCGCCGTTAATGTGAAACGCGTTGTGAAAAAGAATATCACAGACATCGCATTCGGACTCTAGAATTATTAGAGATGTTATGAGAGAAAAACACAGACATGGCAGATTCGGACGGGATTAAAATCACCAAGTACATCTGTGAAACAAAACATTCTCT
>JAUCMR010000043.1:11341104-11351420 GCA_032357425.1 Enteromius argenteus | reverse complement strand
TAGATACTATGTACCGGTGTGTACTTACACTGTGGTTACATACTAGATACACATCTAGTTACTATGTAAGTACACAGTTATTAGGGACACTTAATATAAAGTGGGGCCAGAGATGCACTATATTATTGGACTGATATCGTAAAAAGGCCGATTATAGGCTTTAAATTTAAAAATCACCATCTGCCCGATTTGAAAAATTATGCTGATATGTCTCACCGATAGTAATAGCACATGCAGTGACAGACTCCCCCAGGTCCTAATGCTGTTGTGTAATGAGTTCTAATTTGGTAGGGGGCACTGTCGGCCTACTTCACAAATAACATTTAGAATGTGTTTCTAATTACATAAAGCAGTAATTGAAGTCATAGAATAATGAGTTTTGATTTAAAGGTCAGAAGCATTGTCAAAAAAAAAAAAAATCATTGTTTATTTAGTTCTAACAAATACGTTGTTAAGAACTAACCCCCCCAAACATGCTTATAATATCTGCACAGGAGAGACTTGGTGTTGTTCCCAAATAAAAGGAAATATATCGGTATCGGCATCAGTATCGGCCAAAATTATTTTAAAAATATCGGATATTGGCAAAAATCCAATATCATGCATCCCTAATTTATTTGATTAAAAATGCAGTAATAAAACTGTAATATTGTGAAATATTTTTTCATATTTAATATACTTGAAATTATAATTCATTTCTGTGATGCAAAGCTGAATTTTCATCAGCTATTGCTGCAGTCTTCAGTGCCACATGACCCTTCAAAAATCATTCTAATATGTTGATTTATTGTTTTGCTGAATTCAGAATTTTTTGATAAACAAAAGAAGAACATTTATTCAAAATATAAATATTTTCTAACAATAACTTATAATAACAACACATCCTTGTTGAAAAAGTGTAAATGAAAAAAAAAAGGCAAAAATGTAGGCAAACATTTTATTTTATTTTCATTCATTAATTTTTCTTTTTTTTAAGATATTAGTACTTTTATTAAACAAAAAAAAAAAAAAACAACAATACGTAACACACACACATATAAAATGTATACATATATAAATTAGATTATTAATAATAATAACTGCTAACACACACACACACACACACACAAACACTTTCCATGAAAACATATAAAAATAGGGCATTACAGTGTTTTTTTTAATTAATTTATTTATTCAATAAATGGTCAGTGAAATGTGTATAATGAATTGTCGTATGACAATAATGCGATGATAATAATTGCAATAATAATACATACACACACACAAAATATCCAAAAGATCTGTTTGGAGGCTGCATTAATTATTATTTATATTAATTTTTACTATTAAAATTTTCTATTTTTTATTTATTTAAATTTAAGATTAAAAGTCTGTCATTAAGTCTGTTAAATCTATACAGAAAAAAGAAAATGTCTAGAATGAATTTGAGTAGTTTGAGGAGAAGTTTGTATTTGAGTCTCTCTTGTTTCACTGTCACAGCATGAGCCGAAAGAATGAGCTCTTTCTAAAGCTGGAGGATTTCTTCTGGCGGCAA
Source organism: Enteromius argenteus (assembly GCA_032357425.1). Lineage (NCBI taxonomy): Eukaryota > Metazoa > Chordata > Actinopteri > Cypriniformes > Cyprinidae > Enteromius > Enteromius argenteus. Next base: position 11,349,886 of record JAUCMR010000043.1, on the reverse strand, counting down.
CATCTGTCAGCTGAAGCTCTGCCCTATGGTATTAAAGGCAGCGGTATGTACAGCTTCTGTTGCTCTACTCTCTCATAATCTTTCCTTTTAATACAATGGTTATATCTACTGCAAAGTCATTAAGCTAATGCTTATGTTAAATCTGGCTTGAGCACATGATCGCATAAATCTTGTTGCTGAAACCTCACATGCCCCCAAAACCTTTCAGTCAACATATATACAGAAGTTATTCTGTTCTGTAGCCAGCTGCTTTTGCTGCAGTCCATTCATGTTGATACATTCATAATAGTGCACTTTGTTCAAATACTTTCTTCTTTGTGTCTGCAGAGCTCCTGCTTCTGAAGGTCTTGGCAGTGACTTCCAGATACACAATGCCAGCAAACACTGAGAGGTGAAGTAGGGCTGAGCTGCTTTCACAAGTATCTAAACTCTGAACTCAAGCTCCCATAAGCTTGTAGAAACCCATTCTTCAGATTCGGTCTTTTACATGCAATACAAATGAACTATATAATGCTCTTGCTCATGTTCAAAATGATTTTACTTATGATAATAATAATTGAAGGGCCAGAAAAAAGGATAAGTAATGCCAAGAGCCTATACAGTCATGGCCAAAATTGTTGGCACCCCTGAATTTTTTCCAAAAAATCAAGTATTTCTTACAGAAAAGTATTGCATTAACACATGTTTATTCCCTTTGTGTGTATTGGAACAAAACAAAAAAAAGGAGGGAAAAAAACCCAAATTCGACACAATGTCACACAAAACTCCAAAAATGGGCTGGACAAAATTATTGGCACCCTTAACTTAATATTTGGTTGCACACCCCTTGGAACAAATAACTGAAATCAGTCGCTTTCTATAACCATCAATAAATTTCTTACACCTCTCACCCGGAATTTTGGACCACTCTTCCTTCGCAAACTGCTCCAGGTCTCTCATATTGGAAGGGCGCCTTTTCCCAACAGCGATTTTAAGATCTCTCCACAGATGTATGTAGTGATGGCTTATAGTGACTAAATATGGAAGTGTGTTACTCGCTATCCTGTTATTAATTCGATTTTGTACTTTTTCATTTGATCAGTTTTCTCTATTAATTTTGATGTCTGTTTAGTGTTTATTGCTAAAGAAATAAGACATTGTTAAACATTCACTCACCCTCAGATAATCCAAAGTATAGATAAGTTTGTTTCTTCATCAGATTTTTTTGCAATCTATCACTGTCACAGCAATGGTGCTTTGCAGTGAATGGGTGCCGTCAGAATAAGAGTCCAAACAGATGATAAAATCATCACAATAATCCACACCACTCCAGTCCATCACCAGTTAACATCTTGTGAAAAGAATATTAAATACGGATATATATATATATATATACGGACATTAAACTATACGCCATTCAATAGTTATTCAAAATACATATACAATGAGTGATTAAAACATGATAGTTCAAGGTGTGGATTACATATAATATGCAGTTATGCATATCTGTAATTTAAGTCCGGTGTATTTTAAGCCTGGATAAACATGAAAAAGCCGTTTTGTGCCAGTTCTGTGAACGTGAATGCAGTTTTGTGAAGACCAGAGGTTAAAGGTCTCATCAGGAATTTCAGTCTGGTCCTGAGTTGGGGGATGGAGATCATTCCAACAAGATCTTTAATTATTTTACCCATGTAATGATAATGATGTCTTGTGTCTTTGACCGTTATCTTGGTTATTTGTCCAATATTGATAATCTCCTTCCTGAGTTGGGATTCTCAATACGTGTTCTTTTGTGTTAATGTTGCACGCTGTCCTGTGACAATGTCTGTTGGATCTGCTTACATCAGGCAACAGGGTATCATGGGCCGATTTATGACTTCCTGTTGTCTTGAGGCCTCTTTGTGGAATTCGGCTCCTCATGTTTCAATGTTCTGATCAAATCTTAAGTGTCTGATTCACTCTGATGCACTACACCTTTGAAGCAACCTAGGTGTATATGGCTTTCTTTTTGACAGTCCAGCCACCTCCAAGCCTTTCCATGCAAAAAAGTAAAGGTGTTTAGGTTCAGAGTTTAGCTCCGACCCTGATAAAACTCACTTACCTGTGATTTTTCTAATGATCCTTAAGACACTGATTAACATGCTCAGGTGTGTTTGATCAGGGTTAGAGCTAAACTCTGCAGCGCATTGGACCTACAGTGTAAGATTTGAGAAACTCTGGTCTAAAAGAAGAAAGTCAAGTACACCTAGAATGCTTCAAAAGGGAGTAAAATACAGGCTAATTTTCATTTTTGGGTGAACTAACCATTTAATACATTTTACTTTTTAATCAGTTGCTTCCAGCCAAAATACAAATCCATAATCCATAATGACATAACAACATTTCCTCCAGTGAAAAAGTGCTTGTCATCTCTCGCATCAAAATCCCACATATTTGTCTAGATTCAGACAAGTCAACGGTTGGAAGTTAAAACCATCTGTACAATGGATTTGTTTCTTACAAACATGCAGCTTTTTTTCTCAAGATGTTAGCTGATGAACTGGAGTGGTGTGGATTATTGTGATGAACTCTTATTCTGACGGCACCCATTCAGGATCCATTGTGTTAGATTTCTTCAAAACTGATAACGAAACGCATTCATCCACTTCTTGGATTGCCTGATGGTGAGAAAATTGTCAGCAAATTATCTTTGGGTGAATTGTTCCTTCAAGTTGTGTTTAGACATTGTAAAAAAAAATAAAATAGCTTTATAATGTTTAGGCTGACAAGCAACATTTTCTGAACTAAAGCACCTCATTTCACTAATATATATATATATATATATATTTTTTTTTTTGGCCTTTGTTGTGTACCACACTCATGGAAAGTGCTCTGTGTGTCAGCAGCTTAGATTGCAGGACGTGTGCAGTCATTGGAAACGGCTTTTCCATAAAAAACAGTTCACTGGGGGAGGTCATTAACAAATGCGACGTGGTGATCAGGTAACTAAAACCTCCACCTGTGTTTGACCTTTCGGTATTTCTGTTACACTCTTTTAAGCATTTAAGACTGTGTGTGAATGTAGAATGTAAGTCCACAGAAAGTTTTGGTTAGAGCTTTTTTAAGTAAATTTCTTCTTTCCATCTCTTGTTTTCCACTGTCCTCTGAAAATTTTTTTCTTTCTATGTACAGCGTGAAAGCCTTTCCATTTGTCTGGCTTGTATTTTGCATTCTAGTTTTATTGTAAGTCAGTTGAGTGGCATATAATAGGCTCACTTAACAATACCTCCTGCAATTAGAGCTCTGCTTGGCTTCTGTTTCTCGACCTTTGTTTTTCAAGCCGCTTTATAGCCTTGGAATGAACAAATGCCATTTTATTTTTTTTTAAGCCTCTAACAAGCAGCAGAATTTGGCTGAGTGTGTTTTTCCATGGTCTCCCGTCCTCACCGTGTTCTCAGAAGCTAATCGGGGCGGGGGAGGAGAGCCGAGCTGCTTGACATTTGGTGTAGAGTTACAAATCCTGATGCTTCGAAGTCGCCATTAGGCAGAGATTTGAGCAGAACACCAGCTCCTCTCTAATCTCATTTGTGCGAAAAAGGGTGGTTTCCCATGCACAAATTCACTCCCATGAAAAATAAGTTATAATGTGGGGGTTAATTGATAAGGATGTGCTTTTAGTGTCTCACGCCAAGTCATTGACGTCGATATAACTGTGGAGAGCAGGGATAATAGTAACGCTAATATTACACACACACACATATATATATATATATATATATATATATATATATATATACAGTGGGTAAGTATTCAGACCCCCTTAAATTTTTCACTCTGTTATATTGCAGCCATTTGCTAAAATCATTTAAGTTAGCTAGTACTTAGGACCATGTGATATTTCAGTTTTTCTTTTTTATAAATCTGCAAAACTGTCAACAATTCTGTGTTTTTCTGTCAATATGGGGTGCTATATGTACATTAATGCGAAAAAAAAAAATAATTACGTGTCAGACAGTCATTCATGCAATGGTATGCAAAACATAAATGTCTCATTCATTCAAAACCATGATGCTACTAAACAGCTAATTCAATTAGGGCGCAATATTCAGCAATCAAATTATTATTTATCAATCATTGGACAGTTGAAAACAAACATTTTAGCATTTCACCAATTATTAAAATGACCGATATGTTTTGATTTTAAAAAAGCAACGTAATCAGAAAGTGGCAACATAATTTATCAAAGAGTATTCATCTACAACCACTGAATACATGTATATCACTATTCAGTGCACACTTTAGTATATTCGTTTAAGTATAATAGTAACTCATTAAAGGTATGCTAGGGTAAGTTTTAAAGGGTGACTCTTCACAGTTTTGAACATTGGCTCTGCCTCAGAAATGTGTGCTAGTACAGTCTAAACAAATTATACACACCTTGTGTGTCAGGTTTATGGTGAGATATTTTGTAGCCTTCATGTCACCCTATTCAGTTATGAGTTATGCACAAACAGACTTTGGGGGGGAAAGGGAAAAAAAAGATACATATATATATATATACACACACACACACACACACACATTTTTTTCTCTTTTACTTTCTGCCAATTTTTTTCTGCCAAACTTTTTTTAGCACAACTGTAGCAAAATCAAAGGCAGTGGGTGTAAATTTGGTCTGTAATTGTCTTTTTTATGTGTTTTAGCTTTCGCTTGATTCCACAGGGGATAATGGGAATGCAGTTTGGCTGCACAAGCCTGTCACCTCATAAATCGCCTAAATGAGGAGTATTTTCTGCCAAGCTATACCGCTCTTCCTCATCAACAGTGCACAAATTGAGTACAAACTACATTGCATGGCCAATATTCATAAATTATGACCAATAACAATTTGTTTCTGCGGTTATTCCTTAATTGACCGCTTTTCAACAGTCCCATTAGAATTGCAGTCTTTGTACGCACATACAGCTCTGATTTTATGATACTAGTTAAAACAATATCTATAAAAATTTCTACTACACTTTTTTTTTTGTTGTTCTTTAATATATGTAACGGCTTTAGTGCACATATTAAATGACAAAAGAAAACCTTAAAACGTTCAAAGACAAAAAAATAAATGTAGCCATTTGTATTATTGTAAGAATGTATCAGTTGTAACAATGTAAAAAAATCTGTATCTGTACGATCTGTACAGGAGAGGAAAAATAATAATACTTCATTTAATGCTAAAGAACTTTAAACATACATTTCTAAATAAGCTTTTTTTCACTTTTTTTTTTTCTGTCTCAGTTTGGATATAGTGAAACATACAGATGTAATACAAAACATCTCTTGTTTGCATTTCTTCTGTCAGTAACCATAATTCTTGCTAGGATTGTGCATGAAATACTGTGATAAATGAGAAAAAGGACTAAAAAAAGTAAAAAAAGTAGTTGTAATGTGGCTCAGAGGAAGACAGGAATCCTGTATTTGTTCTTTTTCTGCTGATTAAGCAACAGAGACTTCTTCACTTTACAAATGGTTGCAAAACACACACACACACACATTCTATGAAATGCATTTTGTGAGAAAACATAAAACAGGCACGATGTTTGAATTTGGTACCAACGATGAGTAAAATACAAGTACTAGATTTGATTTAAAAACAGTACAATGCAGGAAGGAAGCAATGCTAATTCTGACTCTCCAAATGTGATTTGACCTCTGACCTCATTATGCACTGCTTGCATATCTTTCTGTGTCAGGCTGAATGATGCCCCGGTGAGAGGCTATGAGGAGGACGTGGGTAACAAGACCACATTACGCCTGTTTTATCCTGAATCTGCCTCCTATAATCCTGGTATCCACAATGACCCGGATACCCTGCAGGTCCTGGTTCCTTTTAAGCAGCAGGACCTCCGCTGGCTCAAAGAGATCCTGTATGATGAGAAGAGGGTCAGTCTCTCTCACTTTTTTCCCCTCGTGTATCAGCATGCACCTGGCTTCCCAGTAATCACTAGTAATTATTTGTTTGATTTAGGTTCGAAAGGGTTTCTGGAAGCCTCCGCCCCAGATTTGGCTTGGTAGGGCCAGTCAGATCCGTGTTCTGGACCCATATTTCCTTCGCCTGACAGCCAGCAAGCTGCTTCAAATTCCCCTGGAACCTCGCAAACAACAGGTAACATCTGCACACACAGAACGATACACTCTTACTGCCATAGAAACACTCTTACTTTCTTACTTACACAGAGTCTCCTGTGGAATGTGTGAGGAGCGCTATATTTGCATTATGCAAAATGCTCAGACAAATAAGCTGATTGCAAATCTTGCAGGTGACTGTCAAAGTCAATACATTTTTAGCAGATGGATTCCATGCAAATGTTTGGGGACTGATAAACTTTTTAATATTTTTGTAAGAAGCCTCATTTATTCAATCAAAAATACATTACAAAAAAAAAAAAAAACAGTAATACTGTGAAATTGTTAAGGTTATGCAGGGAAACAGAACGCTGGAGTCACGGAATATAAAATAATAAACTTTTAATACTAAACTGAGGAGGACAGGAATAACATGGAGTATCACACAGTACAAAATAAAATGAATCACGGACAAACAAAGACAAAACAGAACAGGCTTTTAAACATGGAAAAACACTCAGGGAAAACCGAAAACAGGTGAGCAGTACAGGTGGAGGCGGGTTAAACTAATTAACTAAACAAGAACAGGAGCAAGACCAAATAAGGGCAAACAGGAAGACACAAAAACTAAAACAGACTGGAACGTGACAGAAATAACGTTGTTATTTTACATAGCTGTTTTCTATGTGATTATATGTTAAAATATAATTTATTCCTGTGATGCCAAACTGAATTTTCAGTAACATTACTTCTGGTAGGATAGTGAATATAATTTATTTTATTAAAAAATCAATCCCAATGAAGACAAAAACGTTCTTTTTCTGGTTGTCATACACTCGTTAAGTTACAATTTTTATCTGCTCAAGCTGAATGTTAAAACTAGAGCCGTTAATGTCAGTGAGCCCATGCTAATGTACAAACCTAAATAGCAGAATGTTATCGTGTCATACAATGTAGGTCAGAAACATAAACACAGGTCTACATTTCTCTGTCTCTTCATATTAAACTGGTTAAATGCACATTTATTTAATGGCACCCTGTGAACAGTGTTGATCCGGGAGTTGTCATCCGGGATCGTGATGAGACTTCTCCGCTTGCATGGTGATCAGTAAACCCTCACTTCGAATTATCCACCGTATTTATTTTTAAAATATTTTATAAATAACTCCATGGAATATTTAATTCACATTTGGCGGCCTTCTATGTCCAAAATTGTGCAAAAACAATTGTGGGACAAGGTTTTTATACTGCAGCTGTCATGGAGCGGCCAATAATAAGCATATCAAAAATTGACAAAAATGACGCTGTTTCTTTATCACTCCCCAGAATAAAATGCAATTGCAAAACATAGTCAGCGGAGTTATGAATACACAATCAATGCACATGATGTGTTAATAATCACTAGAAATTAATGCAAATATATTGAAACTGCTGTCTATCTTACTTAAACCCATTCAAACATATCTCGGCAGCGAGATTAAAGAGTGTCGCAACTCTGTTTCCCAGCAGCTCTGGGTCAATTCAGCGTGTCAGTTAAATTCTCAAAATTAGTCATACTGACCGCAAACGTTTGAATGGTATAGTACAGTAGTGAATTTCAGACCATCATTCTTACAGATCAGCTTAAACCATAAAATATGCTGTTTTTAATAAAATCACAATCCAGCTGGCGAGCGTTTGGCTCAGCAAAGCCAATTTTCACTTGCATTTGTTAATGCTGGTTTCTGCTTGTTTGTCAGTGAGAGCCAAGAGGTTTGTCTGTGCGGTCGATTATCTGTAGTGTTTTTCCAATCAGCGTCCACATGTGTCCTGATAAACCCACAGAGAATTACAGAGCCGAAGAATTATGTTTAGAAATGTGTCTGTTTATTCCTGGTACGGTACAGTAACAGCAAGAAAACAAGCTCACAGTGTGTTGCACTTCCTCCCCACCCAATTCTTTTCTCACTCTCTGAATCAATCTGTCTGTCTTTATTAGTTTGCCATTTCATTTGTTTAAACAAATTAAAGTGTGTGACACTCACATATCCTTTTTCCCTTTTGTGTTTTTGGAGGCACACTCCTGCACATATTTCTGTCAGACGGTCATTTATTCTGCTTGTTTGTCGGGCAGTGATTGGACAGATTACAGACACAAATGCGTCAGATGTATGGTCTTGCTGCTTATATTTCTCTGGCTGCTTAAGAAGGTTGACCTTGTGTGTACCACGCAGACAGAAACCCCTGCTAGCTCCGGGCCGCCATCCAGAAACACAAGAGACTATGCGCTCGGGAGGCAGGCAAAACCAGCCGTGCTCTGTCAATAAACATGAGGAGCATTGTGGGAAACACACGTGTACATATGTGATCTTCAGTCGAGCGTCAACACGCTGAAGGCCTGACTAGCTGTTAAGCTGGGGACTGATTAGCAGACACCAGCACAGACTTCTTCCTGTCAGCTTTCAGAAGAGCTGCAGTGTTTAAAATTAGAAGCAGGATGATAAAACGGAAAGTATCTAAAGAAAGTCATCAGGCTAGTCTGTGACTTAGTCACATGCATTGTTCATTTAGGGTTCACAAAGTCATAGAAAGCATCAACACAGAGTTTATAAAAACATAATAATGATTTCCATGAACAAAAACCTAATTAAACGTAACGTCTAGGTTACGAACGTAACCCACGTTCCCTGAAGGAGGGAACGGAGACGTTACATATGGGATCTCGCATGAG
>JAUCMR010000043.1:11326272-11340240 GCA_032357425.1 Enteromius argenteus | reverse complement strand
AACGGCTCGAAGACGATCGGTCTCTCATGCGAGATCCCATATGTAACGTCGAAGTGATTCGACTGAAAGGGTAACTGTATTTGTTTTCTCCATTATCCTTGTTATTTTAAGCTAATGTTTAAAAGCCAGGGTTATTTAAATTAATTGACCTAAAACTAAAACCATTTAAAAATGTTCCTTGAGTTAAAATAAATGTTAAATAAAATAAAACTTTTCTTTCAACTAGTTGCCAAGGCATCACTTCTCATTTTATTTTAGTTGTATAGTTTAGTTGATTGAATGAATGACAAAACCACACAACAAAGTTAACAAAACCTTAACAAAATTTCAAATGAAAATGAAAAATATAATTTAAAATATAAATATTTTAAATAATATTAAAATGAATTTAAAACATTAATATAAATTATAGTAAATTATTAGTATATAATAATAGTAATATAAATTATAGTAATAGTAGTAGTAGTGATAATACTACTAGTAATAATAATTATTATTTATTTGCTTTATATATTTATTTATCTGTCTAACTATCCTCAAATGTTTGGGGCATTATTACTATTCTTATTATTATAGCACGCACACACACACACATTTACATTTTAGTAATTAAGACACTTTTATCCAAAGTGACTTACAAATGAGGACAATAGAAGCAATCAAAATCAACAAAAGAACAAAAACATGCAAGTGCTATGACAAGAGTATATATACACTATGTGATGTTAGTCCTGTTTCTAATTTAATTATATTTCTAACAAATTAAAAAAAAGTTAGTGGCACTACTGTGAAGCAGATCTACTAATGTTTGACAAGCAGAAAGTGTCTGTTTTCTTCAGTGTTCAATAGCACATACAGAATGTAGTAAAACTTAACAAGCTTGGCTTTTGCAAGGGTCTTTGGTGTTTAACACTGTTGCATAATGTTTACAGCCACATTAGGAAAGGAAAGTTGCTGAACTCTTGTTTTAATGAAGAACATGATGAAATGTTGACAGTGCTGTGGAAAGGGAGGCTGAGATGTCTTTGAGGGGATGTATGAGCGTATTTTGTGTGGGAGAGTACAGATCAGTAGCTGCGGAAATCATGGAGAAATGCGGAGAAGCTAATGACTTGGAACGAGAGTGAGATTGACGCAACTTAAGCAGTCAGGGCTGGAAAAACCAAGATGCATTACCTTCTTTTACTACTGTAAGAGGAATGTTTCCAACTTAAAAGTTGATCTCTGGCAATCATTTACAGAGAATGCATTTGAAATGGTTTATTGCATTGTTTCAATTGCAACGCATGTGTGTGTTAAACATTTCTACAACGTTTAAAACCTCATAAAATTGTTTAAAAGCACAGTTGTATGTCCTATGTTCACATATTTCCTATTAAAGCTTATGCGGGACGTGAAAGAGATACTTTTTTTTTTTGTATTGTCAATAGCTTATGTTATACTACAGGCTTCTTTGGAAATGTCTACAAGTGGGTCTAAAGGAAGGGAGATTATTTAGTAAGACATATTTGTATAGCAAATAAGCAATAAAATCTGCGGTAGATGACTTGAACTAACAGCTAAGATTTCACAGGGTTTTAATTCTTTAAGAGGAGAGTTAAAGCTGTCTTCAGCCGCCCCCTGCAGGAGCACAAACACTATTAAACACACTTTACCTGATCGACTCGTCCTCCGTTTCTCCGACAGAAACCAGTCCATCCTACCACTGGCATTCTGGCAGTATTTGTGGCACTGAACTACTGTGATGTTGTGCACGTGGCTGGATTCGGATATCCAGAGTTCAGGAACCAGAAACAGCCCATCCACTATTACGGAAAAGAGACAATGAAGTCCATGAAGGTCGGTTTTAAAGCGTCTGTTTGCGATGGAAAAAAACTGTGCTTTGATTCTCATGTTGCACTGCTTCACCGAATGCCGTTGTCGTTTCAGAATTCCTACCATGATCTCAATCAAGAGGCTCTCGTTCTTAAGAGACTGGAAGACCAAGGAGCTATTAAATATCTTCATCCTCATTCCTGACACCCTGCCTCAACATATAATAACGACACATAAACGCTTGTAAATACGGCACTGCAATATCTTCATCTTCGGACTGATTTGGACTGAACAAAAATCTCCAGCTCTCACAGTGCTGAGCTGTTAGTACTTTCTTTAAGGTTTCTGTGTATTTATAATTAATGCATCTTTTCAGCATATTGTTTTTTTTTTTAATCTACTGGATATTTTGTGAACTCAAACGTAGTTTGAAAGTATTTAATAAATTGAAAATATGCATCTTGTTTTTAGATGATGATTTAATTAACATAAGCACAAAAGTCTCAGAGAAGAGATCTCCATGTTCCTCATCAAAATCAACATTAATACAGCTCTGTACTCACACTTGTAGTATGAGAGTACTGTAATTGCATTTATTTTCATTAACAATAAGGCTTTTTATAAAAACATCTGAGACAAAATTTACTGCCATTTGCTCTTTTAGGTCTACTAATCTTTACTTTTTTGTTTTTTTATTAAGAAAGATTCTCCATTCTCTCACGGATGGGGTTTTGGTTCTTGCTGCTGTCTTCTCTGGCTTGCTTAGTTGGGGACACCTGATTTCTAGTGATTATTGTCATTTTGATTAGAGAGACCGTCTCTACATTTAATAAATAAATAGTCTAATCTGGTCATTATACATTACCATCACTCTATTCTCCTATTTATATAAATAAAAGTGATTGATTGATAGTTTCCATATATAGGACAAGTTCAGAACAATAATCTTTTTCCAATCCTCATTCTGTACCAAAAGGCACTGGAAAATTTGCAAGCAAAAAATAATATAATAATATAAAAACAAAAATGCTCACACAGTATAGATCAACTATTGTTTTAAGTGAATTCAAATAAGACGTTATTTGAGCATGCTGAGATATTAAATATTTCTCTAAGCAGCAGTGATTGTGAAGTCACGAGCGATGCCTCACATGGCCTGAAGAGGGCGACTGATCTACGTGAGTGTGTGAGCTTTTCTGTTTACAGAGAGAGAGAGAAACATCAGTCCACATGCATGCGTTCGAGCACATCATACGTACATGATGGCCTTATGTTCACTTTCTGCTTTCTGCTTATTGTTTCGATCTGAAGTGTAAGGAGCTGTCTTTCTGTTTGAGTCAGATTCATTACTCAGAGCTTCACAGAGGAGGAACATCTGGAGCTGTGTCAGGCAGCAGAGAGTGTTTTTATGTGCCTAAATATGCTGCCAGACTGCAAGGCCTCATTGCGTAGAGCCCTTAATATGACCCATGTTTGGTCTTGGCAGGCCAATACAGCAAACACATTTAGTATGAGGTGAACTTTTGGTTCATTCAAATGGATGTTGCAAACCATGAACCAGCATTTTTTTTTTTAATAAATCACAGCCATAATTGGAGTAGGAATGAAGGAATCACATGAACGTTCCAGACTGTTCTAGAAGGTAAACATCCTCCTGATGTATTCTTGTAGTCAAATTATAGGCAGCATCACATGTATCCTTTACTGAAAGAAAATCAAACAATACATTGCACCAAATTCAGTGGAAAAAAATAAATAAAAATAATAAAAATCCAAGATGGTGGACAAAGTGAGAGAAATGTCAGAAAATCTACTTTTTATTCAGTACTGTAATAGAGACAGAATAGAGCAGGAAATAGCATACTGAAGATTGTTAGGAGCCAGGTGGAAAAAAACAAAAATGTCTATAATGTGTATGATAAGATTTAAAAGTAGTAATAGATGAGGCATGCCTGACAAAGTGAGGAAGGCTATTCAAAAGCTTCGGACCAGAAGTAACACAAGTTCAACTCTGTGAACTATGAGAAGGCCAAGGTCACAAGATCTCAAGTTTCTAGAAAGAGTGTGAAGAAGTAGAATCAATTAAGTATTGAGGTGACTGGATATTGGGGACAAATAGTACCATTTTAAAATCAATCCCGTACTTGATAAGGAGCCAGTGAATGGACTTTAAGATAGGAGTTATATGGTCGAACCAACTGATAACAGGATGGATAGATGTTTCAAGATTTTCCTAAATTTTTCCGGGGGCTTATCTTGAGATGGTGAAAAAAAAAAAGATTTGTCTACAGCTGAAATCTGTTTGTCAAACTGTAAATTGGTGTCAAATAGAATGTTATAATTCCTGGCGCACTGTGTATTATATGAAGTCTAAGGAGGAGGCCAAGATCAAAATTAAAAGCAACGGTTTCCTTAGAACCAAACAAAATAATGTCTGATTTGTTTTCATTTAGGTGCAAGAAATTAAGGTAGTTAGGCAATTTAACAACAACTGAAGAGAGTATTGGTTTGGCTGCAGGGGAAGTTATCATCAGCATGTAGATGAAAAAAGACACCGTATTTTTCAGAAATAGAAGCCAATGGGAGCAAATACACAGAAAACAACACAGGTCCAAGGATTGAACCTTGAGGAACACCATAACTAAGAGGAATGCTAGAAGATAAATAAAACTCAGATTGAACTGTAGAACACCTATTTGACAAATAAGAGTGAAACCACTGTAAATCAGTACTACAAACTCCTACACAAGACTCCAAGCATGACATAATGTTTGGTTAACTAAGTCAAATGTGTCGCTTAAGTCTAAGAAGACATCTGTCATAAGAAATATATCATTTAAGTGCTACAGTATGTAAAGCCTTTTAGTCTGATGGAAAAACTTACAGTTTTTCTTGTCAGATAATGCTATTAATAAAGTCAGTTCAACTTTCTCCATAATCTTAGGAGATTTGAAATGGCCAAATATTGGTAAGAGATGTAGAATCTATCTTTTTTTTTTTTTTTTTTTTTTTTAGATACGGTGTTACAGATATAAATTAAATAAAAGGGCACTTAAGTGCCCTAGTTTTTGGAACATGTCTAACATGTCTAACATGATGCTCTGGTCATAGTCATCAGCCCTTTTTTCTATCAGGTTCTTCTCTGTATTCTCCATCAGTTCCATACCAGTGCAGACAGAAACTGCGGCTGGAGTTTCTCTATGTAGGGATGGGCGGCCGCTCGTGAAGTACTTTAGGGCACAACAGAGTCGTTGAAGTGCGTCACCAGCCCTCTTCTACTGAGGCTGGAGTGTCTGAACAGCGGTGGTCTCATTCCCCCTGCAGAATCAGTGTGGAACCTGGGTGCATTGCTTTGTCATACCTGATTGGTCATCCTAGTCTGTGTTATGCAACACACAGTTACATAATCGAAAAATATCTGTTTATATGACAAATGAAAACAAGGTCAGTGCAAGTTATCAATGGGACACCTTGTTCAAGCATGTCTGTAGATGTGGGTATACGTATGTTTACATGTGAGATTGCATCAAGACAAAGGGCTTTGAGCAGAAAATACCTCATCAATAATGCAGGAATGTGGACGTTTTTCTTAAATCAATGTTAGGGGAGTTAGTAGTATATTTGCACATTTAAAATTCAGGTTTAAACGACCCATCGGCTTGTAAATGACAGATTTGTGTGATATTTAAATGCTCAGCTCTGTTCCAGTAATCAGCGTAGCTGCCTTGCATGAAAAGTATATGCAAATGGGAAGTACAGCAGTTGCTCTTCAATAATTTTCTCCTGCAGTACGACGCTGCTGCATCATCATGATGCTTGCGTGTAATTCTTGGCTCAGATGCACAAAGAACTGCTGCTTTTTTTTCCATAATTGCAAAATCAGCTCTCTTTACACACTTGAACCGTTTGCATTTGCCAACAAATCTGTTTGATACTGTAGCTTTTTTTGTTTGCCGGCGGCGTTTGAATTCTAAAAGCGTTCTTTGAATGTTAAGACGGCGTTGAGCGTAGATAATGTTGTGTACCTGAATGCTGTATTGTGCTCAGCGCACCCACACTCTCTTAAAAATTGTGCCAAACCTGAACTGGTCTTTTTTTTTTTTCCCCATGTGATGAACCTTCCCACACGTTGTGGAGAGCAGGGATTGTGCAGGTAAAAGCGCACACAAACACACACTGATAACACAGCAAGTTTTGGTGAAGAGGTAGATATTGGGTTGCTCTTTTTGTTCACATTCTGCTTCTATTATCAGCAGCAGTTCGTTTCTAAAGATGGAGAAAATTGAGAAACATCCAGTTTTCCCTACCTATCTTAAGGTTATTTGCAAATGCATTTACATTGAGTCATTTAATAGATTATTTTATCCAAAGCTGCTTACAACTGAGCAAATGCTTTAACTCGAATTGTCTATTTGATATCTGAGAGACCCCAGGGCCTTTTAATAGCTGAGATACACACTTTAATTCAGTCAAGCAAGGTCTTTAAATAATAGTCCCAGAAATGTTATGTGCTAAAGTGCAACTTCCTCATTACAAATGTATTTACAAATACGTGTGACCTGGAGCACAAAACCAGTCTTAAGTCGCTGGGGTATACTTTTTTACATTTTACATTTTATCTGTCAAAATTATAATTTTTTTCTGTTATACAAAAAATCATTAGGATATTAGGTCAAGTCTCTGTTTAAAAACAAAAAAGTCCGTTATGACTGGTTTTGTTGTCCAGGGTAAGATATGTCAGTACACGACAGACAACATTCAATAAACATTACATTAAGATATGTTTTAATGCTTGTCAGTACATAAAGCAGTTTCAAAGACGATAAATGTCATTGCAATAGAAGAAATTACATATAAAGATGTACTGAAGTCCTACTTAAGTGGGTAAAGAGCACTCTTAAGATGAACTAATTGCATTTAATGTAAATTTAAACTCAATCACATTTAATCGCAACATGAAGTTAAGTGTTGAAACCACTGCACTTAGTTCCTCCAAAGTATATTATTTCTGCAGTAAGAACTCATTTTGAAATTATGCAAAAGCATGCTTTGTTTTCCCAAGGAAGTTGTTGAAGCCCTGGGAACAATCATATTTAGCAAAATGTTGCAGAAGGGCAGAAAGTTGCGAATAGAATTTTAGTTGCTCATTACATTCCGAAGGCATTGCATTTATGGGTCATTTTTGCATGTGTGATGCTGGGAGGATTGCACAGGGTTTTCCTGCTCCACAGACAAACTGATGACAGATAGTCTTTGTCTGTGTGTCAACATTCATGACCTGTCTATCTAGCTGAAGATCCGAATCACACATGGTCGATTTGCACAGGCTTCATGCGTGTCCTCAGTGGCCGGATTTTGAAATCACTGCTTTGATTAGAGCCAGCGGGCTCCTGCTCAGCACGTCTTATCGGTTTGTTTCTCATTACGTGCTGTGTCTTCTCTGGATGCGGTCGCTGAGGTGTAGCACTGTGACTCTGAACCCAGCTGTTGAGAGGAATGCCCTCATGTCTTTGTTCAGTACACATCATTTGTATACACCTGAACAAGAATGCACAACTAAAGACCGCCACTGCCCTACATCTCCACACAGACAGACTAAAGATCTGCTTCATGTACAGCACGACTTACTGTACAGTATGTGAAAAATGCCATTTTTGCTTTCTTGGTTATAAATATAATATGTTACTGTCAGTTAATCAAAAAGTAAACAAAAAATCACCTTTCAATTTCAGGGCGTGAAGAACAAATATATTCTCATGTCTGGCCACCATTTTCTTCTTCTTGGAAAGTGATGATGTAGTCAAAACATCCAATAGTGTAGGATATGTTGTTGTAAATACTATATCACATGTTTTGCACTTTTGTTTTTGGACGGACAATGTATGTAGCATTTAGCTGACATGAATTTGGTAAACTTTTGATAGTTAAGGTATTTATTTATTTACCAGGAAAGGAGTTGTTTTGAACAATAGCATTACATTTATTTTGTCTCCTACAAAAGTCATTTATTTGCTCCTATGAAAAATGCAGCTCCTGATGTATATAATTTTTTACCCTTTTTGACTGATCTAAAGAAAACCTGACATTTATTAATTGAATTTGAATTTGACATCTTTGAGTAATACAGAATTTTACAAATATATATTTTCATTTATTTATTATTCTATATATATATATATATATATATATATAATATTATTTTATATTATATTAAAACTTGATGACATGCACAATGTACAAAAATGTGGCTCTACTCAAAGACCCTATACTAAAAAATAAAAATGTTGACAGGCATGTATTTATTGCATCATTCTTGCATTATTAGATTTTTGGATTTGTTTGAATTTTTTTTTGTAAAAACAATAAAACAAACAAAAAACGTAATAGTTTTTAAAGCAGTTATATTAGATAAAAGTGAAACACATTTCTAAAAAGTGCATGTCTACTGTATGATGCAACAGATGGGTTAATGCTGCAATAGGCCTAATATCTGACTGCATTTATTTGATCAGGTCAAAGGAATATTTCTCAACACTTCTCATTTAGTTTGGTTTAAACATAAATAATAGTAATTCTTAAACTTTACAGAACAAACAGAAAATGATCCGAACATTATACTAAATTTGCACTGAAATAAACATGTTAGAAATTATAGATTATTGTGAAAATGTGCATTTTTACACCTATGTTATTGGGATTTCTCACCCTGACCATATATACAGTAAAATCTATCTTTAAAGACTAAGGGTCTTCTGCAGTTCTCATTCTCTGATAGTCCTTAAGGAAGTCTGAGATGTAAATAAAGTGAGTTCTCATAGGCATGTGATCCGTAGCATGCTCTTTGAAGCTCTTTGTATGTGGCCAAACACGGTGCAATATATTTACTGTAAATTAATTTGATGTGGCTGATGCCAGGCTCTCGTCTATCTCGCTGTGAAGTTTCTCTTTTATGGCAGTGCCAGCGTTCTGCAGAAACACTCGTGATATGATTACGAGCATCCAGCAGGTGATGATGGGTTATCCCACAACAACACAAATGTCCTATATCCACACATGCTGCTTTCAATGCTTGCACGAGAGTTCAGGAGTGCAATACGTGAAGTTTTAATAAAGCTTTCATTTAATAAGACCATACACTAACAAAAAGGTGTGATAAAGCAGGAGAGATGAGGTGACTGCAATGCTTTAACAAAACATTAATGACTCAACATGTCAGTTCTCCCTCTATTGGAGAAAAAGAAGGGTGATTCTAAATATTACTAGATTTTGCATGTTACATAAGGTTTTTATGCAACTGTCACTCACAGGATTTGTTGTCACTTTAAATTAAATTTAATTATATAATTAAATGCACACTGCAATAAAGCATATTTTACTGCACTTTTTTCCACACGAGAGATTCAGATCCGATGCAAAAAAACTAATCCTATAAGAAGTTATTATAGACCACATTTCAACCAGATTTCAGCTCCATGTATAAAACATGAATAGGCTATCTATATATTTATCCGGAGGACAGATTCAATAATTCATCTATCATCTTTTGTAGCATCACTCCTCTTTTCCTCTCTCCTGTGGCTGGAGTTCCAGGAATAAGAGCCCCAGAGGTTTTCCGAACACCAAAAAGGACAGAGAGCGAGAAAGACAGAGTCTCTGAGGACGTGAGGGTGACCCCGGGGGAAGAGACACTGAGATACAGCTGCAGGACCGGGTCCCTGAGCTCCTGGACTCGTTCACACACAAGCACTTACAGACACAATTGCCGTTTATTGTGAAAATTCTGCGCTTACTGACACATTCCAGTTTACTGATTCTAAACGATTTCATCCTATTGAATTGCACCCCACTGTGACTGTCATGCGTTCTGAATACTGAATAATAACTGGCACGTGCGATCTGTGTCACAGACGCCTCTGCTGTCTCATGGGATAGCGCTTTGTCAGTTTGTTTTCTGAGTAAGGACTGCAAGTGAGAAATCGTGCTAAAGTGTGAGATTAGACTTATTAGCTACAGTGCCAAAAAAAGATTTTTGGAATGTTATTGTAGTATATTGTTGAGTCATTGAATAGTTTATTCAGCACATTCAATCAGATGTAGTTCATTATTCTTATTAATTGACTCATTCACTCAAATGATTTGTTCAAAAACGCAGATTCATTTAAATGCCACTGATTAGAGAAGTACAGTTCTGGTGTGCTTTATTTGGAGCAGTTTTTGTTGATGAAAAACAATGGAAATTCAATTTCAAAATTAAATAATAATAAAATTGTAAACAAAAGGTGGTTCCTGGAGTGTGTTTTACAAAAAATGCAATTTTAGTCTTTCTACTTGTACATTCACATTCTGCTCACATTTAATGTGTTACTCATCGCTTTGGAATTGTTTTTCAGTATTTCTGGCAATTTCTGAGGTCAAAATGATTAGAAAATAATATTGATAAAAAAACTGTAGAACGTAAGACTTTTTTTTCTAGGACCTTAGGCTTTTACTTGGTTTTGATAATCCACTTCTGTCATTCTACTAACTATAAGTAACCTTGCAACTACATGTCGAGTAACTTTAATTTTCTACTATGTCAACTACGTTCCGCTTGAAACATATATGCTTTGACCCTTGCAAAAGAAGAAAGCCACCGTGTTTACAACTTCAATGACAAGCGCTTATCAGTATCAACTAAATGCTGGATTTTCAAAAGTATGTGAAATACTAAAAATTTGCGCCACATAATCTTTAAAATATGTCAGAGAGTTTTACACTCAATCTGTTATTGTGGCGACATTTCCGCACCACGAAACATGATGCCGAATGAAACTAACTGTGATTGGTTGTTTGGCATGTCGGCCTTATGGGTGGGCGCTGGCCAATGAAAGCTACCATGTAGTCTATGTGAGACAAGAATATTAGTAGACTAATAAATGCATATTGTTAAATGGTTAGTTCTCCCAAAACTGAAAATTCTGTCATTAATTACTCACCCACGTGTCGTTTCAAACCCATAAGTCCTTCTTTCATTTGAGTTGTGTTGCTGTCTATGGGTCAGATGGCTCTCTGATTTCATCAAAAATATCTTCATTTGTGTTCTGACGATAAACAAATGTATTATGGGTTTGGAACAACATGAGGGTGAGTAATTAATGACAGAATTTTCATTTTTGGATGAACTAACCTTTAAGTAAGCAGATATTAAGCAGACCATCTACTTATACTCTAATGAATACTATTGAAATGTAGTTAATAGAATGTCTAAAGTGGACTGTCGAAATAACCTTTATTACTAAGAACAGTAACATTTTAAGTATAGTAAGGAAGTATAGTTCCTCAAGAGTTTTACACTCATGTGGAGGAGTGCAGACTCATATCTCAGTTCTGCTGCATTCCGGACTGTACCAGAACAATACATGCAGTACCTGTTGACCTCTGCTTTTGATGCGTCAGGAGAAATATTGGATTTTCTGCACGCTGTTCCTCACTGAGGATTTCTACAGTTTGAACTATTTGGCTTCAGGCTACGTGTGTTCCTCTCCTACTCAATCTGCAGCTCCATTTGTGCTGTTTAAAATAATTCTAACCTCACATGAGTCTGAAAAAAGTGTAAATGGAGCACGTTTATGTACATAAAAACAGAGCCAGTTTTTTATTACATTTTTGTTTTTATGATATTTTAAAAAATGACTTTCTAATCACCTGTTTCTGCTAAACAGAGTGCCGTTATATAACAGTTATATATAATAATAATAATAATAATAACATTTATAGGAAAACTGATTTATATAAATCAGTTATACAAAACACATATATAATTTAAAATCTGTAGCTATATGTGAAATGCATACCCTCCACATTTTAATGCACTGGAGTGTTTTGCCACTTCTTGAGGCATTTTGTAACACTGCAATAAAACTAAATTTTTTTATGAACTTGATAAAAAAGTAATGCATTTCATTATTGTCACAGAAAATATTCTCCTTACTTTCAAACTACTCAGCAACGGAGTTATTCGGCGGAGAGAGGGAAATGGAAAACAGGACAAAAAAAGATGAATGTGGAAAAAGAGATGAATGTGGATGAGTAGGCTGTTTCTGGGGTGGTGTGGGTCGTTCTGTTCATGACAGCTTCATTCCCCAGCAGCCAAAGACCCAGCTCGGCTTACCCGTTTAGCAGTGAAAGAGCTGTTTTCTCTGAATCTTTATTAGACAGCCGTTGTCTCAAAATCTTTTAATATGTGTTTCATTGCTGGATTTCATTCTTTAAATGAGTCTCTTCTAACGGTAGATAAAAGGTGTCATCGTCAAAGGTTTATTTTATTTTTTAATTTATTTTCTTTTATTAATCACCCCTTCAATATAATATAACATACTTCCAGTGATTTGGCACTTTATTTGATTTTATTTGGTTTAGTTTTGTTTTTAATATTTTGTTTTATTTATCACCCCTTTAATATAAGTTACTTCCTGTGATTTGGCACTTTGATGAACATTAGATTTTATTTTATTTCACTTCCTGTCATTTGGCACTTGGATGAATGTTAATTTAATTTAAATTAGTGCAAGTTTTTTTTTAATCTTTTTTTATTTATTTGTATTACTTTTGACAATAATCATCCCTTTAATATGAGCTACTTACGGTTTGGCACTTTGATTTTATTTTCACTTTTAATTGTTTTGTGTCATTTTGTTTTGAAAGTCTGTGTCCTGAAAGTCTTTGCATTTGTATTTACGATGTACATTCTCACTTTAATCGGAAATACTTCCTACTATTTACAAAGTGAACTTAAATAAAGAAGAAAAACAAAACCCTTTACAATGGCTCCTGTCTGGCAGAGGTAAGTGAATGTGATACACAGAGCCCTGGAGTGGGCTCCCCTCCATCTATTGATGTTGTAATTAAACTTTAACTAGCCTCAGTTTGACTGCTGAGTGAAAGATTTCATGTGTGAGAAGAGGAATAAGACAGATTGAAAGACAATCTTTCTTTCTCCCTCTCTCTCTCCCTCGTTCCCATTCGCTCTCTGACAGCAACCCTCATTCTAACTCCAGTCCTGTCGAAGTGGAATACAGTTATTAAACCTTTGGCTCTGGTTGGGTGTGAGAGGTCAGGATAAGTTTGTGATGAGTCTTAGAGTAGTTGTTTTCAGCATAACTGTGGAGAAAATGCACTGACCTTTTCTTCGTCCAGCCATGCTGTGAATGTTTCTTCAGTCATTTAGATCTCACACATGATCTCAGACGAGGACAAACCACAGAAACGTAATGACTTCAAGAGTGAAAGTAAAAGTTTTTTTTTTTTTTTTAATTGAATCGTATCTTTGAAATAAGTAAAAACAAATGGTTTCTTTTGCACTTGATATGTTTTGGTATTTCTGTACACTGTGTAACCGTGACTCTTCGGGGGATTGAAGCAGCAGATGCTGAAGCAAGTTAATGTCCTCAGAATAAACAGGCCCGGGGCATTGTTCTTAAGAGAGACAACAGAGAATAGTGTGTGTGTGTGTGTGTGTCAGAGAGAGAGACAGGTTTTAGGTTTAATAAGCCCTTATACTGTGATCACACATATACCATTAGCCTAATACAGCTGACAGAGGCTTTGAAGAAGTGTAAAATGCAATCAGTGTATACATTTTATCGGTTCATGCACTACCTGGGAGTCGAACCCAGGACCTTGGCATCACGTTTTGAGCATAACATTTTGAATACATAATAATGAAATGATAGAAAAAATGAAAAGGTACTTTTAAATATGAAACTAGAACTGCCAGTGGGTGGAAGCAAGTCACTGTCATAATGAGTCATTGAATCATTTATTCAACCTATTCTTTCAGGAACACTATAGAGACTGTGTCTGTTCCCCGAACTAGAAAATACAGAAAACGTCCAAACAAAATTAAGAGTAACAATTTAATTGATGTTCAAAAAATAAAAACTGTTCATAATACAGAGAAACAAATGATTAAGCTCGGCTTACTGAATATCATGTCTCTTTCTACTAAATCACTTTTTGTAAATGATTTGATCAATGATCATGACCTAGATTTGCTCTGTTTGACAGAAACCTCGCTAAAACCAGATGAATACATTACTTGGTAACACTTTATTTTGATGGTCCCTTTTGAACAATCTGTTGACAATAAGTAGCTTTGCACCTACATGTCAACTA
>JAUCMR010000043.1:11270368-11317579 GCA_032357425.1 Enteromius argenteus | reverse complement strand
AAAAACTGAAATATCACATGGTCCTAAGTATTCAGACCCTTTGCTCAGTATTTAGTAGAAGCACCCTTTTGATCGAACGAGTCTTTTTGGGAAAGATGCAACAAGTTTTTCACACCTGGATTTGGGGATCAACAATTCTGTGTTTTTCTGTCAATATGGTGTGCTGTGTGTACATTAATGAGGAACAAAATGAACTTAGCAAATGGCTGCAATATAACAAAGAGTGAAAAATTTAAGGGGGTCTGAATACTTTCCGTACCTACTGTATATATTTTTTTTATCTTTCAATTTATGTATTATTATTATTTACTAATTGTTATGAATTACAAAATATTACAGTCCATAACGATATAATATATATATATTTTTTAAAGGTGTCTTAAATAGCTGAATATCACGATGTCTTCTTGTCTGAATTAATCAGTGTATTTTTTCCATCATGTATCAAAATGCAATCAAAAAATTTATAGTACTTTTGCCAACATTTTATTCATGTCATTTATAAAAGCTCTAAATAAGTACTTACTTAATCCTACAACATCAATTTTTTTTTCTTAGAAGAATGTGTCCATCAATCTTGCGTCAACTCTGTTACCAAACCATAATTTGCCTTTAATGTCACTTTCACTCACTGATAAGATCTGAAGCACTGAAAAGTATCTGTGCTCTCTCTGATAAAATATTTTCATCTAAAAACTTCTTACACCAAGAGTTATTTTGTAGAAGATCAACTCTGTTACCACAATATTAAAAGGAAAACAGAATTTATTACTGATCTCACATTGGATAATTTAAAGCTCTTTTAATCATGTTTTGGGGAAAAAAATTAAATACAACTGTCAACTCTGTTACACTATTGTCAGCAATGTTACTCTATATTTTGATGGTGACAGAAATGTCGGACACCAAATGTACCCACATTTATAGAATCACCCATATATATATACATTTTTTATAGTGTACATGGAACCCAAAATCTGCCATCGTGTTCGATGATTTTTGTTGTCTATTCAGTGATTTACTTGTCTATAAATCATCATCATTCTTCATCATCATCTTTATTTTAACCACACACTTTGCTTCTTGCATTTGACATTGCTTTTTTGACCATTTATTCTCCTCACCATGTATAAACAAAATGAACAAACCACAAACAAACCAACCAACAAACCAACCAAAAAACAACAGTATTCCCTTATAGGTTTCTTTATTTATTTTATTTATGTAAATAGCCTGCATATAATATTATTCTGTGAAAATGACTTGTCATAGGTGAGTTCATCTAAAATGCATCTTTAAAATACTGCACCGTTGTCTCTGCTGTGAATGGAGCTCTCCTCTCACCTTATCCCAGAATTTAACTGTACAATTGTTTGTAGAAAGTGTTTGAGTTTTTGAAGTCTGCATGCCTTAGAAAATACCCTGTTTAGAAAGCGTGTAAGAACTTGCCTTAGGGTTCATGCTTTTGAAACACAGTTCTTCGGACTGCTTGGAAATGCGACTGACAGTCTCACGCGCGTGGCCTCAAACTTACACACAAATTAAATGTGATAGAGACGAAATACGAGTCCAGGAGCGTGGACTGGGCAAGATTGAACTTCACAGAGACAATGCATGTGCAATCTTTCCATTCGTCGCCGCTATTTTAGTGCACTGCAGGCTTTCAAACCATCCATCTGCCTCTGCAGCGGTTGTGCTTTAGACTGGTGTATTTTCCAGCGTCCATCTTGCATCAATTTCAAACACATGCACTTTGATATGAAGGGGAAATTGATAATTATAATGCATAATTATAATGCAGATAAAACATACAATAGAATAGCTTAAAGAAACCAACGTCGCGGGCCTTCGCGGTGGTTAAACACGCAAGCACTGTGTTCGGCTCCTAAGAGTCTTTGCATTGGGATTCTATTAAAGCTGATTTGCTATGGTTAGATTAAGGGGTTTGACCTCTGGGTCATACAGTATATGGCTACTATTTTGTCCTTGAGGTACAGGGCATTGACTGATACCATGAAAATCTGCACAACAGAGTTTATAAAGCTAAAATATGTGTAGTATGCGTAGGTGTATAAATATATACGGATTCTCATCTGTTTGTGCGCCTAACCTCGATCTACACATCAGCTCGGCTCGCTAGAGGAATTGGGGGTTGTATTGCATGGCTATTGCAAGGATATTTCTCCATGCGAGGGGAAAGAAGCTTGCCAAGTCTCTACAGACTGAGTCCTTGAGTCAATTCGAAGCAGGGTTTCCCTTAAGGGTTCTCCTCCAAGCGGTTGGCAGAGCCGTTGTTGGTCTCCGCTGGCTTTTCGTCGTCTTTCTCGTCCCGTGTGGTTTGGCTGGAGAAGGGGTCTGTGTGCTGCCTGAGGTCGGGGCTGAGGAGAGGCAGGTGAGGCAGGAGCGGGCTCTCTTTTAATCGAGCGGACAGTTCTTTAGCGCTACAGGTTGGGGTGTTGGTTTCATATATGTCGTGGAAGTTGTTGTAGTCGACTTCGTAGAAGCCCTTTTCCAGAGAAAGCACCGGGGTGAAGCGGTAGCCCCACAGCACTTCCGAGTCCAGGTAGGAGCTGCGCGCTTGACACGTCATGCCTGGATTCATGGAGAACAATACGGGCACAAACACACACACGCACACATATATGCAGGTATGCACAGAAACACATGCACACGGTTATTTACACACACACACACACACACATACAGAAATGAAAGAGAGGGGAGAGGGAGAGAAAGAAATAATTTATGAGGCTCTCAGTGTTTACAGTGTTGTACAGGTCAGATGATATTGGAGTTACAAGATTTTGCTGTGAGATATGGCCGTATCAGTTCGTGAGCTGCATTTCACAATATTGAATTACTGTATGCCTGCCTATATATATATATGTCTAAACAAAGAAAGAGCTCAGAAAATCAGTAATGTGATAGAAATATGCATCTCAGTCTCTATAATTCCAATGTTTCAATTAATTATTCTATCTGTAATAAGTTACTGATGAAAATATGCAAATACATAAATACATCAATAAATAAAATGGTGGTAATTACATTTCAGAATTATTTGAAGGGCCCATTGCACCGTGGGAACCTTTTCATAGTACAATTATATAACTAAATTGGAACTACCCACCTGCATGTTCGCACCACAGGAACTAGAAACGGTTTTAGTTTCAGGTACTAAATTAGGTCCTACTTTCATATATATATATATATATATATATATATATATGAAATTTGCTGGCTTATGAAAATGCAAATATGCAGGCAAGTAAGACTTCTCAGATCCCAAGTCTTATTTTGCTGCAGATTATTTGCATTTTCATAACTCAGCAGAGTAAAGGTTTAAAACATACATACATATATACACACAAAGGACATTCCAATAAAACAAGACTTCAATAAATGTAATATATAGTAAGTGATTCAACGAATGACTAATTTTCTGCATGGCTGCTGTGTCTGCTTACACTTTTCAGACTCTTAATCAATTGTGAGTTTGTGCCGAAGGGAGATGAGTTTGTTTGTAAGGCTGAATGTTTTACATTTCCTTTTCTGAGCAGTTTTGGGTGTGTGACATTATGTAGCATGAGCTGGAAGCCAAAGGGATTACAATGATCAAACGGCATATTTCATTTTCTATTTGGTGCAGTGTATAACTATGCTTGTCTTCAGTTACAGCTATTTGAACACAGCATGATACAGAATTGTTGCCCCATGACTTCAAGTTGTCATGTAAACCTGAGTTAATGTGCTGTGTGCCGCCCACTTCCATATCAGTCATGTGCAATTTTCATACACAGGTGCAATAATTAAATAAATAAATAACCTTGAGATGATCATTATCTTTTCACGTGCACAAATTATACACATCCTCTGAAACAGCAAGAGGAAGAAAAGAAATTCGCCAAATTTGTATGCATGTCTTGCGTCTACTTTGTTACAGCAATTTGTGTTTTGCCCAGAAAGGGATCATGGAAACTCAAAATCATGCAGCAATTTTAGTGCAGTCCTGTAATTACGGAAAAGTCCTCGTTATTAATCACTGCATTTATGTTTTAGCTAAACATGAAGAATAATACAAGACTAAAACCTCATGCTTATAGGTATAATAGTCAGTGATGCCATATATTACAGATAAAACTGTAATTACAGATTATGGAGAATTACACCATACCAACATTTAAAGCCAACAGCATCAGAATCTACGTCAGTGCTTCTCAACAAGTGCGTCACAACCAAACATAAATGCAAATTACAAAAAGTTTTTTGCAATTCATAATGTAATTATGCATTGGTAGCAAAATAAATAGTCTTAAATGGTGCTTTTAAAAAGTAGGAGACTCTTAACAGAGTATTTATTGCTGAGGTCAAAGATAATGCGTTCAGTTACGCTCTATGCTTTTGTGGTGCAGATTCATCTCTAACCTTATAGGAACTAAAGCAATAAGGCAGATGCTAATATGGACAGGTTGAGCATATCACACAAGTAGCAGTGCGATATAGCTGTAGATAATCACATCCATCATCGTAGTAATCACTGTATCACTCCACCTGCAGTATTTCTCACAGTGAGTGAGAAATCCTCCATCAATTTTATGTTTTTATGTCACAGAATGTAGCTTTAAATTTTTTGTTTTATGCCTTGTTTTGTGTTTGTTTTATTAGATTAGACTTCAGTTAGTTGTTTAGACTTCGGTTTGTTAATGAAGATAGCATGTATTTGTAAATTGATCAATTATTTGTTCCAGAGCAAAAATCCAGAGCAAAATCTCATTGCGTTACATGTTTATGTAAATTTAATAATGCTCTATATTGGAGCGCTGCCTTTGACTGAAATGCTCAGCAACTTTTATGATGGCTGTTGTTGTTTATGAAATATTATCATGCAATAAATACAATTCAAATAAATAATTGTACTACTTAACAATAGTATTTAATATTGAGAAATGGTGTGTGTGTTCATGATGGTGATTTTAGTCACATTGTTCCACAAATATAAGGTAAAAAGATATGTTTTTTATCAGAGAGCCAAGTAAAAGGCAACCAACAAGTGCACTTAGCGGCGCTAAGGAAACTCACCTGTAACAAATAAGAGTATTGTACGACAAAGATATCGCTTTCCTCAGCAGACATTCAGACTAATGTTTTAGTGTGAATATGAGATTGAGCTGAAGAATGAACACTGTATCAGATGCAGCTAATCACACTCACTCAGTCAGTCTCTCTCATACTCTACTTCACATAATATAGTGAGCTTTTAATAAGCTTCAAACCGAAATTGGAACAAGTGGCAGAAGGAAGTAATTCTGCAGTTTTTTTAGGACACTTGTTTCTTATTTATTTACACACTTGTGCCATCAAAATGTTGTATAAATGCAATATCACATTCGTACCCATGTGATATTGTTCTGTATCAGAATGGCTGTGATTACTTACAACAAAATCATAGCCATGGTGATACAGAGTGATATCAAGAGTAATTGTGTGATATTGCTCATATATTATATTATATTATATTATATGATTTTATTCACAAAGTTTAGCAAAAATGTACATATAGTGAAAAAAAATAATGTTCACTACAAGTACATTTTTGCTCACTCTTGTATAAACAAACCTGGTACAGTGTTGGTTCACTCCAACCAATTGAAAACCACTGATCTACATTGTAGCATTGATTGAAACTGAAATGAACTCAGTGCTCTGAGAGTCTCTCTGACTCGCTCTGCTTTTGCATCATGTTTTAGAGCAGAAATGGAGTGTGGGTTTGAGTGTAACACATTGCATTACTCTCTCTTTCTCTCGCTTTCTGTGTGTGTGAGTGAAAAAGAAAGACATGGAGAGGATATGTTGATCTCAACAACCTAGCAATGGCCAGTTTCATGCACGGATGCTTTTCAAATCTATAAATAAGGGCACAACACCTCAAGGCCAGGGGTTCCTAAGTCTATTTCAGGAGAACAACGGTGACACTGAAATCTGCTGACACATATAAGTACTATCATTTCTCCTAGGATAAGAAGCACCATTATGGGAACTGCTTTGTTCCCATGCAGGAAAACCTTGCCTGATTCTCCTTGTCATTGTCAGTTTCATAATTTAGCTTTAACAGACTACATTATGCATTATACGTGTGTTGAACTCTTTGTCTCACTGTGCATGGATTACACACTTAAAAAGAGCCGTTTTATAACAAATAAAATGTAATCCGCATGGGTAATTAAATAAATCTGTAAAAAAAAAAAGAAGTTTCAATCCACTAATTATATGGCTACTAAACAAGCACTTATCTAATGCTTCTAGTGCGGCAAACTAGAAGCAGAAGTAGAAGCAGAACTGAAATCACCGCCTTCAGAGGACGCTAGAATTCTCTGCAGGTTTGTTTGAGCTTTAAAGGAAAATCCAGCACTAATAGTCAGTGTTAAAAATTAAACTGCTCCAGCACACATCAATAACCTTCAAACTGCCTCCACAGTTCCTCTCTTAATCAACACACCACCTCATAAAGTTGGCCTTTAAAAATCTATATTAGTTATAGAACATTAGTTCGAAGCAAGTTCTTATCTATGGGTTTGAGACTCATTAATAGCAAAATGAATTGAAAGTTAATGGACGCTACTTAAAAACACAGATAAGCCTATCTTAATGCCACTGGACATATTTAGTAGATGCCGTTGGTTATGAGCACTCAATGGGCTGCTGTGTTTCAAGCATTTATCATGTTGACAGCATTTAATGACAGGTTATTTTTCTCTAATGGGGTGTAGATCTTTGATCACTAACCCCAATTGATTTTAAATCCATAAGACATCTGCTTTAAACTTTCAGTGTTAATTGTACTGCTTAATAGCTAGTTTGGAGTAAGCAAATTTGTGCTTCATAGTTCAAATTTACTTGGTAACTAAGATACAGATCGTGTATTTTAAAAGTATTTGATGTGTGGTAAAACGGTCCAAAAAATATTACCATTTTTCTGAAGAGTTATTTTTACAATCAGCATTTCATTGCAATGCATTTGCCTTCTCAGCAATTTGACTCTCATGTTTCCAAAAAAGGCATTTTAGATGGTAGCATAATCAAAGCGCCTTTGCTTCAGAAGCGTGCCTGCGATGCTTTACAATTCAGCTCACTTTGGAACAGAGTGGATCAAATATGTTTGCATGTCATGTTCTGCAGTGGGATGAACCTTTCATTAGGGAAAAGCTTTTGTTTGTAATTATATAACTCAAGATCAGGCATTTCAAAAGTGAAAACCGCTTACATTGCAACAATTAAATGATGCAAATTACATCTGATTAACCATCATCAGAGTCTCATCACGTTCATGCAAATTGCAAGCAGAACTCAAGGGACTTACTATAGAACTCCTAACCCTCAGTACTGGAAAAATAATAGACTAGACCAATGCGGCTATCCATCATACCTGACACATGCCAGGGCTAAATTAAACCATTGCTATATTCTACAAATCGGGTTGTTTGTGACCTTATTGCACTCACCAGGTCATTAGCGCTTTACTGCACATCAAAAGGAAGCCATCATCCCTCATTAGCAAGTGGGAGTAGACTTCGATCTGAGATAGGCCAACAAACCTATTTGTAGGTTTATCCTGGCCTGTAGCACCCTAATCTATACCTGGTCATCTGTCAAAGGCATAATTTACAAGCTTTAGTAGATCAAATGCATCATAGCCCATAGCTATTGACATGTGCTTGCGTATGCACATCTCTACAGTGGAAAGTGGAAACATTTCAAAGTGATAGGAAGGTTGAGGAGACTGCTGATATGTCATATGGCATCTAGGGCACAGAGCAAGGTTAGTGTAAGATTAAATTCTCTCCATTAGGTCTTTAGATATTTCAGTCAATAGCAGTTGCATGTTTGTGTTTAAAAAACTTCCAAATGTGCATATTTTTTGCATTACATGTGAAAGAAAGTTTCATCAAATAATGCTTTTCACCTTTTCTTTGTTGAGTCCTCATTGGTATTCGCAGCAAAACAAGCACAAAACAGGATGCCTTCACAGGGAAGCATGTATAATGAATTGAATTTAGATTAGCAGTGCAAGTTCTCCCTGGACAAACGCCCAATAAATAATTTGAATTGCAAACATTCACCTGAGATATCTGATAAACTATGGGAAATGTTTCAGCCTGGGAATGAATCTGCAATTAGTGTAGACACGTTAGACAATGGAGGCCTCTTTATTCCCTCAACGGCTCTGAGACTAAGGAGATCTACTCAGATCAATATCGCACACAGTGTTCTGCAAGGTCAACCAAACAGAAGCTGAGAATGATATATCTAGATAATCCATTCACTTTCATGTATTCATATTGCATGTTTGCTACTGAAGCACAGGTATCACACTAGTTCTGGCTAACTTTGTACAGATGGATTTGCATTTCTTTACATTAAGCAGATTATTAATAACTTTTAAGGTAATGGACTAAATCTAGTTGCAGGATGAACTAACTGTTACAGCAACTCAACACCAACAGCATTGATAATAATCAGTTTGAATGCCACAACACCCTGGGCTCTCTGCTGTGTTATGGATTGTGTATTAGTTCAAATGTCTTGAGGTATAATACCAAAACTCTGCTTTCAAAGACATTTTAAAAGCAGTTTTCTCATTGAACTGCCTCACCGTTATTGAGTTTCACTGACCTGAGAACTGGAACAACGTTAATTAAAATGAAGAGTGGAAAAATAAACTTTTTTTTGCTCCAATAAGCTTTCCAAAGGATCCCCTCCAGCAGAGTGGAACATACCCGGAGTACTTTCATCACCTTTCACCTCTTTCCACAGCTCCAGCCTGGGCAGGTTTGCAAGGACATGGCTAGCCAGTCAACAAGAGGCTTTCAAACCCACCCTGACTCATGTGTTGGAAATACAGCCTTAGCATCAATATCGAAACATTTATCTTCTTGTCAGTTCTTGAATGTTATTTCGTGTAGTCAGCATGCTTAGGGAAGGGATGACTCAGCACTGTCAGCAAATGAATAATGTGTTGCAGTTTTGTATATTTAAATGACTGACCTCTAAGTCTCTCGCTTACCGCAAAAAAAATAATGGAAAATTCATTGAGGTCAACTGCTCTACAGAGCTTGGCAGTTAATGCGCAACTTGCTCCTTGAAGCCATTGTGAAAGACTGATAGTTTCTAGGGTTAATGCAAAGCTTCAAACTGTCATTTCTGACCCATGAGACTTTTTAGGTCAACAGTTGAATTGCTCGATCATTGTCAAGGAGGACGTACCTGTAGCTTCCACCATGCCCTCCAAGATGACGACAATCTCAAACTCTTCCTTCTCCATCTGTGCCCGGGACATCTCCCAGAAAGGACTCTTCTCATTGATCTCATGGGAGATAATGAGAGGTGATACTAGGAAGAGGCGATCGTCTCCTGTGTCAAAGCCAATGTTGATGTCCGTCTGGTTGAGCGGTATGAACTCGCCCTCCTTCGTCTGCTGTGAACGAATGAGTTTGGCACGGATTGACGCTTCCACAATGTGTGAATTGCGCAGGTCACCCACTCTGAACATCAGGCACATCTTGTTGTCCCTCACCGAGATCACGGCCTTGTGGGAGAACATCAGCGTCTCTGCTCGGTTCTTGGGCTGAGAGATCTTTACGAACATGCAGCCCACCATCATGGCATTGACGATGGACCCCAAGATGGCCTGCACCAGTAGAAGTATAATCCCTTCTGGGCACTTCTCTGTGATGACACGATAGCCGTAGCCAATGGTGGTCTCGGTTTCGATGGAAAAGAGAAAAGCCGAGACAAAGCTGTTGAGGTTTTCAACACAAGGGGTCCAGCCCTCTTCATCTGCGTGTAGAAGATCTCCACGTATAAGCGCGATAAGCCACCACAAAAACCCAAAGAAGAGCCAGTTGACCACGTAGACCAAGGTGAAAATAAAGAAACTGAGGCGCCAGCGTAAGTCGACCAGTGTTGTGAAGAGGTCGCTGAGATAACGGTAGGTCTCTTGAACGTTTCCGTGATGAACATTGCACTTGCCGTCTTTCTGGACGTAGCGCTGGCGGGGTTTCTTAACAGGATCAGAGATGAGGTGGGTGCGATCTGTGGGGATTTGTGCTTCCCTCAGGTGCTTGGGGAGTTTCTTCACCTGCTGTAAGGAGGTAGAGAGATAAGTAACAAATTCGGTTACAAGATCAACGTGACACAGGAGCTCTGCCTTTTTGGATAAGGGCTCAATTCAAAATAAGGGTGTTGATGAAAAAACGGGCTACGGTAACAGCAAGTCTGAACCTGTAGACCTATATTAAGCATCAGTGTGCCAGAGAGGCATAATACATGCTTCAGGATGTGACGCTTCCTACAGGTCCTCTGGTGTTGCAATCTAGTCCCATCAGAATCATTCAACATATTTTTCAAGCCAGATCAATAGCGCCCATCTGCCTCTTCTATCTCTTCACTAAGCTGCTGTAAGCCAGACAATGACAGTGTGGATGGCACAGTTGCCAACATCAAGCATAGGTGTGCTCACACTGTTCCATTCTAACAATGGAAGTGCTTTGATATCTTTGCAACTGTCATGACATTGTCACAATATGTACTGTACAGAACATGCAGATTACTACAACGGTGTAAGAGCACTGGTGGCTTTTTCTTTTTTCTATTGCTGTTTTTTTTTCCTCTCCAGTGACTCTCTATCTTGGCACTAGTCCATTTCTGATTCCTTGTTCTACACCAGCTCCATGGGACACTTCCCCCATTACCTTCCTCTTCCCCATGGGACACTGGCAAGCCCAGATAAGAATCTTTGCCCCCTCCTAAGTCCATAACACAGTGCCCTCCACATGAGACAAGGACACATTGGCACGTTGTCTTTCCATTTGTGGAAGATTGTGCTTGGTTGTTAATTGAAACGTGGTATCATGTTAAAGTGGTGGCAGTCAATTATAGGCAAGCTTTAAAGTGCTTATGAGGAGCGCATGACCTGCTGTGTGCACACCTGCGGCCCCCTATTTTCTGTCAGATAAAGCCAAATATTGGGCAATAAATAAAACCAATACTTTTTGTAAACACTGCAAACAGATACCCTCATCTAGAGCCAATTTCCAGTATTTGGTGAGCCTCCAAATTTGTGCATAAAGTCATAAGTATAACAACATGTCAAAAATATGAATTTAGCATATATTAAATAGATTTAAATAAATTATAGCAATTTATACAGTCAAATAAATGATACATAACATAGGTATATATTTACTTGAAATACTTGTGCAATCAGCTATTTTAAATAATGAGCCTAACATAATATATTGATCACTATACAATGTCCTTGGCCATCAATGAGAATGTAAATGTGTTTTATTAAAAAATGGCATTTAAAGTTACAATTACTGTATGAATTTCAGTTAATTAAGCACTTCACATCATCGCCCATTGGATAGGGTTTGGTTTCCTTTAGTTTTAACTTCCCACATGAGGACTTTTCTGAAAGACACTGAACTGCTGTTTTGAAAGATTTGTGGTTTAAAAGTAATAAAAGCATGAAATAAATACAATAAAAAGCATTTCTAGCCTTTATTGTATATTCCACATTTTTAAGTTTATGTGGTCTTTCCATGGTTACAGTAGATATGCATTTAACATTACTGAAATTGAAAGTGATAATAGGGACTACTGACCTCTCTTGGAGTTACTCCAATCTCCATGTCGTGGTCCATGTGGACGCGAGAATCTCCTGCCATCCTCAGCTTCGACTGCAAACCTGAGACAAAGATATAACACAAAAGAAAAACAGAACCTTATTGCTCGTGCTTATAGAAAATAAGCATGCTATGATTTTTAACATGTACTTTTTATTGAGCCAGTAGTGCACCTTTAATGAATGCTCATCTAATGAACCTTGGGATTTACCACTCTAAGCCTTGATACATCCCTTTCAGATGGATAAACGTCATTACATGGATTTATTGTGCCCTATAGGAATATCGAATGGTTTGTTTTAGAATTACCACTGTTAACAGATTCACACGAGCAAACAAGGCACATTCAAAATCAGGGTTATTCTGAGCAGCTAATGTCTCAACCTCTCTCAATTAGGTGAGTAAACATATTTATCATGTCAAACGCCACGGGAAAAGCTGTTCAACCATGCCCGTCTGTCTCTCTAATGGGCAAACAGAAAATCTAAACCTGACTGCTCAGGTCCACACATTAAATAGAGTGTCATTTTAAATATGACATGACATGACTTTGAGATGGAACAGGTCGTACACACACGGACACCTTTGGGGGAACATCTTCAATGGTTACTTGAAGGATTAAATCAAAGCTCACTAGGGAGATGTACTTTCTGGGTGTGCGGATTGAGTTTAATTTGTGCCTAAAACAGACTGGCAGTCTCAGCTGTTCCCTGGTCCCAAAAGACTAACTACATCAGCACCGTCACGCCATGAAAGCTGCTGCCGCTGTCTCCATCATCCAGTCAAACTCTCCCTCATACACACAGAAGAAACGCCAACCTGGGTGAGCACCTCTACATGCTCCTCGCTGCCTCTGGCAGCTCACTATCTCCATTCTGACACATTTAGTGTTCACCTGTCAAATCTATCGAGCTGGGCTCTGAGCAGATAGGGCCTGAACAGAAAGTACCGCTGTAGCGTAGGCTCGGTTTCAAAACCTACTGAGCTGTCTTGCCGTTCACAGCATCCAAACTGAAGTGGATCCACGTAAGTAACCGATTTGGAAAGGTCTAGTTAGGGCAGAAACTCTGTGTCAAACAAACAGCCTCGAGTCAGCTGTTAGCATGTCGGTAAGAGAACAATACGACGAGCATAAAAATAGAGATGCACAAACATACTACAATTGGAAATAGTCCATTTTAAATGAAATTGTAACTATTTTATCAAAACATTTCAGCATTTAGAAGAGTAAAGAGAGTTTATGCATGCCTTATTTTTTTACACTAGTGAACAAGTAATATATTTAAAATACTAAATACTAAATATGGCTAAAATCTAGTAACATATTAAGTCACCGATATTAAATTATAGGAAAATTACAATTAAACTTTACTTGGCATATTACTTGTGCATAATGCACTTTTCTTAATATTAAGTATAAAATGTGTTTTTATGTCACTATTTATGAGGACTGCATGATCTAGGAACACTTCTGAGGGAATTTATCAACTTTAGACAAATAACATAACATACTAATATGTTAAAATACAATTACATGTAAAAAAAAAAAATGTACAAAATGTTAATAGTCCCACATGGGAATTACTGTACCTACGTTTTGTTTCCATTAACACGTCTTTGTTATGGAAAACTACATTTTGGTTTGTTTAACTTTCAGATGTTAAAACATGGTGCATTAAGCAATGATTCAGCTCCAGATCCTGGTCACTCCCACACTGCACCTGTGCTCCTGTCGTTAATGTCACACAGCTTCATCTATGCTAATCGCTTACATAAGGTGCCTAATGACAGTGAAAAACTCCCATGATCCCCAACAGCCCATCTGCAAGTCATGCTAGCCATGTGCACTCCCTAATTCTGTTTGGGATAATAGTTAAAGAATGTTCAGACAAATAATGTCGGATTCTCTGAAATTCAGAGTGTGAAAAAGAAAGAGAGTGAAAACCAAAAAGAGAAAATACCGACTATTTAGAGGGATGTTTTACAAACCCCCACTGTTTTTTCTAAAAGAGACCTTAAAATAGGTATTGATCAGCTGGGAGTGTAAATCAATGTGGAGTAATCAGGTGAACTGATGAACCCCGGGAGCAAATTATCACAAATGCTTGTGCGTATTTCCCTTCCATGCCTTGTAATGGCCACGCACGCTTAGAAAATAGCGGTGTGGGAATGAGAAAATCAGCGCCGTGTAGAGCTAAACACACAAAACCTGGCACTGTACTGGGCAACAGCTGATCTCTGACTAATTACTGCATCCTAGAAAGAATCCCTGTTGCAAATTCAATTTGTACTTGACAACAGTAGTGAAAATTTTACTGGAATCGGAGGCCGGCCTCACTGGAGATTCGAGTCCTTTGTTTGACCCTCGTTCTTATTTGTCTAATTCCACTCTACTGCAGTGACATCACTCATCCCTATTTGCACGGCCCTGCTTGCGCGCAGATGGCACGTCAGAGCCGCCATCCACTCAGGAATACAGTGTTGACTGACAGGTCTGCAGTGAAAGGGCACACTGACGTGACCCGCATCCGAGATGCACATGGAGAATACATCACAGACAGACGGCAGGCCTCCACAATGTCCCCTCCTCTGCCATTTCCACATTTCATGACAGAACGGTCCCTGTGCAACTCCATATGACTTTGATGGTTGCATGCCGGAGAGGTGAGCCAGAGCAGAGTCTGTTCCCTCATGCTTATCTTGCTGTTCTGAAGAGGTAACAAGCTCCTTATCAAGCTGTTAGAGTAGCATGCTTTTTGTGGTTTTGGAGTCCGGTTGCAAGCCAGACAGAGGTCACAACAGAGAGAGAGAGAGAGAGAGAGAGAGAAGCTTATATTCAATGATTCTGGTTTTGGTTCCTTAACATTTTCATCAACTATTCCATCATTACTTACAAATAAGAAGTGTTTGGATGGGGAAATGCATAATAAATAAATGTAAAACAATATAAATTATGCACTATAAATTGTGTAAATGGTAACACTTTACAATAAGGTGTCAGTTGTTAATATTAGTTAAAACGAAAAATACATTTATTACAGTATTTATTAATCTTTAATCATGCTAGTTGTTCATTGTTTGTTCATGTTAGTTCACAGTGCATTAGTTAATATTAACAAACACATCTTGTGATTTTAATAATGCATTAGTAAATGCTGAAATTAACATGAACTAAGATTAAGAAATGCTGTAGCAGTATTGTTCATTCATTAGTTCATGTTAACTTATGTTGTTAAGCAACGTTAGCTAATGAACCTTATTGTAAATTATGCATTTGCTTTGACTGATTTTTAACAGCATAAATGCATACAAATAAATGCACCCCGATGGTTAAAACTAAAGGAGAAATCATAATAATAGTAATATTTTGTTGGTTTTATTTTTATGAAATAATACTAGCAAAAAATATAGTTTTATGAGCCTTAAGTACAACACATTTGAGTGCTGCACACCTACATATTTTTTATAAATTCAATAAAAAAGACCCGAATCATAAAAAAAACATTAATTTAGGATTCAACCAGTTCATATGAGTCATTTGTTAAAGAATCAGACTACACTGAGAACTGATTCAAGCTAAATCATTCGTTCAGGAATCCCACTTTGAGCACGATTCTGTAATGAGTCGAATATTCTTTTACAGTGTGCTGTCTGAATTAATGGATCAGTGCATGCATGAGAATTGTCAGCAGAACAACGCATGCATCAAGTTTTTACATTAACATGTGGCTGCTTCAACTGCACTGCAAAAATGCTGCTGCATAATTTGTCGACATCAGCTTCTTTTCGCAGTGAGAGGTGATCTCTTTCCCGTGAGTAAGACACCACAGGCGTGCACTTTGTATCAATACTAATTAGTGTTTCAATGGTACAGTTTTGCTCGGAGGATTCAGCTGCTGTCGGAGTTCCTCGCTCGTGCTCTCAACCCTACATCATTGCCTCTTAGAGCAGATCAGCGCAGCGATCAGGGAGACACTTCATTTGCTAGACCTGCAGATTTCTCATCAGACTGCAGAGCTGTTAAACCCTCCTTAAACAAATAGGAACAGCTGGTTTATCGCAAAGAGAGACATTTCCTGCAACGTCTGGGGAACGACCCACGTGTTTTGTCAACACACTGCAGTAGCCTACCAGTGATGTCCAACAAACCGATCTACTCAAACACATGGGAGAGTAATGACTGGTGGGGGAGGAATAGAGTTCACGATGCAGCAATGCATTTTACTACTCCGATACGAGTCCATTCATCCATGTCCTGCAGTCAGGGTCGTGAATTTTGCTCTCTTCCCTTTTTCTTTTGTAGGAGTAAGCAGTTCTGAAGAGTCATCAAAACAAACTGAACAAGCCAGACTTCTGAATGGAGAAGACATACTGTAGTAGAAAGACTTTCCACCTTAGCATTTCTGCAGCTGTGTTCAATTCACACAGTGTTAACTGCTGCCTACACTGCATACAAGGACTTCTGCAGAAGCTGAAAAGTCAAAAATAAATACTTCATTTGGAATGCGCTGAATTTTTACTGTACTGTATGTGTCTTTTTTTTTTTTACTGATGGCACTGCAACATATTCGTTTTATGTGTTCTTTACAGGACTGTAAAATAAGATTTTGAGACACCTGCCAATGGCTTGAGACTTGAGAAAATTTACCGTCAACTAATATTTTTTTCACTAGTCATGAAACTGCATTTGCATGATTTGAATAAAAACAGACAGGACAAACCGGGGAAACACATCTACTATTATTACAATTAGTAGTAGTATTATAGTAGTATTTTATAAATCAAAATGATTATTGTCGTTAGTTACTGGGCAACTGTCAAGTAACACTGTTTCTACTAGTCAACATTAATTTTTACTCACATTTGGCACTTGTTTTAGCATTAATTTTCGGCCATGGTTTTATACCTGTAAACAATTGAAAAAACACACCTGGACATAATTAAGCAGAATGAAAATCTGAACACATCACTCACTCTCACCACTTTTATTTTATAGACATTTTGTGTGCAATGCCTGATGGGTAAATTTCCCTCTGCACTCCATATGCAACACCAACCTAGACTCTTTACTGATTCCGTTTGCATATGCACTTTACATATACACTTTCTACTTAAAGGCATAGCTCAGTGAATGATGTAAAAGCTGTCATAATGTGCTCTTCCTCGTGTCCGTCAAAACCCACATGATTTACTTTCTTCTGCTTAACATAAAATGGAAGATTTTGAAGGCAGTTTCCCATGTTTTTCCATGCAATTACCATGAACGGCAACTGAAGCTGTTAAGCCTTAAAAGAGTGCCGTGAATGTATTATAGAGGTCTTCCAACTGACTTTTGTGCTGCAAGTTTCCAAGTTTTTAAAAGCCAAGGGATAAGTGTATGCGGAAGAGACTAAATTTAAGAACTAAATGTACTAAACAGGGCAAATTATCGCGAAAGCACAAATGGGCGTGGACATATCTGCAGGTGATTTACTGACAACATGCAAATGAAAGAACATAGATGCAACATCTGTGCATTAGAGTAAGGATATGTTTAGATTCGGATAAAGTGTTCTTCTGGAATACCAAATAAATGAATGTGTGTTCGACCAGTTCTCTGTGGTGAACAACCTTATCTTAGCAACGACACATGTATCCTTTTTAAATGCAAAATAGTGCATGCTTTTTTTGGGTGTTAAATAATAGCATAAATAACAGTAATTTGACAAATGCAAATGTTAGTAAATCATGTTGATAAATTCATGTTCTGTCGTACATTTTACATCTTAATGGGAAACTCCTACAAATGCGTACTCAATCAAGTCAGGCAAATACGCACACACACAAAAACTGTGTAATTCTTCACTGCACACCTTTAGTAAATCCTGACAGTACTATTTTAACTCCAAAAGTCATTTTGCACTGTTAGTAAAGCTTTTTATAATATGTTTGCATCCTTGTGAAGTTTCAAACATTCGTCTTAGTTGCAAGGAAAAGAACAGCAGCACAATTTCTGAAATTTCACCTTCTACAAAAAATAAAGTCATATGTATAAGTGAATAAATGATGATAAATTGCCTATTTTTGCATGCACTATCCTTCTCAAACTAGACATAACTTCAGGTGCTTTGTAACAATTAAATCACATTATATGAGGTTGAAATAAATTAACCGATGACGAATTTTGTTTGTTTACCTGCGTGTCGTGTTGCTAGCATTAAAGGAAATCAGCGAGCCGCAAACATTCAATTAGAGCGTTAAGAGTTTACTTATGAGAGATGGGAATACACAGTACCCTCGGTTCGAACACTTCGTCAATGTCATCGCTGCAGCATCGTCTCGAGTGTGAGTGTGAATGTGTGCGGACGTGCGTGCACGCACAGCAGAGAGAGCTGTATCTGAAACTGTTATGACACTTTGAGGTTAGTCGGGGCAAACGAGTTAAAATGCCCCTGGAACCAAGAGCATCCAGCACGGCTCACTGCCAGCCCTGCATTCACTCGCCTGCGTGTGTGTTCAGGCGTGGAAGTGTGTATGAGTGTCCCTATCGCTCTGAATGACACCAAGCCTCCAAGTAGACATCCTGTCCACACGAAGGACAATTAGCCTAATGAAAGCAGTGTGTCTCGTCCTATCAGTGACAGGAATAGCAGCGGCTGAAACTAAGCCGGCCACTGTCTTTGGAGCGCTGGCGCCGTGACAGCGACCTTCCTTGCAGCCTTACACCGACACAAGTGATGCTTCCGGAAGTTCATATGGAGGGCCAAATCACACCCACTCCAGAAGGCTGTGAGTGAATGCATACATCCCTGGTCCGGTGACACTCACTCGAGAGCGCTAACAAGGCCACACACTCTTTACTGGATGCATGCGAGCTTGTTTGCGGGGGGTGGGTCGTGTTAAGTAGAGAACAGGCTCTTCAACACTCTCTCCTGTGTTTATCAGATGGCCTGTCAGCTCCCTGAAGTGATTTGCAGCATCGAGTCTGCCAAAGCGAGCGCCGCGTCGAACTGCCCTAATTAGCATTCCGGAATCACTGAATCACTGCCTCAACACGACCGCTTAAAACACCTTAAGTCGGGGGTCTGTCAATAAAGGGGAGCACAAACGGAAGATGCTAAATCCTTTTTCTTTTGGGAGCACTTGTAATCCAGTGATAATGGACTCTGATCTCTGGGGGATCTCTGGGAAATAATCAAAATGTCAGCACGCGGGAGATGATGACGTTGATGATGATTGGCGCAGGAGAATTGAGCGCGTTCACTTGCAGGCAGATCCTCCTGAAGACAGGCCATCTGTTCTGCACAAACACACTGTAATCTGAGTTCACCATACTGGAAATTCAAACCCTTGTTCTCTATGTTGAGCAAGGAGGTCTGAGGTACCTTTAAGATGCAATCCGTCTGCATTTCCATTCATGGGTGAACAACAAACAAGCATGAAACACAGACTATACAGTAAAGTTATATTCGTTAACACTGGCCAACAACAATAGTTAACATGAACTAACAATGAAAAATAATTCCATTAAGCAACATCAGAGAACCGTATATATGAGTGTGCTGCTAAATTACTGAAGTTACTGATTGCTCATTATTTATTAGTTAACATGAATTAAAAATAAAGGAATAAATAAAGGTTCACCTTAACTAACAATAACTAAGGAGACCTTACTGCAAAGTATTACAGATTAGTTCGTTTAACAAATCCATGTCTTTTACAACACTAAAAGTTAAAGATATTGTTGCATAATATATATATATATATATATATATAAAATGCAATAATTTATTTAAAATAAATTATAAATAAAAAAAAATAAAAAAATAAAAAAAAGGTTAAATTGATATCATAAAGGTTTGTTCTCATTTAATGATTTTTGGTGAAGATTCACAGGCAAAATCCTGTCATTTCAATGGGAATCCACAAAAAGAGAGATTTGTGAAAAAACTAAATCAAAAAAATCCCCAAACATAAGTAATACATAATCCCCAAATGCATATTACTACCAGTGTTGGGAAGGTTACTTTAGAAATGTAACAGGTTACAGATTACAAGTTACCCTATTTAAAGTGTAATAAGTGCTGTAACTATTTCAATTACTTTATTAATGTATTTGATTAAAGTTGATTTACTTTTAGATTACTTTTCTACATTTCTAACAAACATTTTCAACTGGTAATCACGTAACTTTGAAAACGTTTGCACATATTTACAAGCAGTAAAGTTTGAAAAAGTTGAAAAAAAAATAAATAAAAAAAATTAACTCAAAAGATTAAACTCATCCGGACAAAAAAAAGTTCCGTTGTCCCTAGTGAAAAATAAATGTGCTTAAATGTATTTGAATTACATTTATTTCACAAATACATACTAAACAAATACTAAACTGGTATACTAAAGTCTGTTAAATTAGAACAACTAATTTTGTACTTAATGCACTTTAATTGTGTTAATAATCCAATTAAAGACATACTTAGTCTATTTGATTGTGTTAAAGTGGAACTATTGCAAGTATGCTTTAGGTACACTTTAAATATTTTGCATTTAAAGGGCAATATTACACAATCCTCATTAAAAGCGACATAAACACACATTTTAGGCTTATTAATAAGAAATATGCATTGTGCACAAGCAATACTCCAAATAAAGTTTAATTAAAAAAATGTACCTGTGATCTGTCAGTAAATATGTTAATAGATCTGATACTTAGTATGAAATGAATATATTTTAAATATATGACTTTTTTACTAGGGGTAGTTGCTTGACTGACGCAGCAAGTAGAACTGCAAAAAGCTCTTAACACACTTTAAAGCAACGAGAAAGGCCAGGTGAAATGATGCTCTTCTGTCTTTGAAAGCATCACAGAACAAAAGTCTGACATTTCTGCTATTGCAGTAGTGACCTGAGTATATAGTGCTGCATCGATCTGACATTGATCACCGTCTTGACTTGTGAACGACAGATGCAAACTCTCTCACACACACACACACACACTGCAGTTTTGAACAGCCAAATAGGACGTCTATTTATTGCAGTGACTGGATGCTACCAAAACAAAGCAACTGGAAAACTTTTGATGGTGTTTTTTGTAATATTTCTCCAAGCACATTCTTTCATGCTTATAAATCAATACACGCTATATTTAGCAGAGGCGCAAGCTTGTTTTCTTTCAGATAAACATCTGATGTTCTCTGATTTGTTTGCATAAGTGTGCCAGTGGCATTGTGCATATGCATCTCAATGCAAAAGCAAGGCCTGAATGCAACTACAAATCTGCCTTTAGCCATGCCTCTCATGCCTTCATCTTCCCTTTTCATTATCTGTTATGTTGGCTTTTATTGCATTCTGTCAGTTTCACACAGACACCGTAAGGCCCGCTGTGTTTATGAGGCAGAAGGTGAAGGAATGATTCTCCGTTGCAGTGTGTGTTTTACGAGGGCTGGTTTAAAGGATGTGGCAGTATTACTTCCCACTGTGTTGCTAGTGTCAGCTCTATACGTCACAGAGCTGGTCGCGTTCGGTGACAGGACGAAGAGTAAAAAGAAGATCTACATTCAAATGTGATGCTGCGTTCACGTATTTGAGAATTACCATAACTCAGGGATTCAACGCTGAGCTCTTCACATCCTTAGACTCACAAATGATTTGTTTCTATGGCAACACTCGTAACACCGAAAGGCTTCAAAATACCTAATCGCTCAATTAATTCTCTGTAAATGAATACCTTGATATTCCATTGCCAAATATTAAAGAACAAACAAAATGTACAAGCAGCGGTTATAATACCTTTAACTGTTGGAGCTGATGATGTTTCCAAAATCCAAATTGACATGTTTGACAAAGATGTGCATGGTTCGTATTCATAAACTCGTGATTTCTGTAAAATAAATAAATCAATGAATATAAATAAATAAATGAATAAATAAATGTATCCATCCATCAACAAGTAAATAAATAAATGTTATTATTTATAAATTATTAGAGGAACTTATAAAATTGTTTTATCTTCAATATCTAAGTCCACCCTTTTAATCTTTGTAATATCTCATTAACAATAGGTAGTTCCTCAGTGACATCATTTTTCAGGAAGTGACATCAGCTGATGTGTAAACAACAGAACAAACATTAGTAAGTGTATTAGTAGGTATAAGCGCAAAACATTCTGTCCGTTTTTTTAGCAATATTTCAGTATTAATATTACAAATATTAAAATTCTGATGCCATCTTTTGTTAACACTGGTTAGACATCATGATATTTCTCACCATTGTTTAAATACAAAAAATAAAAATAAACTTTAATTACTTTAAATCCTAATATATATATATATTAAAATAATAATTGTAATAATATATGTATAATAATAATAATAAACGTGTAAATTATACAGCATAACATGAATGACGCATTTAATCTCAGACCTGTCCTTTAAACCACTAGACACATACTTTCAAACCATACAGATCAATGCAGCAGGAAATGGAATTCCTCTCAAACCA
Organism: Enteromius argenteus; assembly: GCA_032357425.1. Lineage (NCBI taxonomy): Eukaryota > Metazoa > Chordata > Actinopteri > Cypriniformes > Cyprinidae > Enteromius > Enteromius argenteus. Next base: position 11,295,419 of record JAUCMR010000043.1, on the reverse strand, counting down.
CAGCTGACATGACAATACTCTGAATGTATTAGACTGAAGTTTTATCTAATTAGAACCAAGCAGATGGATTGCGCTAGAGGACTTTTCTGCTTGGATCTTACCTAACACAATACAAGTGGAACACGCACTTTGGGAGCAAATGAGGTGCAACTTACTTCCATCTGATGCACGTCCACACGCACATCCACGCAAACACAGTTATGTGTGTGCATCTTACAAAATCAATTTCTTTCAAGGTAACCCACTATCAAATTATGTGAAGGGACTTCACATCATAAGATCAACTAATCACTGAGTTTTCAAGAACCATTAGTCTACAGAATTATTGCTTGTGCCAAGCCATGACTTCAGAGAAACATGTTTCTGCTGCACAACCAGGCCTGCATGAGTTTTCTATGCTAGCTTTGCTTTATATGCAATAGTATACCCAAAACTTTAAATATTGTCATCATATATTCATCTTTGTGTCATTCAAAATACATATGAACTAATTTATTTCATGGAACACCAAATAAAACATTAAAAGACTGGTTACTCCTGTCCATGCAATGACAATGATTCAAGCTTCAAAAAGAACACAAAAGCATAATAAAAAAACATCTGTGTACTATATCCTGAAGTCATAAAAAAAAAAAAAAAAAAAAAACCAGAATAAAATTTCATTTCACATTAATTGCAACAGCAGCCTTCTGAATTTCTTGTATGTTGCACAGACAATTTAAGTTTGAGGAAGTAAATTATTTGCATTTTGGCCTAACAATCCATTTAGTAATTCACATTTCTGAATTGGCAGTATAAGTAATTGAGAAGGGCCTTTGGTGTGACGCAGCTGTTTTGCTCAGAGTTAAGGGAATTGTTATGAAGTTAATGGGGTCAAAGGTCACTCCATCAGAATCAACTGTGCCATGGTGACCAGAGACTTTAATGACGTGCATATTCTGATAAACACTGACAATTCTCCAAATGGATTAGGTTGAATGCTTCTTATGTTTGCCTGCATTAAGATGTTTAGATGTGTGTGTGTTGTGCTTTGCCTGTATTGTAGGGAACAGATATCCCCACAAGGATAGTAAAACCTGAAATCACCTCATCATTGTGAGCAACAGCCAACGATCCCCATGAGAAACAGCTTAATAAACCTACTAAATAATATGTTAGGTAAAATCTAAAAGGCTGAGAGTTTACTTTAAGCATTTGTGTTAGAGGATGCAAAATATCATTGACTCAGTATAGTGAATAGATTTGCATAATGTTGTGTTTTAGTGGCATTTGCATGTATATTTAAACGTGACATGACTGTAGGTAAAGTGAAAGCGTACAGTACAGCACATTTCTCACATTTGCTATTATGCATGCAAGCCGCAAGCAAACTCTATGAAAAATTCACAATCTCACACTCATTCCCTCTCCTTGAAGCAACGATCGAGCTGGCTTTTATTATCTCCCGCTTTATCGAGCAGTCGCTGCTTTGTCCCCTGCTTTTCAGCACAGAGTTATCTGGAGACTCACAAGTGTGACAGGACCAGAGAAGCGAGGAGGAGGGAAATCTCTCTATGTGAGCAGTTTGTAGCCGCAGCCCCAGGCGAGAGAACTAATACCCCTATAACGAAGAATCAGAGAGAATCGATACGACTCCCATCAACACCAGCGAATCTCCCCTCTGAAAGTGTGCACCCAACACCATTCGTTTAGCGCGAACGCATCTCTGCTGTGAAAGCACGTGCAAACTCTCTCTTGCACACACGTGCATGCACACACATGCAACTGGCAGGCTTGCAAAACTCCTGCAATGCACTAAAACACGTGCACGCTGGCAAAAACACCACCTAACAATAACCATTTTAGATCCATGGCATCCTGGGCAAGGAGCAGACGCTCGGCATCTCAATGGGACAAGGGTCGCCTCTGGGGTAATCCTGCGACCCCCGCCGGCTCTCTGTCCCTCTCAGCATGCTCCGTCTCAAGAGGGACGGATGATATTAAGATCCATTCAATAGTGACGGCGTGACACAATCGCACTCGGCCGGGAAACGGATATTCTAGCCCCCGCTCCTCCCTCTCTTCAGACTTACCTTCATTCGAGCGCAGAGGTAGCTGTGCAGTGTCAAGGGAAGCATGTTAGGGCAGCTGCGCTCTGTTCTGACTCCAGCTCTGATGTGCTCATCTCAACTGCCTCACTGCCTCAGCTCGCACAGCGCTCCACCACCTCCTTACCTCACTCTCCTGGAGGATGCAAGCGAGTGAAAGAAAGAGAGAGAGGGAGGGATGTGAAAGTGAGCATGAGAGGATGTTTCCTCCCCCACAGCCCCCTGCTCCTCCGTCTCCCCTCGCAGGATTTGTCCTTTCCGTACTTGCGTGTGCGTGGAAGCATCCTAGCGCACAACGAGTTGCATTCTGCGGGCTGAGATTTACGCAACTGCGCAAAAAGACTTGACGAGAGAGAGAAGGAATCCTACTAGACGGCCGGATAATCAATTCCTCTCATTTTTTAGCTAAAGAACAGCCTGAGGGTGAGATACACCACAGTGCGGTAGGAAAACTAGAAGATACTGTACGTACAGAAGCAGAGAGGAGGACTGAGGGAGATAAAGTTGGACATTTGGTTGTCGCCCCTCTGCAAGGTCATCAGAGCGGTGAGCAGATGTTTCGGGAGCACTACATCAAGGTTAAACATGTGGCTGTCTACCCACACACTTCCAACATGTGAATAAACTCTGATTTATGACTGTGCAGTCTCCCCACACACAAACACACGCAGTCACACATGTTGTAATACACATCATCTGCCCAAAGGCAGTAGATTCTGCGACTTCTATTGGATCTGTTAACTCCCAGCCCACGTTTCAGTGTAGGCACGATATGGGATTGAGTTTTGGGCCACAAATGGGATCTGTATCAGCTAATTGTCCCCTGTCAAGATTCTATAAGAGATTCATATGGGCTAATATAAGATAGGACAGTCATGGAGCCCATGGAGAAATTCATTTTGGGCCCAAACCTTATGCCCAAATTGTGCCTACTTTGAAACCACTGTGAAACGCTGGCTGAAAATGTCAAACCACTGAGTCTAGTATTGGATTATGGCAGCCATTGGTGTAAAAGGACGTGACATGTGGCCAGATATGGTGTCCCAGGGTGTCATAATGGTGCAGGTGGCCCCAAAACTTTATTATCATCCATCGGCGACCCCTGTCCAACTGAGATGACAAGCAGCTGCTCCTTGTCTATAATGCTACGGATCTAAAATTCCTTACAACATGCAAATAAACTCTGATTTATGACTCTGCAGTCTCCCCACACACAAACGCATGCAGTCACACATGCCGTAATGTGACTTCTATTGGATCTGTTGACTCCCAGCCCACGTTTCAGTGTAGGCATGATATAAGATTGAGTTCTGGGCCACAAATAGGATCCACATCAGCTAATTGTCCCCTGTTAAGATTCTAATAGAGATTCATATTGGCTAATTCAGATAGGGGCAACATGGAGCTCATGGGCAAACCCATTTGGGGCCTAAACCTTAAGCCCAAAATGTGCCTGTTTTGAACCCACCATGAAATATTGGCTGAGAATGTCAAACCAATGAGTCCAGCATTGGTTTATGGTGGCCACTGGTGTGAAGGGCATCATAAAGGTGCAGGGGCCCCCTTGAAATTTATGCATGAGCCCCCTCTTGACTTACCATCCATCTCTCTTGAGAAGAAGCATGTTGAGATGAAGTGTAAGGACCACAGGATTACCCCATCGACAACCACTGTCGACTGAAATGACAAGCATCTGCTCCTTACCCACAATGCTATGGATTTAAAATGGTTTCTAACGTGCAAATAAACTCTGATTTATGATTCTGCAGTCTCCCCACACAGACGCAAGTAGTCGCACATGTCGCACAGTAGTAAATTTTGTGGCTAGGTTGGATCTTTTGACTCCCAGCCCATGTTTTACTATAGGCACGATATCAGATTGAGTTTTGGGCCACAAATAGGATCCATATCAGCTAATTGTCCCTTTCAAGATTTTAAAAGAGATGCATATGGGCTAATTCAGGTAGGGACGACATTGAACCCATGGACAGACCCATTGGGGACCCAAACCTTTGGACCTAATTATGCCTACTTTGGACCCACTATGAAACATTGGCTGAGAATGTCAAACCAGTGAGTCCAGTATTGAATTATGTTGGCCATTCAGTTTGGGCAGGGTGCTCTAAAACCTATGCATGGACCCCATCCTGACTTATGGTCCATCCCCATTAAGAAAATTATCCCATCTGTGACCACTGTCCCAGCAAGTGTCTGCTTCTTATCCATGATGCCATGAATCTAAAATGGATTCTAACATGTGAATAAACTCTGATTTATGACTCTGCAGTCTCCCCACACACAAAGCCAGATTCTGCGGCTTTTATTGGATTTATTGACTATTAGCCCACATTTCAGTGTAGGCATGATATGGGGCCCAAATGGGCTTATACTCAGGAGTCAGTGAATTAGCCCAGTCAGATTAATTTGGGCTAATTCAAATAGAGCCGGCATGGATTCCATAGATCCACAGATCATAGTCCAAACCTCAAGACCTTAATATGTCCACAATGCAAAACCAATTAATTTAGTATTGGATCACAATGGCCACTGGTGTGAAGTGTGTGCCTCTAGTGCTGGGGCCTTAAAACTTACAGGTAGTCCGTCTTGACTATCCTGACTTAATCTGTGCTGATTTACTTTTCATAGAAGCAGCAGATATTCCTTTTTCATGCTTTTAACTCATGCACACTCCTGCATCCATGTATTTATGCAGGAATCCAGTTGCGGAAAACAATATATCACGCCCACTGATTTACATGATGGAGAGGCAGTATAGACCCTGTGATTTGTAGAAATATTTGTAATATCCCTTGTGAATCAGATTTATAGTTTGGCATACTTTAAATATAGCGATTTTGAATTGTTTTCAGACACCTAATTGCTTGTTATTTATTTTAACCAGGCACAGGAACAGTTTCTTCCCTCAGGCAATTCATCTCATGAACACTTGGCAATAAACATGGAACACACAACACTATTATACATCATTTATTTAACACACACACTTATTTACATTTCAAATTTGCGCATATCATACCTGCATGATACATGATTGTCTATATTTTATGTTGTGTGTTTGCAATTTTTGAATATTTGTATATTAGTCTTTTTATTTATTTTTTATTTTTTTTTATTATCTGTGTCCTGTCCTGTCACTGTCATTCTGTTGCACTGTGGAGCTTCTGTCATTAAAACAAATTACTCATATGTGTAAACATTCCTGGCAATAAAGCTCTTTCTAATTCTGATTCTGATTTAATTGAAGATGTATGATAGAATATATTTATATTAAATGCAACTGTATGAAATTGGGATGTTTTCTGACCCCCTTAAGTATCTTTAATTTTTATAATTAATTCTATTGTCTTTGAAATATGGTTAAAGTTACTGCTACTATGTAATGTATTTAAATATATTTGTGAATGCACATTTGCAATAATAAATTTGCACTTTATATATTTAACATGTATCAAGTTTAAATGCAATACCGAAAAACCCACTTCAGTTAAACTAATAATAAAGTACTTTTTTATGTGCTTTAGTGTTTAGTTAATCAGCACATCAATAAATAAGTGCACATCTTTAAAACATGACCAAATATTATCAAAAAGCAATATTTAAAATACATTTTAAAGTAAAACTTTTAATTTTAAATTATTTTAAAGTTCACTTTGTGTGTGAAGAAACATACAAGTCATGCATTAAGTGTCTCTCTTTACACTTAAATGCCTTTTTTTTATTATTACTGACTTATCAGCAAGTATTGTTTATTTTTCCCTCTTTAACAAACATTTAATAAATGAAGTACACATTCAATATAGTTCACAAGAGATGGCTTAAATTGCTTCAGTTTATTATTACTTTTTCGCTCACTGTGAGCTGACTCGTCTAAGAAACTGTACTATATATAATATATAATAGTATAATTTACATGTCTATGAGCAAGTATGGTAAAATGTAGGTTGCGTACTGCATACTTTACTGCATACGGATTCTGTGCCAAGTCAAGCAGCTGCCTTTGAAGTGGATGAGAACACTAACAGACTATTATATGCCTCCTATAGGGCTGGTTGGGATGCTCAAACAAACAGAGCAATGTTATAGTGCATATGTAGCAATATACTTAAGGAAGCACACTTCTAGTATTTTGCGTGTGCATCACATTTAAGAGTCTTGTAAACTCAAGAGTTTTCTGTTTTGATCAGCAGCTATGCTTTGAGAACAAACAGTGGATGAAGATGCATCCCAGTGCTTCTTTTATATATCTCTCTTTTTAATGTGTGATAAAGCATTACTTTATGCCGCATCAATCAGCTGACCCTGTAATTGCAAAATCAATAAACATTTTCAATGGGTTATCAATCCTCTAAGTGTAATCAAGAGCTTGGTCCTTCATTATTCCTAGCTTGTGCTTTATTTCTTTATTTCTTTATTTCTTTTTCCACCGAATCACTAAGAGACTTGAGAGGAAGGTTATAGACGCGTGAGAACAGAGGAAGTAAAGACAGTAGATCAATGCAGTGTGTCATAAATCTTTCATTCTTAATTTCATTAGGTTAGGACAGGCCACTTTTAATCAATGCAATCTGTATCAGTGCATGAATTATGTTTAAAAAATGTGAAGCGCTGCTGAAACGTTCTGTAATATGTAGAAATAAAACAATTTAGTAAATGTTTTTTTCAGGACTGAACCAGCATTTGGTTTCATTCACATTCTGACCTGTTTCTCTTTTTCTCACTGTTTTGGTTGTCCAGTATCAATGAACATGAATTGACCCTGTCAGTGCATATTTGATCTGTTTGAACTGAAATATTGTGAGCAGAAAACAATGGGAGAGATAACAAAATAATAAAGACAAAACATACCAAAGGCAACAAGAACAATCAGGACAAGATGATAGAGACAGAATAAAAAAAAGAAAAGCTTTGTCCTTCAGCAGTCTATCACAAATTTGTTTTGCTCTGATCACTGAATGTGAAAAAAAGGCTTTAAACACTTATTATCCAGAGGATATCTTTATTTAGCACAACTTTGCCTTTTTATTTTTATATTCATACATTTAAAAACCTTAGAAAACATAGAAAACCTCTACGTCGACACAATAAATCTGACTTAAATTCCCCCTTGTGGACATTCAATTCTTAATAATATATTATAGTAATATAATATAATATAATACATATACTATAATATAATTGTATTAAATAATAATAATAATAATAATAATAATAATATATATATATATATATATATATATATATATACATATATTTAATATTTGCTTTGATTTTATATAAAATCATTTAAATCAAATACATATTTTACTTTACTTATGTATAGTGGTGCTGTCAAATGATTAATTGTGACTTACATAATGTGTGTATACGTTTATATATTTATTATGTATACAAACAACATGTATATATTTAGGACAAATATGTTATGGTATATATTCAATATATTTATACATAATATGAAATATAAGAATGTCAGTACAAGAATTTATATGTGAGTGTGTGTGTGTGTTTGTTTGAAAAAACAAACAAAAAAAATAAATAAACAGTAAATACATAAATAGAAATTGACACACGAATGGAAAAATCTAACTATACAAACTACAGATTTAATGAAGTAGCAAAAATTAAATGATGCCTCCAAATTATCAAAGGCATAGCCGGGATTTTCATGGAATGTGCGATGAGAAAACCACTTTAGGAGGGTAAAAAAGCACATGTGCATCTCCGTGTTAATCTTGTGTAACTGTGGGGATTTGGCTCCCCAAGGATTCAATTAGCTCTGAACATAAGGTGATGATTGAAACAGGAGAATGTAAATTAGTTAAGACCTCCTGCTGGGGTAAATACAGCCAGGGTTAATCTTTTTTCTTGACTTACAAAATAATACTTTGTCAAGGTGTCAGCGGTTAGAAGCGTCAGTTATCGCTGGAGGATTGCGGCGAGAAACAGCAGCGGTGCAGAGACCAAGAGTCCAGAAAGTGATTTGCTGATGCCATACTGAGCACTATGTCGGCTGCCTGCAGAGGAGGAGAGATATTGTTCACAGTGCTGATGATGTGAAGTAGAAAATGTAGACAAAACAAGGCCTTCAGCCAGTACGGGCAGTTAACTCCTTGGGCGCAACAGCAGTGAATCACAGAATCGGTTAAATGTCTGATTTTATTTCACTCGAGTGTTTCAGGGCACAGAGGAAAAGATGATAGTGAGCAGCATGTGCACCATGAATATCGATGAAACCATCAAGATCGCTGATGTTTTAAATAGTTTTTAAGCCTAGTACTTCACCTCATGCGTATTCACATGTACAGACAAGATGAATGCTTCAGGTGGGGAAAAAAATAAAAAATAAAATGTCCAGAGAAAAAACTGCTCCAGAGCTGCTGGGGGCGCCAGAGAGGATAATATTGTCGTATCAGTTGTTCAGACCGATGCATAAACTTCGAATCACCCTGATTCCCATCAAAAACACAGTTTTCCATTTGCCTTTGCACCACTGCAAAAAATAACCTCTGTGATCAACAAAAGATTCTTATTCCTACACATTTTGTTCAGCGTGATCCTAAGGATCCTAAATACAATCACTCAAATAAACTAAAGGTAGGCTATAATTTAACTACATCACGGTCACATGACGTAAGTTACTGTATTTACATGCAAACATTATAGGCAGATGCATTTTCTCATAAAGTATATTTTATAAGTGTTTTATACAGTAAATGTCATAAAAAATACAGAAATAAACAACATTAAGCTGAAAAAAGGCTGAATTTGATTCAGAATGATAATCAAAATGTAGAGTCGATCAACAGCCCAAAGCTTGACAGTCATTATTACCTCTTCATCAGTCAACATTTTATTCCAGCCCAGTCTCACGGCAATTCGTATGAATTTTTCGTATAAAATTTATACGACCTCACTCGAATTCATACGTTTTTTGCTAAATCGTACATATTTTACGAGTTGCCAATTCATATGAATTTGTACGAATAACCTACACCTGACCCTGTCCCTAAACCTACCCGTCACTGGGGTTTAGACAAATCATACAAAATTGTACGAGTGAGGTCGTATGAATTTGTACAAATTAGCACAAATTTTCCACTTCGTACAAATACGTACGAATTGGTCATGAGACTGTGTTGTTTATTCCGTGACATTACACAGTTTTGATGCTGTTTTATGTCAGATGGTCGTGTTACATGTGGACGCATCTGTTGTTTCTTTTTCTTCTTCACTTGTGTTTTTTTTGGGAAATTCTGTACAGAAGACATGTACTAGCGCCCCCTACCACATTCTAGGAGCACAAGTACAGCTCAAATATATTAAGATTTTTCTAAATGTAAGTCAAGTAAAATCTAATTTATGTATATTTCTGAGAAGTGCATAAAAAGCAGAACAAAAATACACTTTTCCATTGTTTGTTTAAAAGAAGTATACTAATAGTACACTTAATTATACTGTATATATATATAAATAATTGTAGTGATTTCTGCCAGACGAGTGTTGTTTAAATATCTGTTTGCTGAATAATAATTAATCTAGTAGTTTTTTACGGTAATTATGACATGTTTTGTTTCATGCCGTCTGCTCTGGATGTTTAGCGAAGGTGTTTCTGGATCCTAGCAATGGAAATTCAATGCAGTACATGTCGAACATTCAGCAGCTCAGCAAGCAAAAACTGTGAAAATGTATATGAGGAGCTTTAGTGGGAGAAGGGAGAATGTAACTATTAAAGCAGAAGAATGATACACTTTCACTAAAATCTTCGACTTATTGTCTGAATGATTTGGGAACACATACCGCTGCTGTCTTCTTGAGAGAGCAGACTGTAAAGTGTAGCTATATGCCAGACAGTCTGTTAGATCGTTTTGAGTTGTTTTCCAGCAGGAGTTTGTCTGAAGGAATCTTTGGCTAACCATTGAAATACCATTTGAAAGCAGAAAATGGAGTGTAAGTGCAAGGAGTCTGTTAGAAACCTCAGGTATATGTGCTTGGAAGTGCTCACTTTTATTTCTATTTCTTCTGCTTCAAAGTATCCCAGGCTTCAAAAACTATTGTTGGTTAAGTAAGTGATTTTAAGCAGAAATACTGTTTCAAATTGAACCAATAAACTCCATATCATCAGACGGCTCATTGAACTTGTATATATCGTGTGGGTTGAGTGTCTGTTTTTTGGTGCATTTGTCTCCTTGTTATTTTGTCTTTAGACAGGCAGAAACAATGCTCATGGTCAGGATCTTGTCTTTCACTCCCACACACCACATAAGGAAGAAAATCACCTTATTTGTGTAGCAGATCTGTACAAATCAAACAGCATTAATTGAGCAAATACTTAAAATAGCTCTAAATGACATGAATAGTTTGATGGAAATGAAATGCATGGCTGATCTAGTGGGAAATGCATGTGGAATATCACACTGTGGTGAAATTGTTGGGTTAAAATCCAGTGGATTTGTCTTCAGCGGCTCAAGTTCAGACTGTAGGTCATTTCTCCAAGTGTCTCAAGTAGACATTGCTTGATGAGGATATTTTTCTCAAGCTTTTTTCTGCAGTCGCTCAGAGCACTTTCCTGAAAGTATGATGTACGGTTCTCAGACAGAACCTGACACAGTTTTTAAGACTTGTTGAACTAGGAAAAGCCTTCCAAAAACCAGTTAATGATTTTAGTTTGAGTAATACTAATCCTAGACTAAATATTACATGCACAATTACCTCATATACATCCAAAAAGGACAAGGTTAATCTCTTTCTTAGTTTTTTCCATGCACCATGAATAGGAAAGTTTGCCTCATATTTAATGTTAAAACATATTCTTTTGGGTAATGTTGTGTGCTTTTCTCTTCTTTTCCTCCTCAAAAGGAAAATGCATCATATTTAATGTTATAACATACCCTTCAAACACCATTGTTTAGTGTTTTCATTAGCGGACAGTTTGTTTTTGTCAAGTTTGTCATATTTACTGCACTTTTACTGCTGAACTCTTCTATCTTTTTGCTGTGAAATAAAAGCATAAAGCACAGTTTGAAACATTTCTAAGGGTCCTAAATAAGGTCTCTGTACAACACACTTTTGACAAAGCTGACCGGGTTGACCTCAGGTCAAGCGGCTGTGAATGCCAGCATGTGAAGTATTAGCAGAGATCAGGATGAGAGCAAGGACATATACATCAAAATAATTAGATTGGATCCTACATCAGTCGAAGTTGAAATGTTGTAGGCGACCTGGAGCTTTGGTCCTCAAAATCACCAAACCATTCCCACAAGTAACTCCATTAGTGACATCCAGTTACAGTCTTGAGGGTGCAGTTTTTTTATTTGTAGCCAGGATGCTATGCCGTCTATTAAATCTCTAACTGGGAGTTTTTTTTCCCAGGTTGAAGCAGGTGACACATATAAGATAAAGATGTATTACTAAGAGATCAATTTATTATAGCTTTGTCAGACCCCAATGCAGCAGTCCATGTAAAATCTCACAAAATGGTACAAAAGCTACACTGTTACAAACCATTCTGTAAAATTTACGGCAGCTGTGGTTGCCGGAATTCGACTGTAAAAAAAAATACGGTAACAACATTTTAGGTTTGAAGGTAAATTTACAGTTAAATACCGTAATTTCATTAACTGATATAATGTTAATATACTAATTTATTAAAGTACTGAAATCTGTTTTGTACCTTTGAAATACACTAAGCACCAAATGCAGGTGATGATGATGGTTTTTACTTTAAAATAATTGTCATTGTTTACAGTGTATCAGTGGGCTGGTACCCTTTACTGATATGTTGCTAAATAAAAGTTTTAATTTACTTAAAAAAATACAAATAAAAAAATAAATAAATATAAACAAATAAATAGTATTTATTTATTTATGAGCAACAGATCAGCATATTAGAATGACTTCTAAAGCATCATGTGATACAGGATTAGAGAAGTGATGCTGAAAATTCAGATTTTACTACAGCAATAAATTGCAGGTATATAGAGGTACTAACTAATTCATCAGTGCTTGTTAAAAAAACATTGTGCAACAGATGAAAAACAAACGGAAGTGGAGTCATCGACGCGAGGAACAGTTTTGTCATTATCTCTACTTACAGTGACTACAAATGCATTGTTTTTATTCCACCAGCAAACTGATATAAAAGCAATGCTTCAGAGGTCAAATTAAACTAAAATGGAGATTAAAATAAACATTGAGAAATAATCACTAAAAATAGCCAAAAATGCTTGAGTCAAAGGCGTGACGAAAACGATGCACATTTTCCTATTGAGGTGCATGAAGGGGAAAATAAATAAATAAATAACACAGGCCACGAGGGAATGTTTGAACATCAAATACGTGCATTTTCTTACTGAGTGTGCAAGGTAAAAAGAGATTTACATCTCTGTTTGAGAAAGTCTGGGTCGGAGGTCATGAAAAGCACCCGGGCTTGAGTTTTAAACAACATTATCTCAAACATCCCACAGAGCAGCGAGGAGTTCATTTCTAAACAATAAAAAGATTATGGCACAGTTGCAACAATGTTTAAAGAACTGCATGAATAAACTTGGTTATTTCTGTAGCTCAAACAGTGGAGTGTTACGCTAGTGATTCTGATAGAAAGTCCTTGATTTGTAAGCAGGCACTGAGTCGAGGGGAAGATGGATGAAGTCATTCTCGAGAAAACCTTTTTCAGAGCGCAAAGATTTGAGACTAGTGTTAAAGTTCAGGAGGACAACAGCAATAAAACACACTGCCAAAGCTGCACAACAATCAACTTCAAAAATATAGTCAAAAACCAGACCTCATTCTGTGTTTTACAATTTACGTAAAAATATTTTCTTTCAATATACTTTTTGGTATTTTTGTATTACTGAAATATATATATATATAATTATTATTTTTTAATTATTAATTAATTAAGTTAAAAAATGATTTGTCCTTCAGATATTTCAGTAAAAGAAAATAGATAAAATACATTTACAGAAAAATCATCAAGGAACATGTACACATCTTATATATATAGATATAATTTATTGTTGTTTTAGTAGTAGTAGTAAACATGTCTTTAAAGTTTTTATTTTTATATTTTTAGTTTAAATAATGGGATGTTGTGGCAATTATAACTAAAATATTTATTTAATTTTAATTGCATTATTTTATTTAAGTATTTTATTTTATAATTTATATATCATATATTCAAATATACAATAAACTAATATAATAATTTATGTATTTATGTGTGAGTGTGTGTCTTTTACAGGGCCATATTGCAATTCTTGAGTGTGGTACAGGAGTGTAAAGCACTGTGAGTGTTATTATCACCTGACTGACATGTGATTTTCTCTTTTCTCCTTCTTTACAGGAATATGTGCATCATAGTTGATGTGACAACAAAAGCTTGTAGGCTGGGTGATTTCTGTCCTTTTCTGTCCTCGTTAGAATGAAAAGCAGCATTATATTTGATGTTATAACATGCCCTTAATATTGAGTTGTTTTGTGTTCACCGCAGCGATCGCTTGCAGTGTTGAAGTTTATTGTAATCACCATTTCTTTAACATTTCACTTCTGTACAGTTTATTTTTTTGTAAAAAAAAAAAAAAAAGAAAAAGAAAAGCACAGCACATTGTTATCTGCAGTACGTCACTGGTGATTTCAGTGTGTTCCCCGAGTGCTGAGCTGGAAAATACTAAGAATTACCATAATTATGAGTTGCAACTCAACAGCTCTTCAAATCATAATTGCAACTGAAAATCGCAGGAGTAATCTGCTACTTCAGTATATAAATATGTGTCAGGTCATTGCCATTGCCCTCTGTATGAGACATGAGTGAAACTAAACACAGAAATCAATCATACAGTAACACTTTCTTTAAAAATCTATAAATGCATTTTTCATGACAATAACTTATGTTTAACAAAATAATAAAATAATAATGACACTAATGACACGAACCATAGATAGTCCTATAATTTCCAGTTTTAGTTATAGCAATTTTATTGTATTGTTATTATTTAGTTTTATTAGATTTTTTTTTTTAAATGGGATGTTGTGGCAAATATTGCTAAAATATTTAATTTATTTTTTTTTTTTTTTAGTAATGTTGATTTTATTTCAAATAATAATAATAATAAAAAAAAACATCTTATGGTTTTAATTAACCAAGCTTTCTTTCTTCTATTAAAGAAATTAATAAAAGTTGTAAGAATTCTGTGGGTGCAATATTTTCTGAGATTATACATATTATTATATACTATAATATATAACAAATTATATATATATATATATATATATATATATATATATACATAATTTATACATACATATTTGTAAAAACAGTTTTTTGTTTGTTTGTTTTTGTCATGTTTTTATTGCATTTTATTTTACATATGTGCTGTTCAATAGTTCAGTGCACTTTACTCATCCGCTGAGCTGAGTTTCATAATAAATCACACTGGACTGTCTCATTTTAGCTTGAAGTGGTGTTCAGCGCCCACATATGAGAGTATAACAGCAGCGCTCGTTGTGTGGATCAGTTCTTCACATTAGCAGACTATCCAGACTTCACAGTTAAATTCAGGCCTGATAACAGAGCTATCATTTGCATCTCTGAAGTCTGGATGAAGCTGATTATTCCTGGGTACAACATGTGTTTGTTTATGCTCAGCAGTGACTCCTTTCAGAAAGCAGTGGAACTGCAACGCTTCCAATTGCAGGTGCCGTAAATATTCTTAAAGTAAAGAGGTAATGTTTCAATACATGAGACGTGGAGCAGAAAATCAGGCTGTTTCTCAGATGCTCTCCTTCTTGAAGTAAACAAGAAGCTGTTGGCTAAAATACAGCCGCTGTTTGCCAGCAGTCCTTGGCCTTGTCTATACTGACAGCTTTCTGCTGGCTAGACACCAGCTCTGACTGGCGTACTTTATCAAGCCCAACGGGGATCCAAACAGGATCTGGCACATTATTAAGTACTATGTATCTATTTTATGAACTCTTTGTACTCTCAGAAAGTGAGTGAATAAAAAAGAGGCTTGAAACGCTGAATCAGCTCATTCTAGATGAAGAAGGATGCTGAAGTGACTGGTTGATCGAGGTTTATTTTCTCGACTCTAAAGAGAGGTGAGTTTCAGTTTTTACCAGCAATTTTTTTCTCCACAGCTGAGATGCTGGCTTTGTTAATTCTGTAAGTCAGAAAAAAGAAACAAAATTTAAGAACATCATTTAAACTGGTTCAGCTACACTCAAGCGGCCCTGAAAAGTAGTGAACTACTACATCAAAACAACCAGTGAGAGAAGATTCAAATTAATCTGTGAATCATTTTTTTAAGTCGGTTTGATGGTACAAAAATTATTAATATTTATATATTTATATATATTTATATATTAATTCTAAACACCACAACATTCCTGGGGCCTGAACATTTTTGAAATGGGTTTCTAAGAGCGAGTTTTTGAGAACGATACTATTATTGCCTCCATTTAAACTCCTAAAACGTGAATTTGTTAAAATGTTGCCATCGTGCATTTGTATTACATTTTGAGTCTAATGTTCATAGTGTTTCTTTACAAAGTGATATCGCCAACTACTGGTTTTGTATTTTTTGCAGATCTCATGCGAAAAAAAATTGTTGCATTAACACAAAACTATGAGTGAAAGCTTTTCAAAAATACAAAGGAAATGCTTTAGTGCACTGTTGCATCCCATTTGAAAGCTGTGTGTGTGAGTTAATAAGACAAAATCTGTGAACATTTTTGTTCAAATTAGCACAAAAATGCATTTATGCATAATCCCACATTTGATAATTTAATAATTTTCAATGTCATCTGTGCCAACTGTAATGTGCATTGCTAACTTAGGCACTTCAGTTTGATTTGTGCATCTTTGTGACTAGTTTAAAAGCTCTGTGTGATTTGTTTATACAAACCAACAAACAAATACAGTAAGTTCAGTTTCCAGGAAAAGCATGAACTGATGAAATGTGCATATTTAACGCACTGTAACTTGCTTCCGTCTCTGCCAAATATTTCATGTTTTGTAGTGCAAAAGTTTATAGATTATAGGCACACATTCCAAAAGCTTGATTCTTCTTCAGTATCTGGATGTGGATCAGTATCAAATGAGATCTGTAGATTCAGAAAGTGTGCTATAGCCTTCTAAACTTTAGACACCAAAGTTTCAGGCTCTTAAGTCCATTGCAACAAAATACCGTGGCAGTAGCACATGCACAAGTATGTGAAGGACAACAAGCTTTATTTCTGCATATTTGAATTTTAAACAAAGTGATTTGTTTAGGGCACACTTAGTAAAACACCAAAATGAATTAATACAGTATTCCTTGACGGTTAAAGGAATGGCTTGTTCCCCTGATGTCAAGTCAAGGTTGGTTTATGAAGTAAATCTGGTTTTTGCTGGTATTTAAAAATAAACCATGACCGTACAAAGAACGATACATTGACCATAAATGATAATGACTTCCAGGACTTGAGGTAAATGATACACAAAATGCATTAATAAAATATTTAATAAAAAACTTATTAAAGAGATTCTAGCTTAAAAAATAATGCTTATGACATTTGGCTCCGAAAGCTATAGCAATGTTTGGATTTAGGATTCAACAAGCAGGCAACAAAAGCAGGAAATATGGTTGGGAGTGTCGCCTGGAGTGTGTGACTCATTTGAGTCATTCATTGGAACTAAGTTGGTCATTAACGTTCACACTTCAGTAATGAAATCCCCCCTCAACCACCTGGCACAGGTGATTATATCATTATGATCACAGAAGGGTGAAGAGACACTTTACTTTGCCACCTCCAATAAGAAGTCAGTGCTTCTGTGAATTGTTTGAATGAGGGAAAAAGTTTCAAAAGTCAGGCGCTTTTTTCAAGTTTGTTCATTTATATGTAACATTTTATATGGTGTTTAAAAGAAGAAAAGAAAAAGCAGTTAATTTCAAAATAATTTGCATAGTAGAAACACATGCATACTCAGCATTTTCTTAACAGAATGACAGTCTTTTTGTTGTATAAATTGGATCTGCTGAGTCTTACAAATGTTGCCGTTTACACAAATCCACAAACGAGTTCACATCGAAGTAGAAAAGTCAGTGTGGAAAAACTTCTTTCTTGGATCAGTGGTCTTGAATGGCAGCCTAAGGCAACATTTCGTGGTTTGGTATTATTGAAAAGCTTATTATGGAGTTTCCATTGAAAGCTTCACTGAAGAAAATTTGGTCTTCGGCATGTCAAAGCGCACGAAGGTATTGAAGTGAATGAAGATTATAGCTGAACGATGGGCAGGAGAACCAGGCTACACACAGAGTTCATGCTGTGCACCTGAAAAGTCAAGATCGGTTTCTTACTCTTCAGAACTGAGATCTAAACAACAGCTGAAGAGTTTGAACATCTAGTTAAGAATCTATTAGATTTTGTCACTAAAGGAAGTATTTTTTTTTCCTAGTTCCAAGTTCTTCCTAAAGTAATTCTTGTAATAAGACAGAACACTGATGCAAAACAGCAAAAACTGTGGTAATACTTCAGAAACAAGGGTCTCTGAATTCTAAAACACCATTGCTTTAAATTGATTTAGTTAACCAGTAAACACAAGGCCAATTTGAAATCCAATCATAAAAGAAAACAGCGCTTTGATGACAAATGGAAACTCATACTTAAATGAAAATCAAAGCATTTAGCATTGCTTTGAATGTCTAAAATGTTTCTTGCTAGTTGTATGATTGAAGGTCACTCAAAAAATGAAAATGATGTTTTTTACTCACTCACTCTTCTGTCATCACTCTTCACATTAGTGGAGATACTTTTTAGATTTGTTTTCAATGGATGTTCATCCATACAGTGAAATCCAATAGTAAGTCACACTGGTTTAGAATGACATAAGAGTGAGTAAATGATGACAAAATGTAAATTTTGGGGTGAACTATCCTTTTAAGTAATATCAGGTGTGGTTCTAGGGTGTGTGGATATCTGAGGCTTAGCCTAGAGACATTGTGTTTCAGAATACACGGGATCCACTCAAAATTATATGTTTTAAATATAAAAAATGGAATATAGAAATATGAAGTGATAGGAAAAATAGTGATACTTTTAAACATGAAACTAAAATTGATAGAAGTCTAGTTGGTGGCAAGCCACTGCCTTAATTAATTCAGGAATGAAGTAATAAACTGTTGGATCAGTAGATCAGTGAATCACTGACTCACCCGATTCATTCAAATATGCGAATCCTTCAATAAGGAAACACTGCTTTGTGTTACTAGCGAAGGAACAACATGGCTTTGTTTGGAATCATTTTCTTTAGTGGAATAGAGCAAAAGATAATATTCATTGTATCTACACTTAAAGCCACATATATTTACATCTTGTTTATTGAATTGTTGCCCTGACATGAAGAAAGGTCTGCCACAGGCCATATAACAAAACTTTTAAATAGCGTGCCAAATCAAAACAAAACCACACGGTACTGATACACAACAATTGACTTTGGGGTTGATAGTATAGGCCTATGCATGTGTTTAGTGTGCATATGACACACATTTACCCAAGAACCCTAATTGTACCCATTCCGTAGCATATACACTGCAAAGTAAAATTCTTTTGCATATCAATACCACAGTTTTTTGTTTTCATGAAATCAGGATGAACAAAACCGGGTTATTCACAAAGCATCTCATCCCCTCTCAGGGAACCATGGTTACATGAGTAACCTGAGACGTTCCCCTTCTAGCGAACTCAATCCCAGCTTGGACACAGTTACCTGCAGATAGCTATGTGACAAAGGACCTTCCCACGGAGCTGCCCAGACCTAAGGAATGGCTATCTACTCAAAGCCCTGGGAGATAGCACTAGTCTAAGCCAGGGCTCAGGGAGATTGCTACTTAAAAAGCCCTAAGAAGGGGAGCAGCAACATGGCTACCCTCAGATAACTACAAACCAGGGCGGTCCAAACTCCGTCCTGGAGGGCCGTTGTCCAGCAGAGTTTAGCTCCAAGTTGCCTCAACACACCTGAATGTCAGTTTCTAACATGCCTAGTAAGAGCTTGATCAGCTGCTTCAGGTGTGTTTAATTAGGGTTGGATCTAAACTCTGCAGGACACTGGAACTTCAGGACCGAGTTTGGACAGCCCTGCTATATACCTAGGAAAGGGCTACCCCTATGGGACCAAACTAAAAACCAGGTAAATCTACCTGAAACTGCACAGACCACAGAGAGTGGGCAATCTACTTCCCTAACAGGGGGATGGCACTGATAGCACTCCCCAATCCATGTCAGCATGACTGCAGTAAAACACAGCTAGACTCAAGTAAATGTAGTTGATTAAGCCTCGTCCTGCCATAGCAAAAAAACATATCCACCCTCAGGTGTCCCAAACCCGTGTCAGTTCCCACAGACACTAGGTAGTTTTCCTGCAGACTGCTGCTCAGACCTACTTAACAGGGGAGATAGCACTGTCTAGGCAAGGGCTCAAGGAGACAGCTACTTAAAGACCCCAAGAAGGGGAGCAATTACTAGCACATAGATACCCTCAGATAACTAACTGGGATAGACTACCAGAAGGGGACCAGCTGAGACTACCCAGACCACAAGAAGGAGCTGTCTACTTATGTGACACCTTAAATGTTTGGTCACATGTGTTTATATACATAAATATATCTGTATATTTATTCCTTACAATTTATTATACAGGTCTTTATTCATGTAATATCTGTTCATCTTTATTGATGATTTCCTTTATGATTGTTACGACTTATGCTGTATTTATGACATGAAATATCCTGAGTGGACCGTATGGTGGTGCGTGGTCCAAGGTTGCTATGGTAACGGAAAGCCGCAACAAAGAGACTGTCATTACTAGACCGGTTCAGCTTTAAACAACAACGCAACTTTGGCCGTCTCATTTTTTCTGTCACATAGGTGGGTAAATTCGGTAACAAAAATGTTCCAAAATGCTGAAATCCTATATTACTGTTATGTTTTTTTTTGCATTAAAGTTACAAAAGGGGTATTACTAATTATTTCGTTTTGTATGAAAACAGTATTGGTTAAAAATATTTGTTAAACTTATCAAATGTAGGTGTTTATTTTTGTATTACAGAGAACTAGCTCAGTTAAAACGAATGATACTTTGATTAATACATTTAATGTTTGTATGGACGTTTGGTCCAATGCTTAAATTAAAATAAACGCTTAAAAATGCTTAAAATAAACAGTCTGAGATGGTTATGTCAGTTATTGTGGAATAAGTATGAATTAGATTCCAGACATATGTTTTATGGATGTACTGTATAAAAGGTGTAAGCATAAAGAAAGCGCCAACACAAGGGTTTGGTTATGCAGAAAACACTGTTTATTGATTTTGCTGGATCACATGTAAAGACTTCAAGAATCATTATTACTGTACGGAGATACTCATGAAGTTACAAACATTGTGATTAAATGATTGTAATAAAGTCATTACTAGACCGGCTCAGCTTTGAACAACAACGCAACTTTGACCGTCTCATTATTTCTGTCACATAGATTTCACTGCAGTACTGCCAACTGGACAGTGGGCGTGCTACACTTACAACCCTAGCATGGGAAGCAGCACATCTAGGTAATGGCTCAAGGAGACTGCTACTTAGAGACCCTAGGAATTGGAGCAGTCACTAAACATATGGACGTTTTGCTATATGTGTAGGAAGGGCTACCAGAAGGGGACCAACTAAAACTACCCAAACCACAGAGAGTGGTCTCTCACAATAAATGTTGTTAACTAATGTAAATTCTAATATTTTGGGTAAATGCATCAGTTGATTGATGTATTAAATGGTGTCACAGGTAGTTGTGAACCTCGAGCTTACGGGGGCCCATGGCCACTGCTTGTGCATAGGGCCCAGAATTTGGTGCTACGCCCCTGCACATAGCTATGCTTTCTGGTAGCTGTATTCAGGTAAGCCCGTCCTACCATAACAACACCCAAAATAAGGATGTCCCCAATCAGTGTCAGTCCCACAGTAGGCTAGTGAGCACTGATATATTGACCAGAGGCTTACAATAGGAAGATTCAGACCATAGTAAACTATTCGCTAAAGAGCTGAATGCCTTCAGTTTTGTGGGCGATTCATTAGTGATACTGAACCCGATATTGTGTAGCTTGTCAGTGATCTACGGCTCTGTGTATTAACTGCCGCTCCATTTGAAAACATGTGATGGAGATTTACAGCTAATTAAAGAACGGCTTTGCTGAGGAGACGCGCATCGTGCAATATATTGCCCAGCCCTAGTTCCAGACAAATTAAAGAGAAAGTGATGAGAACAAGTGAATGAAACGGTGAGAGTGGCACAAACAAAAGACTATTCGAATGTTACGTGATCTTACCCAAGCATCCCAATATGAGAATTTTATCATAACCTGAGTCATTTAAAATAATGCAAGTAAATAAATTGTAACTGATATTCAAAATGGTAAGCAAGCACTGCTTTGTTTAGGTTTCATATGCGTTTATCTCGTATATCTTTGTTCCCTTTTCTCTGTTTGAAAGATGAATTTGCAGTTAATTCCTCTCACGCGTGCGCAGAACGCACGTGTTTACTTTGCAGTTGGGTGAAGTCTGGGTGTGTTCTACCGCAGATTTTTATTTTATTTTTTTTCTTTTTGCCTGACGCAAAGCTACCGCTACCAAAGAGTATAGAAGTACCAAGAGGCGAAACTCTGTACTGATATGGGCAACAGTCTATAGATGGCGCTGTGGAGGCGCTGCCGCCATTCTGGACTGACACCTGCTGAGAGTCGCTATAAGATGTGACAGCACAAGTTGGCGAAACACAAGCAGCTGTACTGTAATAAACTGGGTGGAGGTTGTCAGTGAAGTGCGGGGAAGAAGTGTAGCAAGGAGGACTGCAAGAGATCACTTGTGTACTTATTTAACAGGATAAGAATTCATCAGATATTGCGCACCCAAAGAAAGAAAGATAACTCGTCAGTAGTTGATTTTGAACTATACTACTATTTTCAGTTAAATGTGTGCACTTGAACACAAATGACAGAAACCTTACAAGAGTTTTTGTTTTTTATATATATAAATGTGTACCATTTATTTTAATGTATTTTTTATTTAAAAATTAAAACATTGTGAATAAACATATGACTGTGTCTGCTTCTATTAAATCAATACTAAACATCCTATGTGGTAATTTCATGACCTTAAGTTTTAGTTTAACAAGGAAAATGTACGATAGAACACAGATATGGGTAAGTAAAGGGTTTGCAGTAAGATCTTTCTACTGGGCAACCAGTAGCGGTCAATAGTGGAGAGAATCTTTATATTTACTTTTTTCTCTGATAAATCATGATGAATGATCTCATGATAAATCCGTCTTTTTAGGCAAGTAAGTGAATCATTTCATTTAAAAAGTTACTTCAAAGCGCATTTGGCGAATCATTTGATTCAAAACGGGACTTTGAGAAATTTGAGAAACTGGTTTTATGCTTTTCTCCCTTGTATCTAAAACATAAATAATAAACATAATATGGGAGTAATGTCACATTTACATGTTTATTACCCACACTGAAGGTGGAATCAAAAAAAATGCTCCTAATATGACATTTATTAAGATTTATATGAGTTCTTCAGTCTAAGAAAGTACAGTGAAGAAACACAAAATACACGTCTATCTTTTATGTGTAGTTATTATCTATCAGCATGCATTGACTGAGATTTAGGATGAATATACTGTACATGACATAGGCTATATGTCCAAAAATCACTTATATAAACATAAACACACATATTTCTCTAGGCTAGATTACACTTTTTTTTCTCTGGATGGATGTGGTAATGATAAAATTTTAAAAGTTTGCACGTCAAAAACTTCCTTACAATATTTTACAGTTAAACATGGACACCTGTTGCATAAAGTATATGGGGAAACGTGATCACATGACTTTTTATGACTGTGTAATTACAACACACACACATTTGCTGGAAAGCAGCGCTGCGTTCTCTATCGACTCTCATCGGAGCTCTGTGCATCAAACATTCACACACACACACACATCAACAGAGTTATAACGACTCTAAGTCCAGTAAGAGACGAACGAGAAAGTGCTGATGCTGAGGAAACACAGGGTATTCCAGCCTCTAAACACAACATATACACTCTCTCTCTCTCTCTCTCGCTCTGCCCTCAGTCCTTCTCTCCTCTCTTTCTCTGACCCTCTTCACCTGTCTGCTTATTAAAATCTCATAGTATTAACTCTGCCGCTCACGGGCCGGCTTGAATAATTCAATCAGACTAAAGGAGTCAAATGAATCTTTAATGGCATTTCAGCCACAGGGGAGTGAGCCGGACTCTAGCCTTCACCTGAGATGCTCACGAGAGCCACGGATCCAGTTCAGAGAAACCAGACCAGTCCTTTACATGTACCCTCACATTTCACCCAGCTGCCTTAAATATCATCATTTCTACGACTTCATTGAGAGTCATTAAGAGACTCAACCATGACTCTTTCTGATGGAAATATCGAGCCCAGAATAGAGAGCATTAATACAAGAGATATCTACCAAAAAATGTATAGCATTTGTCAAATTTTCTGCTATTCGCAGGGACTTCTACATCTGTCATATTCTGTACATTTACACAAGCAGTAAATCAGTATATGATAATGATTTCTGAAGATCATGTGACACTGAAGACTGGAGTAATGATGCTGAAAATACAGCTGAACATCACAGAAACACTTCAACAGATATTCACATAATCAAATAAATGAAGTCTTCTTTCAAAAACATTAAAACCATATTAATTTCAAACTTGCGCATACAATTCTACATAATATCATAAGTAACTGACCTGATTTGGCTTCTTCTAATTCTTTGGCTTCCTCGAGTTCTCTGGCTTCTTCCTCTGTAAGGAAAAAAACAGACGAGAAGGAATGAGTCTCCAGACACAAATGCAGTCACATTATGTTCCTCAGGAGGCAGATGCACAAACACGCATTCACAGACACAGCTCAGCAACGTCTGAAAACATCTGATTTTGCCAACATTTAACCTTTGTGGCCCACAGGAGGAAATCCACATGAAAAGATCAAGACTAGTCAAGCAAGCTTTCCAAAGATGTAGTCTGCTCTAAAATACACTAGATCTAAAATCACACGCTTTACCGTGTCAAGCAGCTACAGTACATTTCCTACACTGCTTTAATAGAGTGTGGCTTTTTTGATATGACTCAGATTTTCTTTCTTCTCACAGCCAACGCTATTTCAGTGTTGGCAAATGCATCCATAAAAAGGACAATCATAACAAGATTAATCCATTTTACTCACATAATATCAGTTATTTATCTTGTGTTATTTAATTTAATATATATATACTCAATCTATCCTGTACTGGCATACATATTTATTTCACATCTTTTAGAAAATGTGGTTATTAGATCCACATAGAGAATTTCAGATGATTCACATTGAGATGAATAAATTGAAACATTTGATCAAAAGTGAGGAGGAGCAGATCTGAATGGAGTGAAGCAGGAGGCCAGAGCTGATTGTTGTTTGGCTGTGTGGTGGCTCTCGGGCCCCGCGTCCAAATAACAGCCCAATCTCTGGAGCTGCTCGCTCTGGTTAGGATCCGCTCAAACTCTCCACACACATTATGACAGCAGGAAAAATGAGTTAGTGAGCGCTAGAGTCTGACTGAGTCCGAGGACATGAGTGTCCAGACCAATCTCATCCAGAGAACCTGCAGCCACAGAGGAGCAGACAGGATCTATTACACACACACACACACAATCTGAAGCTCATCACACACTCATTCCTTCTGCACCTTGTCTTACACTCACACACGTGCACACACACACACTCCTTCTATACCTCGTCATACACTCACACACTCACTCCTACCACATCTCCTCACACACTCACTCCTTCTGCACTCCTTCTGCACCTCCTCACACACTCACTCCTTCTGCAC
>JAUCMR010000043.1:11258561-11270268 GCA_032357425.1 Enteromius argenteus | reverse complement strand
AATATGCCTAAATTCCGGTGGCCTTCTCTCAATCCGGGTCATTTGCAAGTGCACTATACTAAATATTATAACTTTAATCTCGTAGTTTTAGATTTATTGATTTTTTTGGTGGCACTAAAACGCCGTCGTAGAGAACACAATTAAGGTGAACATCGCAAAGTATCGCCCAGGTCTCGTCGGCCAGTGCGATTCTGCCTCTTTGTAATGACTTTGTATGAAATCTTCTCGCCCAAATAATTAAATTCGCTTTTGGTGTGCACACTACGACATTAGAAACCTTTTTTTCTTTTTTAATGATATTGACCATTTATTTAGTCTGTTTGACGCAGTAAAAACTGCCTTGGATCTCTCGATTATGTTCCGTTTTGAGAAATTAACTTTTGTGTAAAATAATGAGAAACAGAAATGCTAAATTATAGGATTTCCAGAAAGTCGACAGCCCTGATTACACAAGTCCCTCATTTCAATGACAAAAGACGCTATCAGTGTCGGCAGACTTGTAGACCTGTAGTCTCTGTAGAAAGAGAAAGGCTTTGAGCTCTCAGGTGAAACCACTGTCATTTTCACTCACTGTCTAAAAGAACAAAAGATCAGAGAATGAAAGATGAGAGATTTCTTGTCTGAAACACTGGTCAGTCTGTGAACTTACA
This sequence comes from Enteromius argenteus, assembly GCA_032357425.1. Lineage (NCBI taxonomy): Eukaryota > Metazoa > Chordata > Actinopteri > Cypriniformes > Cyprinidae > Enteromius > Enteromius argenteus. The sequence continues at coordinate 11,269,618 of JAUCMR010000043.1, read as the reverse complement.
CAGTCCTGGGCTTCATTATCTTCTGTGCCATGGAATAGATCACTGACCTTTTCACAATCCTTCAGTGACTAACATCTGATTTGCACTTCTAGATGAAACAATCTGATAAAGTAAGTCTGATTGATTGTGAATGCAGTGATTTCTGTTTGTTCTGGACTTTAAGCCCTTAAGCTCTATGGCATATTTTGGATTTTTTTTTTTTTTTTAAGTGAATTTTAAAGTGCACCCTAAAAATTGATCATTTCAATGAAAACATCCGGCAGAAAGTTTATTTTGATTAGATCAGAATTACGTAGAATACTTTCATAAAGTGTGTTTCTAGCACATTCCTCGTCATTTATGAATGTCTTTATATATGATTGTATCTGAATATTAGACCTTGGGTAACACTTCATTTTAAACACCAATTCTCACTATTAGCTAGCATGCATATTATCTGTTTATGTTAACTAAATGTATTAACTAATGATAAGCAGCAAATAAGTAGTTTATTGAAGCGAAAAGTCCTATTAATGGCGAGTTAATAGTGAGAATCGGACCTTAAAATAAACTGTGACCGAACTATGTATACTGAATAGTTTTGAATAGTTTTAGTGTTTACCAAAAAAATGCAACTATGCACAATAGACACTCCTCTACAGAACCCCAAATCAAAACCACTCCAGTTGCAGCAAAGCGTGACCTTTGACCTTTGTGGTGACCCAGCACATTCACAGAAGGCTGATTTATCATTGCACGCATCGCTTCATATAAAATGACCGTGGCTGCTGACGAATATTTATGGCAAAGCAATAAGTGATAAGTGATTGTGTGGGGGTACCATTAACAGTTCAGCGGTTCGAGCGTGTCGTGCGGGAGTGTGTGTGTGTGTGCGTGTGTTGATAAGTACTTCCGTCTCAAGTAAATGCACCCTGCACGCTCCCCTTGCGTAAACCATTTCTGTGTATACATAAACAAGGGATAAACACTGCATGACTGTGTGAGTAGGAGGGAAGCCTACAAAAGGGAAGAGTTGGGCACGAGTTAGAGTCAGAGACACCTGGCTAGAAAGAGAGAGAAAGAGAGAGCAGCGGAGTGTGAAAGAGTTAAGGACGGACACAACATATTAATGAGTAACACACACATGTTCTTTTCAAATTTCCTGCTTTAGCTCACATTTAAAAGCCGGGGAAGAGCGGACGAGAACACACAAGCAAGTAAACCGGAGAGCGAGTGAAGTTTTGGCACCTGGACTTCTGTAGCAGGTAAGCTGAACATCTTTACATCTGTGATGCTTTCTTAGGTCTGCAGTGAAAAGCTCCACTCAGCCGATGTGCAGTCTGCTTCACTCATCAGCACCGATATCCCTCATGGTATTTTGGGAACATTAAATTCATAAATCTGCAGAGCAGATGATTGGTGGTGGACGGGAACTGCGGGTTCCTCTGGCTGGGCTGAGCAGTTGCTATTCTGTGCTGTAATTGAGCTTCGGAACAGAGTTGATGTGTATTCTAATAGACCCTGCATTAAACATTAAGCACACTCCAGAGATGGAACAAATGGATCTGGAGCGAACCGAGTAGCGCTTAGCCGCTCATAAACGACAGATAAGCGGAGAGATTACCCGCAGCTAACTGCCCTGAACTTGCTGCCATGTGACGTCTGCATTTATCATCTTTTATTTACTGTTGTAATTAAGTACAGTGAAACATTCAGAATGTGACAAGTCGAGTAGCATGATTGTGAAACAAAGCCTGCGGAGAAACCACAGGCCTGTCGAATGCAAGACGAAACTGACAGCTTACGACTAATTAATTAATTGAATTATTAACTAATTTGCACGTGTATGCATGTAGCGCACAAAAACAGATTTTTTTTATTTATTTATTTTTTTTGCTTGTAGCGCAACTTAAATGTGAGCTTTATCACTGGCCTTTAAATCCATTTAAAATATAAAAATGTACCTGGACATACATATCACTGCAGTGCTGAAAAGAACACTAGAGTTAGTATAACATCAACTAGTTTTATTCCTTTTTTTTTTACACAAATTATGATTGCAGCAGCAGATTATTCACTTGAGCAGCTCCCTGCACAATACTATTTTATGAACTCAAAACACTTAATAATATGTCTGAAATATTGACGCCATTCTGCATAGATCTAAGAGATTGGCTAAAAAATAATAACACGCTCACTCATGCATTGCTTCTTGCACTAAGCTACTACTAATTAACTTGTCTTAGAAAGGAAAAAAATGCACTAAATTTGTTCAATCTGTGATATAACAATAAAGAGCCCCATCAACTAATAACATTGCAACTGTAATGTGCTGCTCAAAGTTATTGGGAATGTTATTCGAAAAGGGCCAGATTCTAAAGAATTGTTTACTGTACGTGAAATCAGCTCAGGTGTTCATGCACGTACGGTGTATGGACAGATTTGTCTCATGCATAACAATAGACAGTGTTTATCCCTAAATACTTCAGTCTGTTGGACAACACGTTCTCTGTCACTGTATAGCCCAGAGTTTGTGGTCTGCTTTTTTGTTTTGCATAGGGTCTAGGTTTGGTTCTAACAAGTATCGCTTCACTCTTTTCCCAGACAGACCCTCAAAATGACTCGTTCCTTGAGAGAGGTGGTGAAGGAGTATATATCGGAGAGGCAAGTTCGCAAATACCGCCTTGTGACCAAAGATGGCCGATGCAACATCGAGTTTGGCAACGTGATGCACCGAAACCGCTTCGCCTATGTCCTCGATATATGGACCACCTTTGTGGAGACCCGATGGCGCTTCGTCATCTTGCACTTCGTGGCATCCTTCACCCTCAGCTGGTTCATCTTCGGCCTCCTCTGGTACTGGATCGCCAGAAACAACGGTGACTTAAAGTGGCAGAATCCACCTGAGAATCACACGGTATGCGTCTACAGCGTCAACACGCTGACTTATGCCTTCCTCTTTTCACTGGAGACCCAAACCACCATCGGATACGGAAACTTGTACGTCACTGATGTTTGTTCCGGAGCCGTGGCTCTGATCATAATCCAGAGTCTTATCGGCACAATAATCAACTGCTTCTGGTGTGGCGTGGTGATGGCAAAAATCGCTCTTCCCAAGAAGAGAGCCAAGACCATAACCTTCACCGACCAGGCAGTCATCTGCCCTAAAAAGGGCACCCTATGCCTTCAGATCCGCGTGGCCAACCTGCGCAAGACCTTGATGATCGGTAGCCAGATTTACGGCAAGCTCCTGAGGACCACGGTCACTCCTGAAGGTGAGACCGTCATCTTGGACCAGGTCAGCATTGACTTCATGGTGGACGCCGGCAAGGACAGTCTGTTTTTTGTGTGTCCTTTGACCCTGTACCACATCATCGACAAAACCAGCCCGTTCTTCGACATGGCGGTGGACACTCTGCATCAGCAGGAGTTTGAGCTCGTGGTGTTTCTCGACGGCACGGCAGAGTCCACCAGCTCCTCCTGCCAGGTCAGGACTTCTTATATTCCTCAGGAGATCATTTGGGGCTACGACTTTCTCCCGATCATCTCTCGCAGCAAAGAGGGAAAATACAGAGTCGACTTTTCCAACTTCGCCAAGGTGGTGCCTGTGCCAACTGCTCACTGCGCCTACTGCTATCACAACGAGGCAGGACACCATCACCACTCCATCAATGGCGTTGAGAACCAGGGCTTTGAGGTGATTGACATTGAGACACCTAACGTCACCAAAATGTAAAGCTTTTTGACTGACATGTACTGAAAGACCTTGCGAAGTCTTGCACTATGCACACAAATTGAAGTGCTGTGGCACTTTTTTTTTCTTTCTGGAATTTAGTTAGTATTTTAAAGAGCAGCTGCTGTTTAAAACTCCTTGTTCTGACAATATCAAAAACATATAACAGTGTAAATTGTCCTTGAAATGAAACTAGAAATGTCTTCTGTTACAGGGTCATTGGGAGTGAGGGTATTATCACATAGATTTATGATATTCATTGTCTATGTATAAAAGCCTAAGATGAACAGATTTTAAATTCCAGTGAAGCGGCAGATGCTTTTATGCTCTGAATAATTCTGGGGTTGTGTAGTTCTTTGTAAATTAGTAGATGTTGTTAATATTTTATTCTTGTGTATGCCATTTTTATTTGCATCATTTTGTAAATATCTGTTTTTTATGAATAAAGGAGAAAATGAAATGTAATTTGTAGATTAGTTCATTCTGAAAATGAAAATCAACCAGCATTTTTTTAGTGTTCAGATTTAAAAATGACCACATGAGGGCGCACAAGACAAAGCAATAGATGACAAACAGACAGCTTGACAAGCTCTTGGTGCCTGTAAAAATGAGGTATTTATAAAGTATGGGTTCCACACCAAGATATATGTTAAAATGGATTTATATCATATATATTTTTACTTTTTTATTGTGCAATCTTAATCAAACTGCAGTTGGGTTATTTTAATTAAACAAATACAAAATATAAAAAAAATACAACACAATAAAACACAAAGCATGATAACACAATAAAAAGTATGTTTTCTGAACATAACAAAAGGATATATCTGTTTTCTTTCAAATCAACTCTCTCTCTCTCTCTCTCTCTCTCTCTCTCTCTCTCTATATATATATATATATATATATTATACAGTCAATTCCTGGTCCCTAGTTCCCCTGGAGTCAGCAAGGCCTCAGTGTGGATCCTGCAGGAAAGTCTAATCATATCCAGCCAAACAAAGCAGTCAGTGTCACAGCTGTGCCCTTAGCAGCGCTGACTACTTGGAAATTTGTAAAGCTCATAAAGCGTAAGCATGGAGAGTTGTGCGTAAGTAAGGGTGGTGCGTGATGGAGCGCTGCTGTCTGAGGCTGTGGTCTGCTGACTCACTACATGACACATCAAATAATAAAATATATTAGACGTGGGTTGGAGATAATGCTCTGAAGAGCTCTCACTGCCAAACACTTACAATTAATATATCTTACCTTAGACTACCCATGTGTTTGCAATCCTTTAGCACTGACATTACATCACTGATTTCTTTAGTTTTTATTATTTTATGTTATTCATCTCAGAATTTCCAGTGAGGGTTTTTTTTATGATCTAGTTTTTTCCTTACCAAAACAGTAGAATCCAAATAATCCAAATAAATTAATACTCGCCAGATTTAATGTCATCATGATCCTCAGATGTGCTTATGGTTGTCTATGATCAACCAGTCCTGGATTAGATGAAATATCATGTAGTCTAGACCATAAGATTGATTCATAAACAATTTATGCAAGGCACAGATTTCCCCAGTCATCTGTTTACAAGAGTGATTTAATATTTAACAGCTGAGATAAAGATGATATTATTTTTATGTGATCATATGAACTCAGTGTAAGCCAATACATGGTTTAGAACAACACCCTTTTAACAAATCCCATCCAAATATCATTTCAAATCACACACTCCCCAAATGAAACACAGTCAAAAGGTTATATGGAGAGATTTTTAATGTAAAAACATTTATTTAGTCACATTTTACCTATACAACAGACCCTTTTACAAAAGGTAATACTTAATAAATTGCAGAAACAAAAAAAAAACAAACAAAAAAAAGATTAATTGCAATATTTCTTATATATTTATATAGTAATAAATTTAATATCCAAATACTTGCATATATAAAATAGCACAATTCCTTCATATCTGAGAGTGATCCCTTAAAGAGATGAAGAGCTGGGAATTTTCAATCAGCTTTTTTCTTAATGCTACACACAAGGGGAGACACTTGTATAACACTGTTTATGTTTAGGCACAGTAACACGATTTGGCTTTAAGGCATTGCTATGGCACTTTGGGAACCATTACTTTTATAGAAGAGATTGTCTCTAAGCAAGTTTGGTAAGACATTTGCTTCAAAGGAATAAAAATATCAACTACGTATCAAAATAACCTTCTTATTGCCATGGCGATGCACCAAGAACTTTAGAAAAAGCATTTTCTGAACAATACAAGAAAACATTCATAAACTTATTGCCCATATGTACAGATACAAAACACCTACGTAGTACAAACTACCTTCAGTAACTGATAAAAAAAAGTTTGCATTTTGACCGAGGTCAACTCGTATTAACGTTTGATTCTTAACACTGTCACATATGAAAATAGCTCTGCATAATTTATACAGTAAGATGCTTTTAATGCCTAGTTGACTTTTGATCAAAAAAAAAGAGAAAAAAAATTACTAGCAAATAGGTCTGACAAACGCACAGCGTTCGCGAATCTCTGGTTTCAACGTCTCGTGCTGCTGTTTTAACGGTTGAAGAGGTACTTCATTCATTCAGTCCATCCATCCATCCAAGACGCAAATCTCACATGAACTCAACACTTTGGCTGCTTTGAGATGAAATCGAGTGGATTTTCACTGGCCAATGAAACGGGACACCATGCGTCAGAAACGAAAAGCAGGCTTCACATCAACGCCATCAGCATAAAGGAGTGCTAAAGATGAGTTTAGCTTGAGCCAGCTAGCCTGAGAAGCTCCTAAGAAACAATCATGCCAATGTTATTTAATATTTCCAGTTGCCAGATTTGCGTAGAAAAGAGAGTTTTGAGGAGATCAACTCGTGGAACCGAGGCGGGCTTCGATAAAATCCAAAGGGAAGTGGGGACTAGGTCCAAAAAAATATAGAAACGCTGGGTTCACGATTGCATTAAACACACAGGGTGAGTTTACAGTGATTCTTTTCTCGGTCGTTCGCCGACTTGTACATAATAGAGGTGGTCTTTATTGGCTTTATCGGTGTAGAAAGGCACAAGAAACAAAACAAAACACCAACCCAACGTCCTCCAGTAAGTAGTACTCCATTTTTTGGTCCGTTTTGCTCTACTTTCTCTTTCTTTTCCAACTTCTTTCGACGTTATGCTAACTCTCCAGTCACAATCCCTCTAGTTCTAGCTTGCTTTTATCTTCTTGTCGAGTGCAGTTCAAGTTTTGGCGTACGGGCAGCGGGGTGAAAGGTGAAGAGTTTTAGTAGTAACTGCCCAGGTGGGAAGGCACGTGTGAGTTGGCGTGACGCGGCACGCTGGGATTGGGATAGATCCCTCCCGTCGGAGAGCTCCAGTACGGGGTGGCGGGCCCGAAGAAGTTGGAGGACGTGACGGGCATGGAGGGAGGATGGGGCGAGACGAAGTTGACCTTCTGCTGGTGAGCGTGGTAGCTCGGCATGTAGGACAGGTCGGTGGGGTATTTGTACATGCTGGATTCAGTGGGATGGGGCTGCAGGGCCTGAGCGATGCCGTGGAAGTCAAACTTGTAGGCGTAGCGCTTGCCGTGCACTTTGGTCATTATGTTTTTGTCGTAGTAGTAGCGCAGGGCGCGGCTGAGTTTGTCGTAGTTCATGTTGGGCTTGCTCTTGCGCTCGCCCCAGCGGCGCGCCACCTCGTCGGGGTCCGTCATCTTGAACTCTCCGTTGGTCCCTTCCCAGGTGATGCAGCCGGCGTTGGCGCTGTCGGAGAGGAGCTCCAGCAGAAACTGCCACAGCTGGATCTGACCTGAACCTAGACACACACACACTCAGCGTTTCACTACAGACCAGCATTAGGTGAAGACATAACCGAAATTGAGATGTATGCATCATCTGAAAGCTGAAGAAGTAAGCTGGTTTGTTAGGATAGGACAATATTTGGCTGAGATACAGCTATTTGAAAATCTGAGGGTGCAAAAAATTTTGAATATTGAGAAAATCACTTTGAAAACTAAATGAAATCCTTAGCAATGCCTAAATTAAGTTTTGATATATTTATAGTAGGAAATGTACAAAATGTATTTACTGAACATGATCTTTACTTAATATGATAATGATTTTTGGCATAAAAAAGTATAGTTTTGCCCCATACAATGTATTTGGCTATTGCTACAAATATACCCCAGCAACTTATAACTGCTTTCAAGCTCCAGGGTCACATATATCCTTTATGTAGCTGTATATATATATATATATATATATATATATATATATATTTTTTATTCATCTGAAGTGGGAGTAGATTTTATGAGACAGTATTTGCTGTTTCTTGGTAATTATTTGTGCAATTCTAGCAATTTCTATAGTGTAATTTTATTACAGTTGATATTAATATTATTTTTAATATATTTTATAAATAATAATTTAAAAATATTAATATTTGTTTATTAATTTTTACTAATATTTTGAATTATTTTGTTTGATTTTATATTTTCATTTAATTTTTGTTGAAGTTTTTCTTTTGTCAATTTTTTTATTTTTATTTTTAATTTATATTGTAGTTTTTACTTCATTTTTAGTTACTTTAGTACTTTCAATTTAAACTGAAAGAAAATGAGTTGCCTTGTTAAGTAGCTGAAAATGTATTATTACTATTATTATTATTTGTTTTATTTTAATTTAATGAGTAATACCTAAATTCACATTTAATATGATTGTTTTTAACGTTTTGCTAATGTTTATTTTTTTAGTGTTTCGTTTTTAAATTATTTAACAGAACAGAAATAATATAGAATCAACCAACTAGTCTGCATCGTCCAGAATTTTAATAAAAATATTAAATAATAATATTTTAATAGAGTACATTTCTAAAAAGGAAAGGTTTCCATAAAATGCAGTGCATGTCAGAAACAGTAAGTCTTCATGGGTTGGTTACCTGGGTTGGCAAGTCGACTGCTGGTGGGTCCTAATATCTGGTAAGGATCTGAAAGAAAAAAGAAATGAATCTTGATGTGACCTTTGAACTGGACAAACGTCACAATGTAAAAGTCTTGAACTTGCTCTCCAGTAGCTGAACTGGTGTAAAATATTACTATTGCAAAACCACAAAACAAGTTCAGTTAGAAAAGGAAAAAATGAACCATACTGCCAATGCACTTGACCAATGCATCAATCTGAACTGTTTGTGAACGCATGCGTGTCCTGTGGCAGAGAGCTGCTTCTTACCGGGCTGAGGCCGAGCCTGTTCTGTGTTCTTGGACACGTTCTGAGACACCACTGTAGGAGAGCCTGAGAAATGGAAAGAAAGAGCGTGACAGAAAGAAGGAGAGAAAGAAAAAAAAGAGTTAAGCACATTCGTCTGGGCGAGCAGACGCTCAAGTCTTTATCCAAAGAAAACACAGGCAATAGCTGGCCCAACTGCTAAGCACTTAATGGGCCTCTTCAGTGTCTCAAAACTACAGCCCAGCCATCAGCTGAAGCTCAGTATCACTGTCCAGGTGAAGCACACCGTCTGAACACACACATCACGCTCACCTTTGCCGCTGTGCATGTTGTTTGACCAGCCTGCCCTCCGTACAGCATCATAAGACGCGTCTGGAGAGAAGAGAAGAGAATAAGACGGGTTTTCGTAACCTGCTTTTGTTTTTCCAAAAGCTCAGCGTACCTTTGGAAAATGTACTAATGTTCCTGAGAAATTTGATTTGGACTGCTTGTAGCTGTTTATCCCACTCTAAGTCCTTGCCGAAGGAGACTTTTTTGTTCTTATTCATTTATTGTTTTATTTACAAAACAAAACAAAACAAACTAAATTAAATTAAATTAAATTAAATTAAATTAAATTAAATTAAATTCAATTCAATTCAATTCAATTAAATTAAATTAAATTCAATTAAATTCAATTCAATTCAATTCAATTCAATTCAAACATTTTGAATACAAATAAACGAAATAAAAATAATTACTTTAACGCAATACTGTTGTGGTACACATTATCAAAACTAAAACTTGATAAAACTTAATAAAAGCTATATAGACAGATCAAAAATAGTAATAAAAAAGTTAAAACTTTGAAAATAGATTAATAAAACATTATTTAAAATATTATTATTATTATTATTACTATGTTTGATCCTATTATTATTATTATTATTATTATGTCTGATAGTATATATATATATTTTTTTTTTTTCTAACTTTATATTTCTTTCATTTTAATACTTTTGTTATATTTATATATTTATATTAATATCGTAATTATAATCCTGGCAGATGTAGGCAATTTATAATGAATGAACGAATGAAATTTACAAAAATATCTGATCTGAGAAGCATGTGCTTGCTGTAAGAGTGTTTTTATTCCAGCTCTGGAAAGGCATCTGTATCAGTATCCCAGTCTCCTTCATTCTCAAATATACTTTTAAAACATTCCCATCATGCCTTGCAGCACTTCAGTGATCCCTCTTTCCCGAACGGAAATTAAGCAATGACTGGCACTAATCAAATCTCTATATGCCCTCGATGGACGTTTGGCCTTGGTTAGGGAGCGAGTGTTTCCTCAAGGGCTTACAAGGGCTCTGTGCACGACCATATGAGAGCGGATCAGATCAAACCGCCACAGACGGCCAAACAATGCTGGCCCTACGCTAGTATACTGAAATCATGTCTTTGAAAGTAACCTTTGTGGTATGACAGTGCTTAGCATCGGTGACATAACACTGCCCTCTTCTGGTCACTGCGCTGGAAATCTCATCCAAGCTTTGGGTGGAACTACGAGACATTAACCTCTGAGGACAAAGAAAATGTTTGGTTTGGAAAGTGCTGATAAAACTACATGGCCCACGTTTCAAAAGCAAAACAAGATCTGCAGCCAGCGTTTCTCAGCAAAAGCAGAATCCAAGAGAAAGGAAAGATACGAATCTCAAAACACAGAGAGTGAGAAAGAGCACGACTTTTTCTGCCCCTGCTTATCATTAAATCCACCGCCGAACCTGACCGAGAAGACATTACTCTTTAAGCACACTGTAAAATAGTTGAATCTGTTCTGTTCTGAGTCTTTTTTATCTTTATCTAGATTAAAGGAATAAGTCACCAAAAAATGTCTCAAATTTGTAACAAAATTCCACAGAAATGTCCACACAGTGACAGATTCTAATGATCAAGCTCGAAAAGTAAAAGTAATAATTAAAATTAATAAATCAATTACTTAAAATTACAATTAAATTAAATTAAAATCCATATGGTTTATAATGAATTACTTAGAATAAAATAAAATTAAATTAAAATCCATATGGTTTATAATAAATTACTTAAAATAAAATTAAATAAAATTAAAATCCATATGGTTTATAAT
>JAUCMR010000043.1:11218450-11243790 GCA_032357425.1 Enteromius argenteus | reverse complement strand
TAAGTAATTCTGCTTTTTATGTCGTTGTATTTATTATCGAGAATATAATCATCATCATCATCATCATACAGCTAACTTATAACAACTGTCACAAAAAAAAAAAAAAAAAAAAAAAAAACTATTAACATCACATTGACCACTAAACCTTTTGTTTTGGAGAAGAATTTCAAGATGTGGCTTTCAATAAGTACAAGATTTCTTCGTCTTCATGACTCATCTGTGAGACAGAACAGAGGCACAGAGATCTGTCCAGGGTCACTTCTACATTTGCTCTCAATGCAGGCGCTCAGCTGGGGTGATGTAGTTTTATTAAAGAAAACAAACGCGGCAGACAGGCCCCTCCGGAGAGAGCAGCGTCTACACGTGCATGTGATCGTCTCCATTCACATCTCAGTCAAACCTTTCTTTGGCTTTTTTGAAAACTATCTTGAAGATTTCCCGCTGTTATTTCAGGTACGAACATCTGTCAAACCCTTAACGTTCACTAAACTTTATGCTCAATAAATGCATGAAAAATGAAGACAAGGCATTGCAAGATGTGAACCGCTGTGGAGTTTGAGAGCGAGTTTAAGTGCTGTTTGATCCCGAAGGAATGATTCTTCCTTTTAATAGAAATATACGGTAACACTTTATTTTAAGGTGCCCTTGTTACACATTACATGTATTTACTTTTATAATAACAATAAATTATGCATAATTACACTCAACTAACCCTAACCATATAGTCAGTAGATGTTGTTCATTAAAATTACTCAGTACCTAAATATAAAATTACACTATAAGAAGGACATCTTAAAATAAAGGGTCCCACTTTACATTAAGTGGCCTAAACTACTATGTAACTACTTAAAGCAATGTACAATGTACTTATTGTGTTCATATTATTTGCAAAACACTTTTGCTCTTATTATTTAGGTAGGATAAGGTTAAGGTTAGGGACAGATTTGATGGTATGGGTAGGTTTAAGGGTGGGTTAACTTGTAAAGGACTGGTCAACAATGTAATTGCAAAAAAAATAATTACAATTGTAGTTACATGCACGTATTTTAAATATATAAGTATATAAATTCATGTCCACAATAAGTGCATCGTATCAAAAAATTCATTTAAATGTAAGTACATCATTTTTAAGGCCACTCAAGTGTAATAGAAACATTTTTGAATCGATAACACATTTTAACTATTAACTACGACTTTTCCCTCAAATTAATTCTTAATTTGCTGCTTATTAATAGTTAGTAAGGCAGTTGTTAAGTTGAGGTATTGTGTAGGATTATGGATGTAGAATAAAGCGTTAATATGTGCTTAATAAGGACTAATAATAGTAATATGCATGCTAATAAGCGAGTAATAGGTGTAACAGTAAAATAAAGTGTTAACAGTGTCTCTAAATATACATTTTTTGTAAAGCATGCAGCATCCAGATACCAAACCGAGTGCATTTCACATTTCATACTGCTGTTTTTACAGATTAACAGTAAAGGGCAAAGGGCATCACTCTCTTAGCTATTGTTTTTCCCTCTTTGGCTTTTGAACTTTGGTGACAGTCGTCATCAATTTGATCAGCGTCCCGAGGACAGTATCGGGGCGACCCACAGCAGCAGGCCTGTGGCATGATAAGTATGGCAGGGTTAAGGAATGCCTTCATGCTGCCAGATAAGGCCAGAGCTGCTATTATGACTGTTACACGTTACTTACACGCAGACATATCAGCCTCCACCATATAATTCATGATTGGCAGTCAGTCTTTCCCAAGATTACAGAGGGTTGTAAAAATAGGAAAATCTAATTCCACACTCACTCACTCGCTCGTATATACGTACAGACAGGCCTGTCAAGAGGCAAAATTCCTCCATCTCTGTGAAACAGAGTGCTGGGCGACGGTCAGAGTACAAGTGCAAGCTTCTTGTTACAATGAGGTTAAAATACTCACAAAGGTGCTATTTTCCTTAGGCTATAAATTGGCCATGTCTGCATGGCTCGCTTAAACCATCCAGAACCACAGGCTGGTTTGGTGTTGTAGATTTATGGTGAGGTACGCCAACAGCTGAACGTGCTGCATAAATAAAACATTATGCTACCGTATGTTATGATTCTCACCAGGAAAAGCAATTTTGAAAAATTTCATATTAGAATTCTAACAGCCAACTTTATCATCACGCAGAAGATGCGTCATTCGGTCGGGATGTGCGGACCCCATTAAAAGCTCAGTGCTATTTTACACAGAATGCATTCCTGTCTTTTGTTTCAGGAGGAAAAGGAAACCTGACAGGAAACCAGATTGTGTTGGACAGGAAATACCCGTGGATTGAAACCCCTCCTCATTATCGACTATTGTACAGTTGAAAAATGAATCAAGAGAGCTATACGTGTCACATGTCAATGAAATAACAGACAAATTCCTCTAGATAACATTAATGCTGTAATATTTGATGATTGCATTTTAAAATTATTGTTGGTAGGCTTATTTTAAAAACTTTATTATTATTATTAAACTTTAAAGAATCGAGTAAGGTCAGTGTTAGGGTCATTGAAAATAAGAAATAAACAATAAATAGCATATGTAAACAGAAGATTTGCATTCGCAGAACAAGATTACCAACTAACCCAATCCTTTTCTGTCCACAGTGTCACTCTCTTTATATATTACTGTATATAAACTGACAAGGTGCAGAAATATCTAATATTTGTATGTGCCCTTAATATACAGAAACACACAAACAATATATATTCACAATGTACAGACAAAATGTCTAACATTTTTAGTTGTTTTATGTGTGTATTTCTACATTAACATAACTAAAATACAACATACCACATAACCTTTATCTTATATATTATCTTCAATGTGATTTTGTAAAATTTACAGTACAGTATCTAACTGCAAAGAACAACTGAATCATGTTAATTATGTTTAATTGTTGGCACTGCTATAATAATTATAATAATAATAGCCTAATAATTTCTAACAGTAATAATGTGTATTTATTCATTGTCATTTTCAACAGCCAATCACAACAGTACTGATCATATAATAATAGCAAACACTACATTTTTATTCTTAACGTCATGCATAGGATTTTACGCTCCTTGAATGAGTGTTGCTGCATTAAAATCATCCTTTTTTCTGTCCCCAGTCACCCCAGTGCAATCGAAACAGTCTATTTAACGTGATAAAATCTAACACAAGCATGGTGTGTACGGCCCCAAACATATACCACACCCAAAACCACTTATATGACCGCAAAAAAAGGAGTGTTTGAATCTGCAGCCCTCCCCTCCACAGAGTCAACAATCAATCAGTGATCGTTACCTTGATGCTCACAAATAGCTGTTCCATTCAAAATATTCATAGCTGTTTTTTTTTTCTTCGATACGCGGATTATTATTATTATTATTATTTATATATAAAACTATCCAAAATGCATAAATGTAACGGTGTGGACCACACACAAACAAATTCGTTTATAATTAGTGTTATCAACCCATTCAAGAGCATTGCACAGTAATTATTATTAGTTATCAGAAGAAGGGAACGACTGTGGAGTAATATTTTATTGTGGGTGGGCTCGGCGTTTGAACCATATGAATGGTAGGAAAACCTCGGCACGGTGCCACTGCAATTGCGCAGCCACATCTCCAGCCTAAAGCTTTATGATTTATATAAACCACTGCGCTGCATTCACACACACGCGCCACGGTATGCTGAAAACACAAAGCAGCCTCGTCTAGCACAGGTCTGTCGCTATTCCGATCCTAAAAACGAGACGTTTTTTCTCCTTTTTTTTTCTTGGCGAAACATCTTTACTCCATCACAAACGGCGGGTCTAGCCCGTGCGTTTTTACGAGCGTCCGAGCGTGTGTAGAATCCGTCTGAACGCTCGTATCCTCCGCTATAGTTTTCAACTTTCAACAAAGTTTCGACGAAAAGGAAAAGGAAACTTGGAGAGAGAGAGAGAGAGAAGAGGAAAGCGCTGCTCGGAGCGGCTGAAAAGTCCCAGACAGCCAGAACTACAGGCGTCTAAGCTCTCAAACTCTGTCCATCTCAGAAAGACCCCTCTCCTCCGCTCTTACCTTAATAGTTCCGTCCATTTTGCGCAATTTTCAGTGGAGCCCGACAATATTCCAAACATGACACGCGTCTGAATTAATTCCAGCCCCCGATATGTGGCGGAGAGACAGAGACAGTTTTGCCGGATGGTTTTTTTCCTCTAAATTTGGGAAGTGAGTCACTGCGCGCTTGAGAAGGAAGCCGTGTGTGCGTGCGTGTGTGTGTGTGTGTGTGTGTGTGTCGCTGGCCCTGCCTTCATTACGGCATCCAAAGCAGGATATTTGTCCCGAAAAGATAAGACACCAAAACAATAGTGTTTCTTTCCTTTGTACATGTTTTTGCCTGGAAATATTTACAGAACGCCTGCCAGCTCGATTTGTTGCGCGTTTTCCGACAATAAAGTACGCAATTTGGTAGAAACGTTGCATTAATGCATCGAATGTATGTTAAAACTAATCTTAAATAACAAATTAGACTAGACTGATAAAAAAATAATAATGACTACTATAACTTTTTGCACGAATGCGCGTTTATACGAGAACGAATAAACATATAAATTATAAAACTGTGTCATATTATAGCAAAGGTGTTCCGCTATAAAGGAAAGTGGATCTACCTATGGTGAAGTGAAGAATGTGACGAGTCTGTCCGAACTTCTTTAGCAGCAAAACGCGTTTCCATTAATAAAAGCGAAGCCCGCAGCGCCCAGTCTGTCTGCTCCACACGTGTGCGCGCCTCTGAATGCACATGAACAGCATATCTCCAGCAATAGCTGCATGGACCGTATAGAGAGGCTGATACCTCTCGTGTGCTTGCTGTTCGACATTTCGCAAAATCAGTAACATATGGCCTCACATATTTCATATCTTCATGGGAAATGAGGGGAATCGTCTCTATTCTAGACTACATTTAGCCTACTATACATTAACCATTCAGGCTACTTTCGTCCTGAAAATGTTAAACCCTTACTATGATTTAACACGGACTTTGCAATGTCAACAAATGTTTTTGCACCAATATTATACGGTAAGTCTTTTCAATACATTGCTTGTCATTCCCTTTTCCAAATACAGAGTCAGTCTCCACCCCCTATTTTTTTTTTTTTGGTGCGCTCTATTACCCGGCTCACTCTAGACGCGCATCCAGCCCAAAACGTGACCAGACCCCCGGATCCTGAGACCCCCTGACCGAGAGGGCCATGCCTAGGGGAGCGAGACTGAGTCTGCGCCGGCTGGCCTGCACGGTTTGCGACATGGGGGTCTGGAGGGGGGAGAAGCCCCCTCGAGAGCGCCACATCTGGATCCTGCTAGGGGTCAAGGCTTCTCCTGCCTGAGGCCTGCACAGTAATTAACGGAGACACCTTGTTTAACCATTTCGAGTCAGGGCCCCTCTCTCGTGCACAAAACAACACTGGCTTTTCTTTCATACAAATAACAGGCGTTGGCATATAATAATCCATTTATGTGTTCTGCATATTTGCAGAAAGAACTTACCATTTACCCACTATTATTTATGACTGAGATTTGGATCATCATTTCAGTTTTTGTATTATTATTATTATTATGTTTTTTGTGCATGCCAGTTGCAGTGGAAGGGTGGACATCATTTCACAGAGCGTGGGACTTGATAGCTGAAACATATGTTTCCCTAGAGGGGCCGCTTAGACTCCACCATTCTTTTAATTAAAACACCATTATCTCTGAGCGCATGACGAGACGGAGATCTGGCGGAGAGGGGTCACTAATGACAGTATAATTATGTTTTATGGTCTCCATTTCGATTATTATAAATGAGACGTCTCTTACTTGAGACTAAACTATATATCAGATAAATAGAACAAGCTTTTCATTCAGAATTACGAACTGCACTTGTGGTGGATTAAAGCAAAGAATTGATATTGTAGTAGATCGGTCCTTGTTTGATGACAACAATTTAGACATCATCTGCTTATCTAAATAAAGGCTATTTTTAGATACAGTGCGTTTTCAGCTCTCAAGATGTAATGATAACTTGTCCAGAAAAAAAAAAAAAAAGTTTTATTTATGGAGCAAACATTTTCATGAGGTGCATCATTAAACCTAGAAAATCAACCTCTTTTCCCGCGTGGCACTTGCCCAGGTCATTATGAGTCCAGCGGTAACAAACATTTTGGAAGGCCAATAAACAGATGCATGTTGGTTTATGTAGTGAGCCACAGAACATCTGGCTCGACGCTGGAGCTTGACAGCCAGGCATTTCTCCCAACCACGACCTGTGGGAAGCCAGTGGCCCAACGCTACTGGAAAAACCCTGAAGTGCCGGAGTTAGACTAACCCAGAGTGAGACCAGAGGCTTCCTCAACTTAAAAAGGACGAAAGAAGAAAAAAAAAAAACGGTGTGGGGACAGCGTGGTAAATTGACTTTCGATCATACAGTTACTAAAGTGTACAATTAGAACTATTTTATAGATCGCATCTATCTATGGTTTTGCGAAAAATATTTGAGTGAGGTTGTCCTGATAGGCACCGTGATTCTCAGGTTACTCAAGACCATCACGCGCGAAGAATGACACCAAGATCGAAAAATAGAGACTTCAGCACACAACAGCAAACTGTCTGGCCTCCTGCTCAGGGCCATAATTAATTTGAGATTTATTTTTATTGGAAAGCCCCAGTCTCGCCCGGCCTTAACCAAACAAAAACCTTAACCCGTGGCTTCGCCTGAATGAAGCTGAATATTTTGTGAAACTGGCCTTTCTTGAGGCGTGCTGAGGTAAAGCCCCTTTCCCGCTCAAATTATGCCCGCCAGCAACAACACCCAAATATGACCGTTTATCTGCAGCGCGGGAACTAAAGAGGGGGAGGGGCACATACTGGTGGAATCAACATATTTGTTAAATATTTGTCCAATTTGACCAAAACAAAAGCGTGCTTTCGGTTGTATTAGAAGAATGCTCTAATACAGACACAACCCAAGAATGTTTACAAAAAAAAGAATAAATACAGAAATCATACAATATAATAACAAACACATTCCCAGAGACTTCTATTACTCCATTTTATTGTTGTTTATACGTGGCCCAACTCCACTGCCACGCAGTGCACTATTTATTATTCAGTCTGTGGAGAGAAAGCTGGATTTCAAAGAGAAGGTTTTCCCTCAACATTCCTGCGTTGCTAATGTCTCGAAACAAATCGAGGACTGTTCGTGGGACTGTGAAACGCAGCCCCTCTGTGGAGGAACACAAACTAGCGTCTGCATGAAAAGCTCCCTTATGCAGGGGGGCAATAAGTCTCCATAACATAACAACTCGGCTCTGGAAAGTATGCTGATTGTAAAGATATAATGAATGACTTTAGCAGGCACAATACTTCATTTTCATGGCTCTGTCTGTGCGCTGTGCACTAAGCCTTTTGATACATTAAAGTTAACGCTGTGGCACTTCGCCATAAATAACCATCCAGATATGCCAATGTACCTTTCAGCCTCTAAAAGAACGAACGGTGATACAACATGCCTTTCATAAAGAGGTGGCCTATATAAAGTGAGCAATTCAGTAGAAGTGGCATAATCAATGTGGGCTTGTACAGTAGACTCAAAACCCATCTGTAGACATTCCTTAAACAGTTCGAGTACTATATGGAAACTTCCCTGTGCATGGTTGGTCGAGCTTAGTTCATGCAAAAACAGATGTCTGCCATTTGCAATGTTTACATTCTTTAAGACCATGTCGAGGGAAAGAGAAAAAAAGCACCACGTCAAATACAATCATGTGCAATAAGTAACATTTGTGGAGGTCAGAGATGGCCTGACCATTCGTTCAATGGCCAGATCAAATTTAAGACTAAGCTAGATAGTGTAGGCTACTCTCTCCCAGATGTGATGTCAACCAATGAAATCATTCGTCAAACTAAAAGTCCTTTATACTGTATCATACATGTTAAGTCAAATATGGCGGGTGGTGAATCCGGAAAACCGCGTTTTAACAAGCCATTTACATCAGTCGTCAATGAAACTGGGAAGAGGAAAAGGGCAATTTACAAGTTCCAGTCTTGTTTCCGCTGACATTACCTGCTCGTAGTGACGATGTTGTCTTACCTTGACGTAAGACGACGTGTCAGGGACGGTCTGAAACATTTTCATTGGACAGAGGGCCCAGAAATGTGTGCTGTTCACTTCACTGCCCCTTAAAAAAATAAATAAATAAATAATTAAAAAAAATCCACAGGTCATCTCGGAGGAAGCTGGAGTTTAGCAGTACAAAACTAACAGATAAATTAACAAGCCTAAGTTAAATGTCAATAATAATAATAATAATAATAGATAAGAAGCTAATTTAACAAAATTGTTTCTTAATTCTGACTTAATTCCGGCCGCCGTCCCAACACAACTGTCCCAAATTAATGGAATGTAATTTTTTTTCAGTTTTCATCTGCTAAATTCCGAACATTTTAAAAAGAAAATGATTTTATCGATTATCTTTTAACCATTCATTATTTTCCATCTCTCAAGAATCAGCACAAAACCATTTTATTAATTTATTTCATTTATATTTATTACACGGCTTCTCCTCCGTGAACACATTTCCTTTCCTCATGCCAGTTCTTCTCAACACTGATTTCCGTCTCAGATTCTACGAAATCTAGTTCATCTTGCCCTATAAGTGATATTTTCCTTTAGTAAACAAATAAAGCTCGTTTATCTGCATTCTCTTTGTTTACCTGCTTAGTGTATAAAACTGTATGCAGCGCAGCAGTTCTTGTGAATAAAATGGGCAGATTGGTTTTCATTTCATTTAAACCACATCCAGTAATCTAAACAGAGAGGTCAGATCTGGTTCATGAGCTTATATGAGGGACACGAATGGAGCACCGTTAAACAGAGCTGCATTTATTCCTTTAAGAATTGTAGCATATACCTTTCATCCCTCCAGAGGTTTCTTTATTTTTTTTGACTTTTTGACTTTTTGATTTGACTGCAACAGGCCTCCATTTCATGCAATATTTTAACTGAAGGTGACAGTACAGACATAATAATAATAATAAAAAAATAATAATAATACTTTTCATATTTAAGATAACTTAGCCTATGTTTTTGCGTTTCTCTTTCCATTTCTTCATCTTTCGTTTTTCTGATTGTGTTCAGGCTATATAAGATAAGTCAATTTGTTAAGTATACAGGCCCAGCCCCCTTCACGTTCAGAGCAGCCACATATTGAAACACTTTTCGTTTTAATAAGTGTAACTTACAAAGTCTCGGGTGAAAGGGCACCTCGGGGACGGTGTCTTTCGCCTTTCCTTCGGCGTGCAATTACAGAGCAGACTGGCACTAGCATTATTTAACATTCCACAGCAGTCCAGGAGCACTATGAAAATAACTGATGGCCATATCAAAACACAGCTACATCAGGACTTTAATTCTCGCAAATCGTCCTGATTTGTGCACTGACCACTAACACAGTCTTAACGTTTATTTATCTTTCTTTATAGGCTATAGACTAATCATTAAATAAGAATTCATCAGGACAGCGGGATGACGAGGTTTCTATTGCATTTAGCCTAAATACTAAATAAAACGTTTTATTTACAGTTTACTTTCCAGAGCAATCGCTGTAAAAAACGTCCATGAGTCATGCATCATAAAATACACTTTTTCCAATAATTTATTTCTGTTCAAGTGTTCAGTGTCAATACGACTTTCTTCACCGCTAATTAAATTGAAAGTGATTTAAAGGTGTAGCAGCCTAAACATAGGACTGCAGCTTATTTAGGCTTTACTGAAATTTGCAATTCAACTTTATAGTTTTATTGGATTGTAACTGTGTATAACTATGACTTCTTTTAAACCAACTCTTGAGTAAAGCATCAAGATATCGCATACCTATGTGTTTACAAAGTTCACATGAGTTTGAATAATATAGCCACGGTAATAAAGGAAACCAAAAGGCTTTCGTCACTTGTCTGCCATCGCGATAAGGAATGAGATGTTGTCGTGTCGATACCTGAACATACTGGCCGTAATGAATAAATCAGGAGTCTTATAATTCGCTCGATTTATATTCGCAGCGTCAGACCTCGGGCTCCTGCGGGCGAGAGCTGGGCTCGCCTCATAAACTTTCCCAAATGCATCCAATTTCTAAACGCTAAAAGAGCATAGAATTCCGCATCTGTGGCCAATTAAGTGACTGGAGGCTCAACAGGACTGTTAAGTAACTGCATCGCCTCTCCTCCGAAGAGGACCGAGAGCGTCTAGTGTTTCATTTGAAGCGTCTTACCTAGCGCGTACGCGTTATCCATCTAATAGCGTCTTTCTAGTCTGTCAACACATTGGAAACGAGCAACGAAGCGACATACCAAAGTGGACAAGGAACTCAGATCATTCGCCCATGAAAAGTAGTTCCACGTGCCGGGGAAAAAACGAATCGATGATTGCAGAGCGACAAGAAATATCAACAAGAACTGAAATCAGAAAGAACGCATGCTCAGCTTCTGCAGAATGCTCACCTGTCTCGTCTCTGTCACTGGGTGTTTTTGAACTCTTTTCCAGTCTTAAATAATTAGTCCCGTCTATGAGAAAGTGATTGTCATGGATAAGTGTGAGTTATGTTGAGGAGGCGTGAGAGGAGGAGAGGAGTGATGTATGAATGGGGAAAGTCAGATGGGAGAGCAGCGGCTCGCTGGCCAATGAGGAAGCGCGAGCTCACCCTGAACATCCACTGAACCGTGAAATAAGGAAATCTGACTGAAAAGAGCACAGCACTATAAAACAGAACGAGAGAAGGGGGGAAAGCGTCAAGAGTACTGGAAAACATCCGAATAGCTATCTTTTGCAGATATAACATTCAAAAGACGATTCGAAAGTTTGCTGATTTATTTCGTTCATTTACGCCATTTATGGAGCAAAACAGCACCACAAATAAATAAATAAATAAATAAATACAAAATAATAGTTTTGCACAAAAACACTAATAATTAATAAATGTAAAAAATACGGATTGTGCTTATTGCTTGGACATGTGCGTTTAAATTGTTTTATTTTATTTTAGCCATCCCCCTCTGGAGGATGGACGCGCTCAGTGGGCTCCTGTCACATCCACGCGTCACCCCTGAGCGTCTCTTTCCTGTTAGGTTGACCCTGTTCACTTCACTAACTCCATTTCCTCCAACCGAGAACTCCTTCAAAGAAGCAGCGGCAGGTTTACAGTCGAGAAAGGCGCTGATGCATGACACCTGAATATCAGCGAGGAACCAAACACTTGATAAAGACTCTCATTGATCTGAACTGAAGGCGGTTCTCAAATTAGCTTTTTAAACTTAAATTGATTACAAGGCTTGATGGCACTTTACATCGTGTTCATAATTACATTTCCATAGGTAGCCTACTGGGTGAACAACAAACATGATTAATGTGTGAGTTGCTTGTTACTTGTAATATATGTGCATGCTATTGTAATCAAAGATTGCACAATGGAAAATGTCAACATGCAGGGTGCAGCAGTAAAAGGTGTTACAATATCTTGCAGAAGAATTATATGTCTTTGCTAATGATTTTTTTTTTTTTTTTTTATCAAGCAATTTAGTTTGAGCTGAACTACATTGATAACTGTGACCCCCCAAAAGCCCATATATAAATAAAATAAATGTTTCCAAGAAATCTAAATTTACCTGACTGATTTAGGTAAACCTGAGTAAACTCTATCTATTTGGAATAGCACACCACTTTCCCGTAAGATCACATACACAAATTCTTTTGAACAATAGCAGGAAATCGCCACCTTAACCAGACGGGAAACATATCTGAAGATAACCGTTACTACTTTCAGTGGCTGGATGTCATTTGCAACATGTCAAATGCTAAATTCTGCATTCTTTAACCAACAAAGAAATGTTTTATTCCCCCCAACCTCATATATATTATTATTAGTTCTTTTCTTTCTCAGTCTATCCTGCCTGAGGGGCTCCTGGAATTTTTACAGATGCCGGGACTGAGAACACATCATTGGTTGGATGACGCACTTCCATCCGAATGCCTTTATAGAGAAGTGAACAATAAACAGTGCTAGTGTTAGTTCTCAGAAACTTCTTGTTGTTGTTGTTTTTTCTTCTCTCCATTGTGTCGTTGCTTCAAAGATGTTACTGTAATCAGGTTCAGTAATAAGCGAACTAAGAGATCTAGATAGGCGAGTGTAAAACGAATGAAACAAAACAAAACACAAAAATATTCCCAACTGAAGATAAAAGAAGTAAATATAAGTTATTTAGTGGTTCATTAAAGAGCCTTTAACATCAATGGAACCTTTCTATTACACTAAAACTTCTTCACATTGAAGGGTTAGTTCTGTCATTAATTACTCATCCTCATGTCGTATAAGACCTTCGTTCATCTTCAGAACACAAATTAAGATATTTCTGGTGATATCAGAGAGCCATCTGACCCTCCATAGACAGCAACACAACTGAAATGATCCAGATCCAGAAACATAGTAAAAACATTACTACGTAATACTTTTTTTGCGCAAAGAAAACAATAATAACATCATTCTTCTCTCCTGACTTATGTCTTGTGCCATTTTAGAGAATATCACAAGGCATACGCAAGCTTTAATGTATTTGATGCAATCAGCCTTGTTTACATCCGGGTGAAAGCAGGCGCATGAACGCAATCTCCGGTTGTTTACACCTAGAGGAAGGTGCATGCATGCGTTGTGATGCTCTCTAAAATAGTGGAAGACGTAAGTCACGAGAGAAGAATGGTTGAGTAATTGATGTTATTTTTGTTTTCTTTGTGCAAATAAAAAGTATTCTTGTGGTGTCGCAAAACTAAAGGTGAGGCACTGATGTCACATGGACTGTTTTACCGGTGTTTTTACTATGTTTCTGGATCTGGGATCATTTCAGTTGTGTTGCTGTCTATGGAGGGTCAGATGACTCTCTGATATCGTCAAAAATATCTTAATTTGTATTCCGAAGATGAACAAAGGTCTTATGAGTTTGGAACGACATGAGGGTGAGTAATTGATGACAGAATTTTCATTTTTGGGTGAACTGACCCTTTAAGAAAAAATCTTGAGATAATGAAAATGTCCTCCACACTAAGAAAAAAAAAGAAGAAGATTCTTTTTAGAACTCCTCAGCTTTTCACTGAAAGCTCCTGTGAGGAAACCAAAATGGCTCTTCTATGGCATCATTGCATTGAAACACTTATTTTGTCCAGTCTTGACAAACTCAAGCTTACTAACAAGAGGGAAACTAGACCCAAAACTCTTGTGTTACATTTTAAGAATCTTATTCACATGAGTTAAAATTTTATGCATGACTTGGTTTCACTATTGTGTTTCAGTACCCATGTAGAATTCTTCAGCACTGAATGATGTTTAAACTGTCGAAGGTTAGAGGGATCAGATCTGACTCAAGAAAAGGGAAGTTCTGAACCATATCAGTCTCTTTTAAAAATCTAACTGTCTCTCGTGGGATCTGGCATCCCATGAGCCGGAATCCTGCATCCCATCTATGATCAGCCCCCGTGGCTGGTGTTAGCGACAGAGACTTATCTCAAAGGTCCAGCTCCACCTCCTGGGACCGCTCTAATATCTGTCTATTTAGGAATATGCAGAAATATACAGACGTGTCTGATTACATCGAGTATGTAGTAATGAAGGCCTGGGTCCTCCAGCGTAATGTCTTATTTATTTAACTGGAGGAGCAAGAGAGCAGCAGAGATGAAGATAGCTCATTTTCCACATCTCTCCATGTTCTCAAGGGGGCCGCGTAAATGAGACGCCGGCACCAGTGAAGGCAGGGCAACTCTTTTCACGCTAACCTTGTCAAGGTCCACACGCAACAGGATAAACCCAAGGGCTTTACAAAACTGAAGCACAATCAAGCTCATTCGTACTTAAACGCCAGTAATGTCAGCACGGGAGAATAGAAGACGGTCTGAAAAATAGTGTGACTCATAATCTCATATATCTACTCTCTTAGCCCTTATGAAACTACATATGAACACCTGGAGAAGGCTGTCTGTTTTTTCCTGTCCTTATTCAGTAAGTCTCGCATGGGTTTCATGTGCCGAGTGTGAACTCTCTAGATTCATGGTTTGTAATATGAATTTCACAGACAGGTGAAACCGGATCTGGAAATGTATCTTTATGCAAACAGCAGACCGCTCAGGCATGTCATTAGAATTTGCAAAAGGGAAATTAAACCACTGTGGTTGGTTTATAAGAGAGCATTTATAAAGGTAAAGCCTTACCGGTGAAAGTGCTGAACTTCTAATAAGACACTAATCATCACGGCTGTTAGCTCCATCCAAACGAAGCAATAGATGACCTCTCAGTAATGCCATACATCTGGTTTAATTAGACCCCAGGTTGGATTTCAGACAGAAAGATATAAGTTATAACTACAGAGTGTGAGGAAATAATTGCCAGCTATAAAGTGAGACAACTAAATTGCATAGTAGATCACATCCTTACATGCCATCTAGAGACTATAGGGATTTTAGTTACTGAATAATATCCATTATGCTAAGAAGAAATTCTCTCTTTAAGGCTGTAAATTATACAGTATGGCTTTTCAGACAAATTCAAATGGGTAATGCACATTGGAAATCTGCCTTTAATGGTTGTGCAAATTCACCGACGAGCCGTTTGGCCCCTGGTTGTATTGTTTTTTTTACGTGCAGCTAGCTAAATATCTAAAAACAATGAAGTTTCTTGCCCTAATTTACATAATTTTGGTTTTGATCGTTTTATTCCATCGCACCCAATGCAGACTGAAAACTCCTGCTAGATGCTTTCGAAACCCTGCTCATCATTTGTTTCGAATCAGTGCTGCGCTTTGAACGGGTTTTGAAATTTTAATCTCTGTGAACCAGTGTCTTTACCTGATTTTGGTTTGATTTCATAAGTGTTAGATATGTTAATGACTAATTTGTATAAAATAAGAGCAAGAGTTGTTGTAATTAGTCACACATTGGCCTGATGAACCAAGCTATAAGCTCTACAGTTTATTAAACTTGCATATATTAAGCATGCACTTTATATTTAATGGTATTGGATGATTTGTTAATTGCATTTAATAGATTACACTTTCAGTAAAGATTTGCATTTATATTTTGCATGTTTGAGTTGAGGTGTTATTGCATTTACACCGTTCTGACCAGTAGGTGTCACCAGGGAGTGGCATTGCCCTCACTTCGAAAAGTGAACTGATTCAAACTATGCAACTGGGTGAAAAGCCAAACATATGTAATATAATGCAGTTTTGACATGAACATTAAAGTCTGCATACAGCTGCATGCATGTAGAGTATAAGCCATTTGATAGCATGCATGAATAGCGCTCGACACATGCACACTAAAAAGTTTCATCTTTGTTCAGCGTCTGCATTATTTCTCTCCAGAAGTTATCAATGAAAAACCATCTTTTGTACTTTTCACAGATTTGCATATCATTGTTTTTTCAAGGGCTACATATATTTCCTCCGTCCGCTCAGGTCAGTGCACACATGCACGAGTGATTTGAGCAGGAATTACGTCACATGCATACCTTAGTGTTCGCATAAAAAAACTATGTAGGCCCATACTTTGCGTAGGGATCATTCAAATAAAGATGGCATCAATCTGACATCAACATTTTTACCCAGACCTAGTACCAAGTCACAATTATTATTAATCTGTTCTCATTTCATTCACCAATCCTCAGAGTAACTCTAGGGTATTAGTCTTAACATTTGAGACAAGCCTGGAGGAAAAACCTTGGTGGAAAATAGCAAGTCAAGGCATATGACTGCACACCTCGTCTAAGCAAATTTAAAATCATCTCCCCTCAATAAATCCTCTGACCACTCATCATTCAACAGGCTTTTAGCAGGCCCTTAAAGAAAAGCAGCAACTGAAATGAATACGCTGTCACCTCTCATTTCTGTCCACAGGCCGGCCCTGTGAGAGAGCGTGTTGTTCCCGGGGAAGTGGGACAGGACTCTCAGGTTTACCGTGCCATGCTCTTTTTCTCAGGCATTCGCTTTGAGGGCCCCTCTCCATTCCCCTAAACCCCCACCAGACGTGTCTGACAGCCTGAACTCGACGTGAGCCGCTCACCAGACTACAAAACTCATTCATCTGTGGCTCCGACGGTCAAATCTGGATCCAATAAAGCAGGATACTATTGATCCCTTGTCTTCCTGAGACTTGCTGTGGTGGTTCTTCACCACTAGGAGGTTCATTGAGCCAAGATTAGGGCAAGAAAATGAGACTGAAAAGACATAATTGTGCAGTCAGCTACATTTTGTTTATGTGTGAGGTGTGTACAATTTCTTTTTGTATGTCATGTTCTAATCTTGGGTACAGTTGAGCAAACTGACAACTATCAACCACATCTCAAACAGCATCCATGTCTTAAGATTTTGAAAAAAAAAGTCATATTCATTACACTTGTGACATTAACGCTAATTGCTTTGTACAAAGGATGTATCTATCTATTTATCTATCTATACAGTATATTAGTGCTGTCAAAATGACTAATCATATCCAAAATAAAAGTTTTTTTTTCTATAATATATGTATGTGTGCTGTTTATATTTATTATGTATATTTAAATACACACACATACAGTAAATATTTTTTAAATATGTACATGTGTATATTAATATTGTTATATTTTGCGTGATAAATATATTTAACATATAAACATAACATATTTCCTTAAATATATGCATGCATGTGTTTGTATCTCTATATACATAATATACACAGTGCACATACATATATTATGTAAAAAAATATACATATTACATACATTAATCTGTGTGTGTGGGTGTGTATCATGTATAATGCATACGTACACACTTGTTCTCTTTCTTAATATTATTATTAGGTATATATATAATGATGTCCCCACTGCCTCTCAGAAAATGCTTTTATCAACTATGTCAGGAAATGGCACATCCGGATACTGCAACTGCTGACAATTGTCTATAATTTATTAGACGCAAGAATTTCAGATTTTTTTCCAAGGCACATTAGAAGTCTAATGTGTTTGTGTGCACCGTTAGGCCTTTTTGGGAGGCACAAAGTGAAGCCCTCCCTCTCTCCTGCTCCCTGGGGCAACAAATAAACGTATGAAACGGAAACAGACCTATAGCCACATTCGAACATTCTGTTTGCTCGTTGAGTGAGGGGGTTTACTGATCATTCAGTGTAAGAAATGCATAAAGAGTAAATGATCTGATGCACATATGACGTGGGACACCTGTCTGAAAGGATGAAGCCAGCTTTAAAAGGGAGACAGGGAGCTGGCCTTAAGCTGTGCATGTGTGACTGACTGCAGGGACACTGCTCTAAACGCCCTGGCAAAAACCACAACATTCTTCAACATTCTTCCTCATTCTTAAAGAGACAGAACATTTTCTGTGGTTATGTGCCAAACACTCACACATCAAATTAGATTAACATTTCTACACGGTGATGGAGCTGCATGTGTGTGAAAAACATGCACATATACTTAATATACTTGACCGCTGGGTTTGGATTATGCTTCAGAGTTATACATTAGCCATTCTTTGTCTTCCCTATCTATATCCTAAAGTCTTCAGAAGACATTAAGTAACGTAATAATTTCCACTGACTGATAGAGGGCAGAGTTGAGCTATGGAAGAGGCCAAAATAAATGTAAGCACCAGTATCACTCAAAGCATACTTCAGAAGAAATCTAAATATAACAAACATAATAGCTTTAAGGTTACATTAGTTAACATTAGCTAACTGCATTAGTTAACATGAACTAACAATAAATGACTTTATTAATTTTAATGTTTTCAAAAGCTACTAAAAAAGAACTAACTTTAACCTTTTTATTAACTAACACTAACAAAGATTAATAAAAGCTTTATAATCATTGTTCATTGTTAGTTGGTGCATTAAGTAATACTTACAAATAAGTCTTTATTGTGTTACCACAAATAACTGCATTACTTTGATGTAAATAACACTTGTCCGTTGTATATTGAAATTGCTGTAGCACTGGAGAAAAAAAATAAAAAATAAAAATATATATCATTGTACAACCAAGTGCCATCCAACCAGCGCATCACTCATGATCAACATAGCATATAAAAACAGCTAAAACAATAAAAAATAAATAAAATAATAATACAACACACACACGGCATACAATCTGTCATTAGTGCCATAATCTCTTATTCCATGTCAACATATGTTTCAACAGCATTGAGTAACTGCTGCAGGTTCTTAAATCTATTAGTCCTTGTTTTAAATACTCTGTACTGTCTACCTCACGGCTGGAGTTCAAAGAATGAACGTTCAGGGTGTGAAGTGTCCTTTATAATGTTTTTTTAAGGCAGTGGGAACTGTGTAATTCTTCCAGAGTGGCGAGAGGGCATCCAAGGATTTCCTGAGCAGTTTCATAATTTAACACTTTGTAGTAACATCCAATAATAAAACAAAATTAAAATAAATGTTGCTGACTTTTCAGTGATTACCATAAAATGCTCACGATAAATGCCAAAGTACTAGGTGCTAGCAATAGGTTAAGTTGTCTCTTGGCATTTTTCACAAGCTATGACTCACACACTTGACAGCATCTCTAATTGAGGGAGTGGAGCTCATAAGCACAAACACACAGACATGTAGAACCAGCAAAAAACACAAAAATACATCTAGAGGCAAAAACAAACACAAGCACTCTGCACCCACACAATCACATGCAAACGTGTTCTCACAGCCGCACTGACACACATTCCCTCACATCGACACCTGTCTCTGCATTTATCTGTCACCTACATCTTAAGTAACTTGTGTTGCAATATAGATTGAGATGCTTGAGATGCAATAAAATTCGTCTGCTAAAATTTGTGGCCTTGATTTGAAATGTTCACTCATGCGGTCGCTGAATATTAAACTGAAAGTATTTCACTATGGAAAAAGTGATATGCTTTAAAGCAACGACTCTGTCATCACCTTCCCACCCTCATACAGCTTGATGACTTTCATGGAACACAAAGCGAGTTATTATCAAAATGTCACAGCTGAACGAAAATACACAGTAATCACTGGCAGTCAAATTTAGCTGCAAAAAAATGTATGCATGACGCCTCTGCTGCTATCTTCCACAATTATCATCTAATTCCATCATATAAATTTTAAATAAATGAGCATAAGCAGGCAGGCAGAGGCGGAGGCAGATGATGTGGGCAGAGGTGAAGAAGTCTTTGGGACAAGAGGCTTCCCTGCCTATTTTGAATGTGGGGGCGCTGATTTGAGCTCAGATTAAACGTAGGACAGGAACAACTATGTTCACAAGACTGCTGATAACAGCAAAGAAGGATTTTAATCACCAGCGAAGAGAAAGAGAGGGAGAATGAAAGAGAAGGAGAGCTTACTCCATTTCCTCACTGAATATCAGACGACAGGATAGACGCTACATCCTTAAACCACGTCTATAAATAGTCCTGTTGTTTTGTGTAGTTTGCGTGCGTGTGTGTGTGTGGTCATGCTATTGTCTGTTTGGCTGCACATCATAAGCACGCTAGCATCAGTGTGTGTGTTGTGAGAATCTGGGAGTTCTTCCATTTTAGAGTGCAGTTTTGATGGGAACGTGGGCTGATTATTTATGTGGCTGTAATCTAAGCCCCCTTCAGCTGCACCCAGATCTTCTCCATCTCCCTGCAGTCAGCCATCAATTTCTACCCGGAAACAGCAAATACAGCCTCAAGATGGACTGCAGGTTATGACACACTTATACAGCCTTACACAAGCTTAAACACCTGAAAGGCATTGTGGGAACTGCTTAGATGGATGTACTAAGATACTGCACACCACGGATTTGGAACCAGCTTTGGGACTAAGATTGTTATTCAGAAAGGTCATATAACTCCGTGTGCTAATATAACACTTTTGCAAGGGTGATGTATCACTTAAAGTGCCCGTATTATGGGTAATGAAAGGTTTATAGTTTGGTTTTAGGAGTCCTCAGCAACAGATTGACATGTATGCAAGGTCAAAAAAGTGTTCATTGTCACTCCCAAATGATTCGCTCGGCGATTCATTTTTCAAAGCCCTCCTTTGTGTGACGCTAATATGCGGTGATTGGTCTCCTTTTCATCTCATCGTGCCAACAAGTGGTCGGGCATATGCTAATGTTCCATGTTGACGTCAAAATGAAATGGGATTCGTTTTAAAATGGCTCATTTCAATGATTCAGAGTCGACTCTTTATTTTTAGAGACAATAACTTTATGCACGGTGCACTTTTAGATTTTATAACCTTTTAATGAATAGAATGTTAATGTTGAGTAACTTTCATTTTAAAGACAATATTGCAGTTACTTTGTTCTTGCTTTGCCAACAATAGTTCCAAACAAAACCTTAGCAACGGTAGTGTTTTGTTCGTGAACGATTCCGTGTTTAAATAATTCAAAGATTCACTCATATGAGTTGTTCGTTTAGTTCCTAAATGAATAGAAGTTTTGAATAAATCAAATGATTGACTCATTCAGAAAGACATCCATTTATCGCCACTTTCTGGCGTAATGTCACAAATTCACGCAACTTGCGGAAGAGTCACAAAAATCTCAACCACTAATATACAGCAGTGTTGCTAAGTCCATGTTTTTACCGTAAAATTGAACTACTCTATCACTGTTGCTGCGGGTTGTTGTTGCACTTCCTGATTTTGGTAAGTTAGCAGTTTTTCTAGGTCAACATATTTTGACCATATCCCTACACCTTAACCTAATCTTAACCATGAATGATCCCTAACATTTTAGGAAATTAGATGTATGACACTGATGTACAAGCACCAAACACTGATTGTAAGCCTAAACTTGACAAAAACTATAAACTGCTTCTTCAAATCTGATCGATTAATCACAATGTTGTTTTAGGGTCAACAAAAATGTTGATCCAGGAGTATGATGCACTTTTTTTTTCGTGGATTGAAGCAACCCCAAAAACATGATATTTAGCCCCTCTAATGTGAATTTTAATGGGAATTTTTAACTCCGGAATGCGACTTCTGAAAAATGTTTGGGCTAGTTTTGAGAAGCAATTGGACTGGTTTTGTTGTGAAAACCTGGCAACCCTGATATACAGAGAATTGGGGTTTAGTCCGTTCATGGTAATCATTAATGTTTCCTTTTAAGACTTTTCCTTAGAAGAGGGTTATGGAGGGGTTAAGGTGTAAGGCTCAAATAGCTAACTGTCCTAAAAAGTATTTTAATGAAAAACCAGCACAGAACGATCATACAGCATTGCTATTGTTTTCTTTTTCAAACCTGTCTGGAACAAACGCAGGCAGGCGGAGTGATATTACCAGACAGTGAAAAGTCCCAGTGCTGTTGGACGCGTGGAACGCTGCTCGACCAATCAGATTCGAGGACTGGAACTAATGGAGCGTTCACGTCATAGGAATTCCTGTAATCACGCAATGTTTGAGCTCTTAGAAAATTCCAAGTTTTCAAGTTATAATTATGAGTTCTATGAGGACGTCAGAATATCGTAATTATAGTAAGTAAAAAGAAAAAAAATCTAGTTATACCTTATGCCAGCTCTGATCTGATGACATGGACTGGTTAGTAAATTTGATGTGAAGCACAAATTTGTCATTGGTTAAAAACCAGCATAAATAAGAACACTTGAATGTAGAGTTTTGGAACAGTTTGTCTTTTATCCTTTTGGTGACTTCCTAATTTGCCATGAAAGCTGTGCTATAAACAGAGACCGAGACAGCTGGAGTCGCTCAACTCTTACCATAGCCCATCAGTACACACACGAAACGGGCTGTTTTGAGAACATTTCTCTCAAAGGCCACACAAACACACAAAAGTGCGCTTATATGAATCTGTAAAGAGGACTAAAACTATAATCCACACAGCTCTTCCCTCCTAATTATGTGTGTGTGTGTGTGTGTGTGTGTGTGTGTTTTAAACGTCAGATATTGTACCACTAATGAAGAGAAGTTTTGTGCTGTTGGATGTTGAGGCTTGTTTGTATTGGCCCAGCCCCAGTATCTTATCAAGACTGAAAATTAATTTTTGCTTCATTGCTGGATTGCCCTCATTTTTAATCTTCTTTTCTTCCTTTCCAACAGACAATCTGCTCCCCTGGCACACATTAAACTCTGCTGTCATCCATCTCCTTAAAGACACACTCTGAGGTGAAACACCTGCGAAATGCAATAGTTGAAAACCCAGTGTAACAGAGCTGAGACAAGACACATTTATTCAATTTGAAACTAAAAACAAGTGTAATTGATTAAAGCTCATACACAAATACATGCTGAATTTATTGAAATCTATCTATCTATCTATCTATCTATCTACCTTTCTGTCTTTCTGTCTGTCTATTTAGCAATACGGAAAATAAAAAAGTAAGTAATACATAAAAAAAAAAAATGCATAATGCATGAATAGGGCAAACATGGCACTATTTTTTCACAATTCTGACTTTCTTGCAAGATATAAACTCTTTTATTGTGACATAAGGACATAGACTTGTGATATATAAACTTGCTATTTTGAGAAAAGTCTGAATTGTGAGATGAAATCACAATTACAGGACAGAAAAAAATGGAATTGCAAAATAAGTTGCAATCAACTTACATGTTTATTTATAGAAGAAGCCTTTCTACACCATGAAAAAAAGATTTAAGGGTATGTAAACTTTTAAACGGGGCAATTGTATTATTTTTTTACTTGTGGATATGTATAAACATGTTATGTAAAATAGCTTATTTCAGCAATTTTCCTGAACTCTCTTATTTTGTTAAAATTATGAACATATTTGCAGATTTCTCATTTGCATATGTAAACTTGTGAACACAATTGTATATATTCATTTGTAAATGAATGGATGAACAGATAGATGGCTAGATAGATAGATAGATCAACAGATAGATAGCATTAAAAATGCATACATAATTTTTTTAAAACTATCATAAATTAAGAAAATTCATATTTCACAATAGGTGATGTATTAAAAAAGCATGTCTTGTAAGCCGAGTTGCTTATACCGAGTAAAGAGGAATCGTATGTTCCACACATGTCTTCTTAACACTGTTCACAGTCCATGCAGGCTCCTCTTCTCAATACGGCTTGAGTCGCTTTGATTTTTCCTCGCTGTTGGCCGAGGTTCACACCTCTACGGAGCAACACTGTATCCGATTGTGGTCAACAGCAGCCGAGCAACACTCCCTGCTCCCAAACACCCAGGTCGCCTCGGACAAACAATGCTCCTCAGAATGAGTTCCGGCACATGTGTCCCGACCGGGGAGTGTGGCCGAGGTTAGATAGGCCCACTGCGAAGCCTCATGGAAGGGCAGAAGCCCGAGAACCTCCAAGAAACATGAAACATCTGGAGAAAGCTACACGTTTTCCAAGCCCTATTTAGGGGCTGTTTGCACAACTCGTAAAAGGGATTAGGGACTTAATTAAAGATAATATCAAGGGCTAACACTAAAGAACGCAGCTTCTCAAACTTTATATATCCTCCTCTTCAGGCCCACATTTGGAGCAAACCTGCAGCGTCTTTACTGTATACGTTTCTTTTCATTCTCATGATTGCCAGCTCTTTTGTTTAGCGCTCCAAACTCGGGTTTGGGTGATCAAGAGCCGATACTGTCGTGAAGCATTACACGCTCTCTTTTGTCATCATTTCCACGGCTTTTATCTAAAAATACCTCAGGAAGAAATAAAAACAAGGCTTCAGCAGGAAAGCGATCGGCCCCGTACCTCTCGGAAACGCTGCGGCCTAAAATAGACCTCCTTCATAAAGACCTCCTTCTTTGTAGTCGCTGGAGCAACATCTGTGGGGCAGTTTCTTCAGGGAAAGAGCCGGGCAGTGAATCAAAGCGAGCGGAGGTCTCCTGCGAGAGATGAGTGGGAGGACTTTCTCTCACACAACCTCCCCTCCAAACGTTAGAAGAACCTGCAGCGTTTGGGACGATTCTAATAAAAGCTGTCCTGTGGTATCTTTAGGAGGATGTGCTAGCAAAGCTAGCCAGGATGAAGAGACAGACTCTGCGAGATGATAAAGCTTTGATGTTCTGATTTATCATTTCATTTGATGGTTAATAAAAGGTCTGGCAGCATCAAGGTCGCCGTATTCTTTTGGCTTAGCACTCGGAAAGCCAATTATCCCACAGTTTAGTGTGAGGTGTGATCCAGTGTGACGACAGCAGACGGACACGAGCAGTAAAGCAGTCAGACGCATGAGTGATGAACGCTTCGAGCCAGGGAAGAGAGCTCTGTTTAATGTATAGCGTGACCGGACCATGAGAGAGAAAGAGAACAGAGCGAGAGACGTACAGAGAGAGAGCGTGAGAGTGGCAACAATGGATAGGAAAAAACGTATAAAGGGATGAGAAAGAGGGAAAAAACCATTCATTTCCTGCAATGATTTACACTGTAAAAATCACAAATCACTGCTGACAGAAAACAAGAAGCACTGAGGGACAGGGTTATCTATCCATCCATCTATCTATCGATCTACCTTTCTGTCTTTCTGTCTGTCTATCTATCTATAAAATACAAATAAAAAAGGAAAATAAACCAATTAATAATTTAAAATGATTGAAAATTCATGAATAAAATTATTATTATTATTATCATCTCAATAAACAACAGTTTTGCTTATAGTGAGTAATCTGATAACTTAAAATAAAAAATAAATTTGACTAATAAAAATATTGTAATAATATTAATAATGCATTTCTAATCCTCAAACAGTCTTTGGGTTTGCTATCAATTCTTGAATTTTATTTTGTTTTATTTTACTGCATATATTCATTTGTAAATGAATGATTGAATGAATCAATGGATGGATGGATGGATGGATAAATAAAAACTATCATAAATTAAGTGATTGCATATTTCACTCAAACAGATTAAGTATTAAAAATACATGTCTTGTAAATAAGCAAATAAGCTTGTAAATGAGTTCATCATTCAATCCTATTCATGCCTGTCTTAACACTAATAATAAAAAATAACGCATTTAAAAAAATAACACAGACACCTAATTGATTTTAAAGTTTTTGATGCAGGATTTTCCTAGGTTTAAAACTTGTGTGTCATGGAAGATTCAAAATCTAAAATACAGAAATTCTGCCAAAAAAAAAAAATGAAAGAATGAATGCATGAACAAATAAATACTTTTTGTTACTTTGAATGAATGTAAAATATGTTTAAGTGTTTAAATTTAAGTAGTTGCCAAGGAAACATTATTTTTACTTTCATTTAGTTTAACCTGATATACCAAAACAACAAATAAAGGGTTAAAACTACAATAAACTATAA
>JAUCMR010000043.1:11201699-11212309 GCA_032357425.1 Enteromius argenteus | reverse complement strand
TGTTTAGCGGAAGATAGAAATTCGTACAGGTTTGGGACAACTGTAGGGTGAGAAAATTATGACAGAATATATATATATACAGTGTATATATATATCTATACCCTATCAGAAATAAAGGTACATTTATTTTTTTAAAAGCACATTTCAAAAGGTACATGTTTGCACCTAAAGGGTCCATTTTGGTACCTTAAAGATTATTAGTATTTAAAGTGCACATATTTGAACCTAATAGGTACAAAAGTGTGCCTTTTGAAAAGGTTCGGCCACGGTGACAGCTTTTCTACCTTTATTTCTGAGAGTGTATAATAAGTTTTAAATATTCTGTTTAATTTTAGTCAAAACCTTTAATTTATGCATTGTTAATGCCTAATATTCCTGCTCTGTTATCTAAGGTTTCTTGCATCCAGGTGTTTCACACACACTATTATCTGAGCAGATGCAAAGGTGAATATCAATATGAATTCAGTGGCATTAAACATATGTGAACCCACGGACGACACCAGATCTGTCCCTGAACGCTGTTTGCACACAGAGCGCTGCGTGTCACTCAGGTTTTTCTCCATTCAATTTGAATAAATGCACGATACAGAGGGTGGGGAAGAATTAGTATGGGAATGCTTAAAGGGAAAAACATTTACCTCCTTTTAACCCCCATCTGCCCCGTCTAGAGGTCAGAAGGGTTAAGGTAGTTTGTTGGGCGCTTGTAAAAGAGAAGACCTTAACAGTCCTGGCGAGGAGTCGTCCGGGGCACATTGGGATTCAGCACAGGTGAGAGCAGAATCAAAGGTGTCTAATAAAGATTCAGCAGGACATTCAGGCATCAGTATGCACAGACAGGGCTGTTAGTGTTTGAGCCGGGAAGGGTCGCATGCTAATGCTCACGCAGGGACTCAGAGCTCAGATAATCTGCTCAGGTGGCCTCGTGGCTTTTGAAATCGAGACGCTTGTCTCCAACCACGGTCAAAGGCTACGCCGAGGGGGCTTCCCTCCCGGTTCATTCATTTGCATGTGCTGAAGAAGAAAAGACATTCTCTGATCTCGTCTCCCCCCAGAACATCTCCTCCACCCTTCGCTTGCTCTCAGGAAGATACTGTCTGTGTCATTAGCACTACACGCTAAAACAACAAGATTGCCTGGTGTTATTGTTTCTGCTTAAGTATCTGTTGACACGGCACACTTCATTTGTCTTGAGAGTCGCACTGTATAGAAAAATTCACTTAATTGTGAAATTCGCTTTTCAAATGCAACACATTTGCAATCCTGCTCTTTGGGTTGTGAAGCATGGTGGGAAAAAAAGTGTTATTGTACCTCTAGGATTGGGTCCACAAACCATAAATATATATATCTTCTAAAAAAATAATCTTTTAGGTTAATCAAAGTGCAAGTGCAACCAGTGCAGTGATTTCTACTGAAGCCCGTTTCTGTCACTGAATAACAAATAAAAAATGGTTATTGCAACAATCTCACAATTCTGTCTTTTGTTCTCAGAATTTTATGATATAAACTCGAAATTGTGAGTCATAATGTCAGAATTGTGAGGTAAAAAGTCACAACTATGTGAAAAAAAGTCTGAATTGCGTAATATAAACTCAATTGTGAGTTATTAAGTCCAGTTACAAGTGGAAAAATATACTGATATATTCTCAGAATTGCAAGTTTATATCTCACAGTTCTGATCTTATATCTTGGAAATCTGACTTCATCTCTCTATTCCGACTATAAATCACAATTCTGACTATATGAAAAAAAGATCA
Organism: Enteromius argenteus; assembly: GCA_032357425.1. Taxonomy (NCBI): domain Eukaryota; kingdom Metazoa; phylum Chordata; class Actinopteri; order Cypriniformes; family Cyprinidae; genus Enteromius; species Enteromius argenteus. The sequence continues at coordinate 11,210,555 of JAUCMR010000043.1, read as the reverse complement.
TGCAATTCTGAGAAAAAAAAAGACAGAATTGTGAGATCAAAAGTGAAAATAACCTTTTTTTATTTTTTATTCAGTGGTGGAAACGGGCTTCAATAGATTTCAGAATCAATGATGCATGGAGCAGTGCAGTCCAAATCATGTACAGAACTCTGTGAGCTGGTTTATACAAAAACAAACAAACAAAAAACAGCGCAACCAATCTGATTCACGAGCAAAACTCTTGAGTCGGTTCTTTAAATGAATCAGAAATCCATACAGTGCAACCAGTGTAGCTCAATATGAAAACCATATGAATCTGAAATGAGCTGAGCTGGTTCTTATTAGTGAAACACACACACACACACACACAACAACAACAAACATTCAGTGGAACCAGTGCAGCATTATCCTCAAATGAACAAATCTCATGAGCTGGATCTTTTATGTGAATAAAAAACAAAAAAGGTGTAATGATCCAGAACAAATGCTTTCAAATACATTCTTCTTATGGAACAATAATAATGATAATAAAACATAATAAAAACAGCATAATCCCATTCCCGAGCAAATGACTCAGTTCCTTTAAATGAATCAAAAAACGTATAGTGCTACTAGTGCAGTCCAATTCCCAAATGAACTTTTAAGTAAAAATACAAATAAAATAAAATAACACAATTAAATAAAACTACAGTAAACAACGTAGTGAGAATGAATGAGGTTTAATGTCCATTCTTATTACTGAATCTAACAACAAATTTCCCCACTGGTAGCCTAGTTAGCAAACAAATGATTTTCAAAGCAGAGGCAATGTTGAGGAATCTGATCCAGAATCATTCAAATCTTTCCTCTTCATACATCCTGATGTTGTACCACTCATCAGCAGATATCCCAGCTCCCTGATTTAACCATGTCAGTGGGTTCAGGGGTGGCATTGGCCTTTGTACTGGACGGGACCCTCCTGTACCCCATAAATTCTAGCCGTCCTCCCTACTTCCTCCGTCTTCATCTAAATCTCTCTCCTCTCTCGACTTCTGGTCTCCGCTCCCCAGGACTCCAGGCACGTTCAGACTGCTAAACACCATCCTCCAGTGAGCTCAGCTCTATAAAAGCACTGCCAGAACTCAGCTGATAACCACGCTCTTAACTCAACAGCAGGTTTATCAGATGGGCAGTCGGTCAGGCTCTGGACGCCTGGAGACAGACAGTAGCTCAAATACAGCAGATCTGCCACCACAGCAAAGCCAGTTCACAACCAGGGAATATAATCGTGGACACACTCTCTCTATCTTTGAGTCTGCCGAGGCACAGTGTTAAATATCTTATAGTTCACATGAACTGTGAATGTGAACTGGGTCTGTCAAGCTCCAAAATGACCAAAAACGCACAATGAAAGTGGTGCATGTGACTTGTGCAGCATACTTCAAATCCTCTGAAGACATTTGTTAGTTTAGTGAAAGGAACTGATTGAAATCTTTGTGGTTATTCACAGAAAATCTTGACATAGTGTGTGAGGAGTAGATGTACTGTATGTAGATGTAACATTCGTTGAGGTTTTCCTTTAATTGAAATTATCTATTATGAAAGTTTTATTAGTCTTGATTATTAAAGCAGAGATTATTCAAATCTTTTAAAGCCAAATGATTAATTGCGATTAACCGCATTCAAAATAAAGAAGAAAAAAAAAAGTGTGCACATAATATATGTATGCGTACTGGGTATATTTATTATGTATATATAAATACAAACACATGCATGTATATATTTAAAAAGATATTTAGTTTTTACATTTTAAGTATATATATATACATATATATGCATATAAAAATATACATGTAAATATTTCTAAAATATGAGCTATATGTGTGTGCTTTTATATATACACAATACATATATATAAACCTTTTTACAAAAACTTTTATTTTGGATGCGATCAATTTTTTGCAGCATTAATATTTTTATGATGTTATGATAAATAATAGCCACAAGACCGTATGTGTTAACTTTTATGTGTAACGTTATATCTTACGTGATTCTAGAGCTTTTTTTGTCACGCCAATGTAATGTAAGGCAGTAAATACTGTCACTGCAATATAAAGTTACTCTTCAAATAAAACATTTTTACATTAAATTAAAATATAATATATTATAAGCAAATATTCCAGAACTATTAATTACATTTTACAAATAACTAACAAAAAAAAAAAGGCTTGACTCACATCATCACTTTAAGTTTACAGTTACATTATCTTTAAAAAGCGTGACAGCTGCTCTAAATGAATCTGTTGCAGACACACAACAAATTACGATTTGCACCACAACCAGCCCTGCTCAACACTTCAGTCTTGATCAATCATATCAGAGAGCTTGCAGCTTCTTCGAAATGCAAAGAAGCTTTTTTTTTTTTTTGGCAGACAGATAACATTTCAAACAGATAATCTAGAGCAGACGCATACGCTCGGCCTGCATTAATGCTGATTTATTCACCGCAAAGATGCTTTAGATATGCTGATACTAGTTAACCTGTTCCTGTACCCAGCAGTGAACATCACGACATGAATCAAAACCCCATTGAAAATGGGACATGATTTTTGAGTCATGCGTGCAGCTGGAGATTTCATATCGGGTTTCTAAAACAAGAGCGCACAACAATCTCCTCCAAACTGAACGCTCTGCTCACAAAAACAGCATTGTTTCATCAATCTTAAACATTCTTTTCAAGAAGTTAACCGAGACGGTCAACAAGCTGAGGACAATGCTTATTTACTGCACACACACATCTTCTACACAATTACATGTGATGGCATGTGCTTTTGGGCAAAGGAAGTTGATTTGGCTTTTTCAATAGGCCTTTATCTGCCACAAATTGTTTTGCAAGAGGTATTTTCCCATTCTCAGAAAACATCCAGCAGATGAAGGACTGTTTGTGGATCTGTTTGCCTCTTAGACGCAGATCGCAGAGAAGGATTTGGGAGATTGAGTGGCTAATGCTTCTGTGTGTTTACCCCCATCTTATTTTTGAGGGTATTAAATGGTCAGAGTTTATCCTGGATCCGTTTTCTTTCTGCCAAACATATTCAACTTATGACCTCTGATTCCCGAATACAGATTGATATTTTAATGTGAACACTGTACCCTCCAATTGCTTTGTTTTGAACATAGTTTAAGTTCTAACATAAGTTGCTAAGTTATGAAAAAGATAAACATACTAGCAAAACAAACAAAATGTTATTTTTTTATTTTTTTTCGTTGCATACCCTAAAGGCAGAGCTGGCACAAATAAATAAAATAAAAGCCTGCAAAAAACTAAAATATGACAATTTCGGTGCTAGCTTTTATTAACGTTATAAGCGATCATCATTAAAATCTTTAAAAAAAATAGAAATAAATAAAAAAGAGCGGTTTGACCCTCTTAAGGAACCAGATGACTCAGCAAAGATCTCTACTAGTGTCTCTCTTTCATTTTCTTTCTTTTTTGATGGTCTGACTTCCCCTTCTCCTGGCCTGACGTCAGAGTCCCACCGAGATCAAAAGAATAAAAGTGCTTCTCAAGCGCTTTGCTTCTACAGAAACTCGAGCTGCCTCAGGCCACACAGGGAACTTCATATGTAAAAATTTTAGCTGTTCACCGATAGTAAGTGAAACCCCTTAAAAGACAAAAGACCTTTGACACAAAAAAGGGTTTAGATGTACATTTTTATCACTATTCTGTGTTTAAAGTGCACTCCAAATCATCTCTGTGGCTTTTCCAAGTAACAGCAGCATCCCGGCTTTGGCTTCAGTATGTTGTGTTGTGTTTGTGTGTGTAGAGGTCGAGCGGAGGGATGGCAGTGACTGTGCCTCCTTATATGTGTCACCCGCAAAACCCTGCTCCACCCAGACCCCTGTACGGCCAGCACTTCACCCTGCAGGAGGTGCCCAACGGACCAGAGCTCAGCCCCAGCGGTAAGACACTCGTGTGTGTGTGTGTGTGGTCTGGTATATATGGTTTATGAGGACACAAATGCGTACGACATGGGTACTACAACATAAACATGGTTTATGAGAACTTCCTGTGTCCCCGACTCCTGTAAACCATACTAAAAAAACGTGTTTTATGAAATTCAAAAATTGCCAGTAGTTTTCTGTTAGGTATAGAGTTGGTGTAAAATACGGTTTATTATAGAATCAAGACAAAGTTTTTTAATCTTCTGGTTTATAAATAAACTTTGTTTGAACAATTATCATTAACATTTTTTTTTTAAATACTTTGTCCAGCACTTATTTTACAGATTATTAAATGTTGAAAACATAAATATAATAAACATTATATATAAATTACAGAATAAAGTAAGTTAAAAAAGATAATAATAATAATAATAAATTATTGTTATTATCATTATTATTATTAGTAGTAGTATTACAAATCAATTTGTTAACATTTGTTAAATTAAATTTAAATAAAATAAAACCCATTATTATTATTATTAATACCATTAAATTTGACCTTTCTTATAAACATAAACATTTTAAAAGTAAGCATTAACATATTTCCTTTTTTTTATATAATATACATTATTTGTTATTATTATACATTTTTTTATTTAGATATTAATTTAATTTATTTTATTTTATATTATATTTAATTTTTAAATTTTTTGCTAAATTCATTGGTTTATATCAGCTACAAATCTTCCAAAATCTTCCTTTATGTGTTTATTTTTTGTTCCTCTTTATAAAATTAAAATTAATTAATATTAATTAATATTAAATAACTTCCCTTTTCGGCCGACATAACAAATCCCTCTTACTTTTTAAACCCCTGCCCTTAATCCTGGCCCACTTTTCATTGTCCAGTCAGTTCCTAAAATCATTCCATCTAACACTTTATCTCATTAAAAGTTTAGTTTCACTCTAAAAACTCACTCTGTATTTGAGACAGAAAACTAGTTGCGAGTAGTTGATTGTAGAGTAAAGTAAAAAAGGCTTGACTCAGAATGAGGTCAGTACACTCTTGACACAATGTAAAGTTAAGGCCTGTTCGTGTGTGTGTGTGTGTGTCTGTGTGACTGTGAAACATTCATGCACGCAAACACACACTTCAGATTTGAGGAGGAGGAAACTGCGAGGCATCTGGTAAAAGCATCTCTTTGGGGGTCAATGTCCCCTTCGTCCCCCAGAGAACAATGTTTTCTCTGCCACACTCAGTGCATGTGTGGGTGTGTGTGTGTGACGTTGAATGAAGGAGGTGACTGCATGCTCTGGATTTTTTTGTCCAGGACATTCTTTTTTTAATGTTTATTCGAATGAGAACATTCCTTCCAGTGTTTGACATCAGCCTCCCTCCTTTTCGAAATGCCAGAAAAAGCGGCGACATGCGCCATCTGTGTGTGCATGTGTGTGTGTGTTGGGACGGATCCAGGAGTGGCACCAACTATCTCGACACCTCCCCAAACGGGACACAAGGCCACAAGGGTACGAGGGCACAAGGGCTCAGCAGCGGCCGTCCTTTTCCCAAGCCTCAGAGCCCCTGGGGGAATGGGCCGGGTCGGGTTTGATGGGATTTGCTGATGTTTGTTGCTGGAGCCGCTCACTGAAAGCCTCCAGCTTGGCCCGAGTACGTTGCACCATCATAAACAACGTCAACTGGAAAAAAATGACCTCTTGAACTCTTTCCTCGGAGGTGATGCATGTGAGCGCTCTGATGTTTGGCGTTTTATTTAATACGATGGGCCGTGTGTTTAGAGAGCTTCTGGAGGCCGGCAGGATCCAGAGACCGTTTCTTCAGTCAAGGGTGAGGCACGGTTTAGTCAGATCTCGCCTGTGTGAGACGGTAACCTCAAAACACACTCTTGAACTGTCATCCAAGCCACCGCGTTCAAAAACCGTTGGACTGCTACAGCTGCTAGTCAGAATGAAACAGGCCACCCTCCTGTCACCCGAAGATCTCGTCTGGAGCAGTTAGTGTGACTTCTTACCTTGTACTTTGATCTGAAGTCATGCAAGTATATGCAAGAGAGCAGTTTGAAGCACGCAAACTTTAAAAAAAGTGTTAACTTGTCACTTTTTGTGGTCTATTATAAATATATTAAAATACATGGCGTACATGTTTTCATGGAAAGAATATTAAATGCTCGTCAGTACATTCAGCAGCAACTTTAACTATATTTTATAGACAACAGAAGTAATTATGAAACTACATATGAAGTAATTCTAAATAGCATGCAGTTATTCTCTGAAAACACTGCATTCAGTTCACACTTAAGCATATTCTTTTGAAGTTTATTGTTAGGCAGGGAAGAATTCAGGTTAATTGGGGCATTCCCAGTCATCTCAATGCCAAAATTCCCCCAATTTATCTGAATTAATTCTATCTTTTTGGAAAGAGTAGAAGTACATTTAGGCAAATTGGGACAAGTTGGGATTTTATATTTGAAGGGTTATTCCAACACAGTCTCACAACCAACTTGTGCTAATTCGTACAAATTTGTACGTCCTAACTCGTACGATTTTGTACAATTTGTCTAAACACCAGTGAAGGGGTAGGCTCAGGGGTTAGGTGTAGGTTATTTGAAGAAATTTTTATGAATTGGCAACTTGTAAAATACGTACCATTTGGAAAAAAGTCGCATGAATTTGTATAAGTTAGGTCGTACAAATTTATATGAATTAGCCACCTCGTAAAATATGTACGAATTGCCGTGAGATCGGGCTCGTTATTCCACCCCAAAATGAAAATTTTGTCATTAATCACTTACTCCCATGTTGTTCTAAACCAGTAAAAGCTTTGTACATCCTTAAAACATGAACGTAATCTGTGGTTGTTTACACCTAGAGGAAAGTGTATGCATTGTGTTGTGATACTCTCTAAAATGGCGGAAGACGTAAGTCAGGGGGAAAGAATGGTTGAGTAAATTATGTTATTTTTGTTTTCTTTGCGCAAAAAAGTATTCTTATCGCTTCATAACATTCAGATTGAACCACTGATGGACTATTGATACGCTCTAAAATTGTGTTCAGAGGATTTTACGGGTTTGGAACGACATGGGGGTAAGTGATTAATGACAAAATATTAATTTTGGGATGGAGTAACCATTTAATGAAATTTGGCCATCAGTTTGTCGTTTAAACACACCTTTTGTGGCCTATCACACATGTGTTTAAATACATGGCAAAAGCTTGACATTAAAGTATATTTTAGTTTATAATAAATGCTTGTCGATACTTTAACCATATTTCAAAGACAACAGACGTAATTATGACACTATGATACATTTTTATTTATTTGGAAATAACATGTCATTTAGTGTCTGGAAACAGTCTCTCAATTTGTCTGTATTATTAAAAAATATTTAAGCTACTTGAGGGTGAGTACGTGATGACAGAATTTTCCTTTTTGGGTGAACTATTCCTTTAAATTCAGCCAATATCTGTGATTTGCAACATCATCTCTAATTTGCCCAAAGCTTAGCATCAACTTTTTGGTGTACTTTACGCTCCACTGTCAATCCAACAATCCCTCATACAATTTGCTGATTAGCTGCCATAGAGAACGAATGGGCACCGCCCGCTTTTTTTGCCTGCTTTTTACTAATTTGGTACATGACTTTATGATGCTAAGTGTTGGCTCAGAGCTGACAGACTCGGTTCGGGATTACGTCTGTTTTTCCGTCCCTTTCACCACAGCAAAATCTTTCGGAAAGACGTGACCAAATTTAGTTCCTGATGTAATTTCCAATGAAAAACCTGACTAAAATTCTTTTGACTACATGATTTGGCTTTCCAGACGTCATTTTTTCCCTCTGTCCTTTCTCAGTAATACCCAATCGCGTGCAAAAGCGTATGATGTTTAACACACCGGTGCATTATTGCTGCAAATGAAGGTGGAATTTATTCCGCGACTATTAGAAGCAGCAGGCCGGCCTTTAGCTTCCAGGTGTGCCGTGAAACGTGCCGCGTGACACACCATAACACACATAGACACGCGCAGACACCCACATGTTTTCAGACAGCTTCAGTCCTGCATCTGTAGGCTGCTGGCGCAGGTGCAGGCAGTTAAACCAGAGACACGCTGTAAACGGCTTTTGCGTTCGACACATATGGGACCTGTATGAGGAGAGGCAATGCTTGTGTCAGTTACTGCAATGTGTCACACACTGTTGCTCCTCAAGTCCATCAAGAAGTCATTATTTGTCTCTGTTTCACAGAGAACATACACTAGTAGACTATACTTTTCCATTCAGTATGCATGTGGCCATGTAACAAATAGAGCAGACTCTAGCTCTCTACAGTCAAGATGTGAATGCTGCTTATCACACGGTGTGCTTCCAAAGATAAACCAAGCAACCATTATCCAATAAGGGAGCATTTTCTGCATAAATTCTAGAGAAGTCTAGAGATTTACAAATGATAAAATGCTTTAAACTGAGCTGAGCAGGCCAGCTACACTCTTATCATCATCAGCCCATGTAAAAAATAACCATGTTGAATTGTATTTAATGTGCATTTGTAGTGTGCTTTGAATCTTAATAGTTTATGTTTGATATAAAAGGCCACTTTAAAGGGATACTTTACCCTAAAATGTAAATTTGCTGTTCATTTACTCACCCTTAGTGCATCCAAGATGTAAATGACTTTTTTCTTCAGTAGAGCAATACAGAATATTTTTACAAGAGTATTTTTAGCTGAAACCGTGGTCCTGGGTGATTCATAAAATGCAAGTTCACCCCTACCGTTACTTTGAGAGTCAAAAGAAGCATATCCACCTTGCTGTGAAAATAAATCTGCATTGTTTATCCTTTTGATCTTTCATTAAAAAAATATTTTTCTTATATGCTGCAAAAGATAATTGAGCTTCACAAATTAGGGAAGTGGCTTTAAGAAAAGAGCTGGAGCAGTGAA
>JAUCMR010000043.1:11184306-11201665 GCA_032357425.1 Enteromius argenteus | reverse complement strand
AAACAATGCAGATTTATTTTCACAGCCACCTTTGCTCAGATTTACCAAGGGTGTCAATATTAGTGGAGGGCACTGTAAATATATACATACTGATTTCTCTTAATATATATATATATATATATATATATATATATATATATATGGAGAGAGAGAGAGAGAGAGAGAAATCAGGAGTAAGGTGCAAAGGCACTTTACAGTTACCAAAAATATAACTTTTTGAGATCTACAGAGAACAAAGCAATTCATATATTTGCACATATAATGTATGAGAACTTTAGAGAGCATGTAAATACGAAAACCAAATTAACATTTTAGAAAAAATAAAAATCCTGGCTAGGACATCTCCAGAAATATGGATAAAGAGGATGAATGGTCACCCTTTTTATTATAATAAAAATGTTGTTTCCTCCATTTTATTATAATATTTAAAAATGTAACCTTTCTCAACTTCTCTTATTTGCAGGACTTCATTGCTCAAATTACACACATACAGAAAGCCCAATGACACAAATGTGCACACATACATACACACGTTCTCAAAGCTCCATCCATTAAAAAACACTCTGTAAACTCCCACATCTCTCTCACACACACACACACACTCACACACACACTCACTGACAGCTGTGTTATGCAGCTCTGGCATCACTGGCTTACATTTTACGTGATTTGACAACTGGACAGTTGAATTGAGGAGAAACTGCAGAGCTGATATTGAGAAGTGTGTGTATGACGTTGTGTGAAAGCACCCTCCAGTGTGTGTGTGTGTGTGTGTGCTAAGTCTGTATCTGTGTGTGTTTGGAGGAGAGTGCTGTCTCTGATGAGGGGCACGTCCTCGTGGGCCAAGGCCCATTTTTTCTGGGTTAAAATAAACAGACGACTGGCGGGGGTCTGGGGGTTATGGGAAAGGAGGAAACAGTGATGCTAATCAGTCCTGCACACACTTCCCCCAACTGTAAAACAAAATGAGAGAGAGAGAGAGAGAGAGAGAGAGAGAGAGCACTTTTAGCTGTAAGTGCGCATGAGTGAAAGTTTAGGACTACAGCTCCACTTTGCAAGGTCAAGTGTCGAAACTAACTTCAGTTCCCCTCCAGTTCATTTTATTTCTTCATTACGGTTTTCGCAAAGGCCATCCATGTTACAGTGTTACACAATCAAATGTATAAGCAACAATTACACAAGCTGAACATTCTGAATTTGCATAATTTAAGGGATTGTTCACTGAACATTTTGTCCTATATGTTCCATCTGTAGAGCATACAACATTTTAAAGGGATAGTTCACCCCAAAATTAAAATTTGGTTATTAATTACTTACCCTCATGTTGTTCCAAACCTGTAAGACTTTCATTCCTCTTTAGAAAACAAATTAAGATATTTTTTGATGAAATCTGGAAGCTTTCTGACTCTGCATAGACAGAAGCTTTTTATGGCCCAGAAAGGTAGTAAGGACATTGTCAAAATGGTCCATGTAAAATCAATAATGTCATGTAGCTGTGAGATTTATTTAAAAAAAATTATTAATTAAAAAAGCACCATACAAGTTTGTTTGTTTTGTTTTTTTAGCATAAATGTTAAATGTTTGTTAGTACATTCAGCTCCATTCAGATCCATTTTAATTGCATGGAAAAGAGCAGCTTGGACATTCTGCCTAAGTTCTCAATTTATGTTGCACAGAAACATTAAAGTCATACAGATTTAAAATAACGTGGGTGATTTAAAAAAAGAAAGGATCCTGAATGCACACGGGCCATGTATTGCAGCATTCCTGCAGTGTATGATGGATTGAATAGGCCAGCAGCCTCTGACCTGTCAGATCAATGGACTGAGGAGCAGCATGTGGCCTGTTGCGTGTGTGTGTGTGTGTAAAGACAGAACGACTGGGGGCAAAGACACCAAGAGAGGGGAGAACTAGAGAGGGCGAGATGGAGGGATGTAATTTAATTTGCCACACAATGGGGTGAATAGCAGACACGTGGTGGAGCTAATGGAGGAGAGAGATGTGCTTTTTAGCAGTGCTAATTGATAAGAAAGAGCTTAGCCTTTGTTCAAGCAGTCCCCCTCCCCACTGGTTTGGGACGCCGGTAAACCCCCATCTGCTGTCCAGGGTCCTCATTAATTCACCAAACACACACACACCAGCAATACACAAAGACAAGTGTGTCTGCTACATTTTTATGTGTGTGTGTGTTGATGTGTGAATGTTACATTGTTTCATGATCAGTATCACTGTGAGAAAGTCAGTCATAATCCTTCAGTGTAACTTTATTTTATTTTCCTGAAATGTGTTCTCTGGGACTTGTTGCTGGGACTTTGCTTTATTGCTTTGTTTCAATATATATTCCATGTCAAATGCCATCTTTAACAAATCTAAAAATAAATATTGACTTTTCTTACTATACATCATCACGTTGTAATTTTTAAATTCTTGATTTTGTTTTTTATTTGTCTTGTTTATCACTTTATTTGTTCATCAATTTATTATAAATTAAAGATGAAATAAATTAATATTATTAATGAATAATATATATATATATATATATATATATACACTGTAAAAAAAAACAGTTAAAAATGGCAGCTGAATTCGACTTTAAAGAATACAGTAACAACATTTCAGGTTTTACGGTTTTAAGTCAAATTTACAGTTACATATCGTACTAGGAAGTTGAGGAGGGAGGGAAGTTTACAGTTTTTCCCTGTAAATTTTACAGGAATTTTCCGTTGACAGTTTAACTGGTTTTTACCGAAGCATTGCCACATTTTTTTTACCGTTAAAATCACAGTAATTTTTTACAGTGTATTCAAATTGAAAATAATCTTGTTTTGTTTAAGTACAACACATTTTCAACACATACTGCATTATCCAAAAAACAAGAATGGATATTTACAATTTTTTTTTTACTTTTAGCTAAAACAACAAGACTGTGATCCATATAAATTATTCATATGATATGATATTTTTGGCCATTCCCAGTATAAATGCTGTTTGATGTCCAGCATAAACTCATCTTGTTAGCACCCGCTGATTCGTGATGGTAGCTGTTATACAGATGTTATACACTGCTCAGCTCTTCCCCAGCCTGATCTGATACCTCATAACCACTGAAACCATGACAACAGCACAGTGGCGGCGATCAGAGAAGCTGGGTCTTCCTCCAGCGTCTGACTGCAGCATAATGAACTCCTTAACACAGCCTGATTCCCCTCCTTCGGGGTAAATTCCCATACAACTATGAACAGTTCTGAGGCAAAGCACATGCTTCCAGTAAGTGTGACGTGCCAGAGAGAAAGAGACGTGTTTTTCCTTCACTGTATCCTGGAGACTGCTTGTTTTGGGGAGTCAACAACTTCTGATGTTGCTTGCGATCCAAGTTGGAGAATGAATGAATTTCGATTTTATGAATCAAGACCAAAACTCCTCCGTGTTCATGCAGAATTTCATATAATTCCAGAAGCGCCGGCCACCTTGAGGAGGTTTCTGAGAAATCCTGTTACCCTACAGTTAGCTGGTGTTTGGTTACATATACCAGACTTTGTTGGTTTGTACACAACAATTTTCCATAATACAGTGGCAGAAGAAGACAGAAGAAAATGAATCCATGACAAATATACACTGAACGCGGAATGATGTGTCGGTCAAATTATAACCGAAGACACAAAGTTAAGATAATTAGGATTTTTAAACGTCCCTTCTGTTTACCAAAACTTGACTATAAATGCAGTAAAATCAGTAATATTGTGACATATTATTACAATTTTGAATAGCTAATTTTAACATGAATGTATGTTAAAATGCAATTTATTTCTGTGACATGAGGCTGCATTTTCAGCATCATTTCTCCAGTCTTCAGTGTCACGTGATCCTTCAGAAATCATTCTAACATGCTGATTTGTTGCTCAAAAAAACATTTCTGGTTATTATCAATGATGAATGAGTCTTGCTGCTTCGTATATTGTGGAACTCATAATACGCTGCCATTCCAAAAGTTTGAACTCTCTATTAACAATTACAATAAAACAAGTATTACTGTTCAATCAAAAATTAGTAAGAATCAAAACAGATTATGAAACTGGCAAGAAAGCAACAAAGCCGTGACAGTCTGCAGGCTGGTCGTAGGCGTCCTTTCTTAAAAGGAGAAAAAGGGCCACTCAGCAACCTCTGGCTCTGATATTAGTCAGCAACCCCATTAGTCTTAATGGCCGCCTCTGGGCGCAAGGGAGCCTGCTCTGTCCTTTTAAAAGTACATACAAGGAGCTCATTAAGACTTAAAACAAAGTGGAGCAGTGAGAGGGGGTCGAGAGAACGAGTGAATGAGTGAGTGACAGAAGGGGGAGAAGTGCGAGATCTCCTCCTTCCATTAAGCTCCCTTCCCCCTTCCAGCTCTCATTGACGGGTTCTTGTGACCACAGAAGCCCCATAAAGGCTCAGCCATTTCCATAATCGCTCATATCTGTCGGATGAAACACTATCCAGACAGCTTAATGGACACTCTGAAGAATCCCTGTTTAAAAATCCATAGCTAATCAATAACGCTGGCTCCCCGGCCTCTCAGCACCGCTCACAGATGTGCAGAGACATACTCGCAGCCCAGTATTGACTCGGCTAATAGGGTTATTCTGAACGCAGAGACCTAGGCTGGTCGCGTTTCTTACCTCAGCTTTCCATCGCCGAAGCTCTTTGTGGAAAATCCGGGAGGTCAGAATTAGTTTTACGGAAACGCACGAATCTGCTCGTGACGTAGCTAAGTGTTCTAGGCAGCCATTCCCACAGTTGTCAAAACCGTTGGGCTCCACTTAGGAAACGAGCTGATCCGCGCATGAAAATTGCAGAGGCAATCTGTTACCGTGGCAACTAATTAAGTTAACGCAGTCGCAGGCCCTCATCCCTCCACCTCCATTCACCTCCTTTTAGACGCGAGTCAATCTTTGCTCAAATCCATAAGTAGGGTGATTCGATTTCTGAAATTTAATTTCAGCTGTTCACAACATGAGTCGAAACAACCAGATATATGTACGTTCACTGACGTTTGAGCCGTTTTAATGCAAATATAGTGGAATTTGTTTTTAAACGCTAATTGTAATTGAGTGGCAAATCAGCGTATTAGAATGATTTCTGAAGGATCTGAACAGTGATGCTGAAAATGTAGCTTTGATAACAGCAGTAAATTACATTTTAACAAATAGGCCTATTCACATAGAATAACACCTACTATGAATTATAATAGTACTGGATAATATTTACTTTTTTTACTGTATTTTTAATCAAGTAAATGCAATCTTGGTGAACCAAGATTAATAATTAATAATAAAAGGTTCAAGGTCCTTAAAATGTTCTTCACAGCGATGCCATATAAGAACCATTTTTGGTTCTACAAAGAAACATCCAGTCAAATGTTCTTTAAAGAACCATCTCTTTCTTAACTTTTTTAAAATCCGAAGAACCTTTTCTGCCACAAATAACCTTTTGTGAAACTGAATGTGTCCACACATGTTAAAGGTTCTTTATGGAACCATTTAGACAGGTTCTTATGGTATCGCGAAGCACCTTTATTTATAAGAGTGTATTAGAATGATTTCTGAAGGATTGTGTCACATGACAATGAAAACTGGAGTAATGATGCTGAAAATTTAGCTTTGATCACAGGAATAAGAACATTTGAAAAATCTGAAGATTCTTTTTTTCATTTTAAATAACCTTTTGCGAAATATAAAGGTTCCATGGATGTTAAAGGTTCTTTTTGGAACCATCAATGCTGATTGTGTGGGACATAAAAGTTTTCTTTCAAAAATTGTGGATTTTTTTTAATTAGAGGTGTCTTAAAGTTGGGATTCAGATCCAGCGCTGCTGGTGTGGCAAGAGGATCCTCTGTAAAGCCCTAAGTTGGGTTTTTACTGATCTAGTCAAGGTGGGCAGGAAATACGCTGAGGTGTTTATGAGGGCTGGGTCGAAGTTATGAGAGCACTCGTTACTTTCAGATCATTTGCAGACTATTAGCCAGGCGAGAGACGTGTCTTTTTATCCTCTTCTGTTGCTTCCACCGCTCCGGTGAGAGTTCAACTGAGCGTAGCCTCAGCCATTCACAATGACGAATGGGATACTAAAACACGAGCCAGCGCAGATCACACTGTTTATCTGTGTTTTTAAATAGACTGAATAGTTTTCTTGCCCTTGGCAAATAGGAAGTTCCCATAACTATTCAAGTGGTGATTGTGCCCAAGAAATGACCAAACTCGTTTCCAGGTCAGATGTAATCACAGCTTCGTGATCCCTGGTGACCGTACGCTAAAATGCAACGCTCCTTCTCACTGGTGGAGCTTCACTTTAGTGCAAAAAGAAGGGGTGGGGATGCAAAACACACTTCTCACATTCGAGAAGTGTTTACACTGATTTTTCAGTGGTGGCATAACTGTATTTACAAAGGACTCACAATCGTGGGAACCATGCACTGAAGTCTTATGCACAGCCAGTAGAAAACAAGAAGGTGTGCGCTGATTGGAATGACTGGCAAATTTTCATCTGGCTCTTAAATATGCAGTGCAAGGAAAAGGGTAGACTGAGATCAAAGAGCCAGAAGAATTCATAATTTTCTACATTCTGACACTCAATCAGTAAAATAGTCTATACTGACACATCTGTTCCAAAGTGCATTATCACTAACTTTGCAAATTAAATGAATAAATAAATAAATAATACTCATCTTTTTCCATGAAAACGCTATTTTACAAGCAAAATCATTAAGTCCTGATAGAGGAAGCCTTTACATACCTATATGAAAGCTATCTGTTAAATAATTATAAAATACATTTTATATAAAAATTTATTTTATTAAGCAAAATCATAGATAGAGGTAATCTGTACATACCTGTCTAAAAGCTATATATATATATATATATATATATATAATAAAGAGATAGGCTACTGTAGCTGAACTGTTAGCATTGAGCTCACAGCTGGTTTAGTGGACGTTCTGAAATGACGTGCAGCTGCAACGCTTTGGCGGCGCGTGCGTCGCGTCATCGGTCGCGGAGTGTAATTGAATTGAATTGAATCAGCGTGTAACGCCGCCCCTTTAGCGGATCAGCCTCTTCCGCGCCGCACACAGAACCGCCCTGGACCGGGGTAACTAACAGAGGGAGGGAATGAAAGAGTGATTGAGATAGAACGGAGAAAGACAGAGGGAGGAAAAGAGACGCTTCAATACTTCAGAGATCGGATCTTGTTGAGGGAAAACCTGTGTCATTTCTAAGAAACTCCAGGCACACAGACGGACTTTGGAGGACACATTTGGGACTAAAAACATACAAACAGACTTTGTACACTGAATGCGTGACAATGACGGCAGCTGTCGATATTAAGCCGTTAACTATAATAAAATCTGAAAAAGTAGACGGTAAGTGCTCTAATCGTTTTCTCATCTTTGTTGTTTTGATTTTAGATGATTGCAAAACGCGTATTCGTCACTTGTCCAGTCATTTATGAGTAACTTTTGTGCACACTGAGGTAATGTCTATGCATTGAAATCTAGATAATGTAGCTTACGGTTATGATTTGATGTCAGACAGAAATTTTCCGAAACTCGTTGCAGCATCTAATGTTTTTGATCAGCGAGTGATAGACAGGTATAACAGCCTGCACGCGGCGCTCCAGATGTGCCAGCCGTTGATTCAATGCTATACAACAAGTACTTTGTTATGTAATATATTCATTCTAACCTATTGGTTTTTACACAGCTAAGTGAGCACACGTAGTTTACTACTAGCCTTTCAGACAAGTAAGTGAATATGTTTTATATGTGTTCAACCAGGGAGGGAAAACTGTTTAGTTGTTCAGTAAGACCCAAAACAAAGTTGCATACAATGGACTAATGTAATGTTGTATTATCAGGGAGTTGTGGAAAAGGGTTTCAATTAATACAAGAATACATAGCTGCATTTTAGTTTGTTACATTTGTTACCCCCCTTTTTTCTTCCCTTTTTATTATGTTAATCATCCAGATACACATTGAGATTGATTTATTTTTTTTCCCCACTGGACACAGATATAACTACAGACATGATTGCATGTGTTCTGATTATGAGACAGCAATAATACATTACAGGAATCAGAGATAAAGAGTATTTGTATTATGACGTGTTTTACATGCTTTCTTTTATGGAGCGTTCAAATTGGAATGAAACACCTCTGGTCATGTGACTACTTCTACCAGTCATATAAAAATGTTCTTATGAAATGTAGTCAATCCTCACTTTTAGTTTGCAACTCTGTAAATTTATGCCACAAATGTTACTGGCAGGATAAAATGGGTAGTGTGTTGTTGCTTTAGTATATTCAGACCATATTGTTGTCTGTCTTTTTAATCCGTCAAACAGCTATACTGATATCGTGTGCAAACTCAACTCGGTGCAAGAATGAGAGCAATGTAATCGTTTAGCAAATACTGTACATGAAGAGTCTGACACCAGGCTTATGTTGACTGCCACACATGGCCTCTAATGACATGACACACTTTACTGCTTTACATAGTCGTGTTTCGTTCCATGCATGACCAGCAAGCTTGAATTTTAACTACAAGTGTGATTATTTTCGTGTGAAGCTGACTTTCAGAACATTGCGTCATCTAATGTTCTTGTGCATTAAGTTCATTATTTGGTCATTGGCTGAGCCCTGGGCTTTATTTCCTTTTATGCAGATATTGTGGGCCTCCTTGTTATTGCGTGATTAAAGTTTCATCTTTCTTTCTTTGTGTTTTGATGTGAGTGTGCTTGTGCAATCTCACGCATGCTTGTCATGGTAGGGAATTTCCCCTTTGGCTAAAGAGTGGTCAGTGTCAACTGAATGAAGTTTGTCATGATGCTGCCTCACTGTCCATTCATACCACATCCATTAACCCCCACTGCTGACCCAGCCCGGCTCTGGAGGGGCTGCATGCCTGACCAAGGCGAAGGGAGGGAGAGAGGGAGGAAAGATGCCATGCTGGTTAAGCAGTCAGCAGTCTAACACTCCCCCACTGTACTCCTGAAGACTGGAAAAAATGCGACGAGCATGCAAGTGGGATGTTAGCCCATGTCTCGGCCCGGTGGACTTTTTAAGAATATGACCCTCTTCTTTGGCCCGGAAGGGCAGGGTGAGTTCAGTGGCCGCTAGTTTCCCTACGATAAAATGCTGACTGGCTTTGACCACAGCTGGTGGTTATACACGCATAATTCTGACTCCCAACCCCTCTTTCTCTCTCTCTCTCTCTCTCTCACACACCACCAGCTGTTAATACACCATGGAAAAAGGCATTCACCTTTGCAAGCATGTCAGAACGAAAGCTAAAACATAATGATTTCAGCGTGATATGCAAGATGCGATATGAATCATTACCACGCTTGCATATTCTCGCATGCACAAGGGCCTGCTCTCTTTTCACACACAGTTGCAGAGTTTACATTTACAAATGCACTGGCACATGACCACGCGCAGACACTCTCCAACACACATGTACAAGCTTTCTCCTCGCATGGAAAAACAGTTGTGCGCTGTTAAAAAAAAGTGCTGATACTTGCAGCAGGGGTTGCCAAAATATTGTGCTATCTTGCAAAACAATTTCTCAAGACGAGCTCCCTCGAGTTCAGTCAACCGTGAATGTTCAGGCCAGGGTGAACGGAGTGCACTGGCAGAGACTGTACAATCCACGTAAGACATGTTTACTGCTGGTCTGCTACTTTAGTCTTCAGGAAAAAAGGATATGTGCACCTTGTGGGTCCCATGTTCAGCACAAAGTGCTAGGAGGAGTGTAGAGCTCAGGCAGACTGGCACAAATGATAGTTTCTAGCATGCACACGTCGTTAATGCAGAGAGGCCGTAGACATTAAGCACCTGATCCCCGTTTGTAATGGGTTTTAAATCAAGACAAGAGAGCTGTGTCTTGAAGACAACGGCTAGTGCAAAAACAAGCCCACCTTCCCCCGCCCCCCATTTGCTTTTTGACTCTGTTTATACAAAAGTGATGAATGGTTGAATTCAATCAAGAGTCACACAAAAGTTGTTTAGAGTTCAGCCAAGATTATCTGATTTACCCCGGAGACATGTAGTGCACGAAGAGACAATGGGACCTACACAAGAACAAGACAGCCTCGATAAACACACTTACATTCATTAATGGAATTGCTAAAATAAGATTGCGTATGGAGTTAGCACAAAACAATCTCCAAGAACACACAGATAGCCTGGAAGCAAAAGTGTTTACGTGGCAAAGCTTGACCTGCTTAGGAGACCACAAGTCATTCACAAGTTTGAATCATGTTGTAATGAAAGCCTTATGGTCAAAGGTAAACCCATGTAACATCTGCTACCAAAATGGCTAATGCTGCTCCTACCCAGTCAGGTTTGCTGCGCCAGAAGTCTTCAGCATCTTCTGAGAGCTTTGCTTTGAAAGGGGTGTAGTCAAAATGCTTGACAACGGGGTCACTCCTTTCATCTTTGCCCAAAGACTACTTAGCACAGTGAAATGAGTCAGCAACAACATGAGAGACAGCCAGGGGTCACCTCCCACTCATTTCAGCCTAGAGAAATAACCCTTGATGAGGGTATCTGGTCTTCCCTTTCTCCCTCTCTCTGACTCTGTGTCCATCTCAGGGTTCAGCGAGTGACAGGAATGTCTGAGGACTGGGTGGGCTGCCCATTGGCTGCGTTTATCTGATTAAGACACTGCGCTCTCTCTCATCCCAAACCCCCGGTTTGGCTCCGCTCGTACACCCTTGCTTTAAATACCACATACTGAACGCTAATAGAGAAGTATACAAGTGTAAAGAGATTATTCAAGTAGGCAGTCATCTTCAAGGGTGTATCTCAGAAATGGCCTGGATTCCAGAGTTGCATAACAGATAGGTTTCTGTAATGTCAGACTCTTCACACTTTCACCAGGCCTAAGCATGCCTTGCCTACCTGACAGCTGTGCAAATATGGACCCTGGCAATCAAGGCTAGTTTGATGTGGGGTTTTATAGTTTGCTGAATAGTGAACGAGTCACTTTGAAAGAATTTACTATTGTGAGGTGTAGGGTATAGACGCAACTTCATATTTGACACTTCACCAGACTCAGGCCTTGAGGCTACGATGAAACACAGTTAGATCACAGTGTCTTGCCTACTGTTGTGAATGACTCCCCCTTCACAGAATGTCCACTGGGTACATGACTCCCCTGTCAAAAATTCTTTCTGGTGAACACACGTTTTTATTGTTCCTTTTAAAGTGTAGTCATCAAAGGGTGAAGGGAGGTCTTACCCTTTATTCCTTCAAGTTATTGGTGCAAGCTTATGGCACAAACAAACGTTTTCCGAATCGTTACATGCGTCAGAATGACTGAACCATACGTCAGTGCCGTAGCATACTTGTGAAAGCCGTTCTGACCCACTTCGCTGTGTTGCAGTTTTAAGTCTTCCCAATAGTTATCTCTGACCCTGCTTCTCTGAACTTCAGAAGACCAAAACAAAAGCAAAAATCACAGCATGTCCCAGAGCAGGGAAGAAATAACAACCACGGTGTATTTTTTTCCCAGCATTTTACAGCACCCATTTTCTCCCCTGTGTTCCATGTCTCTCTTTTTTTTTTCCCCCTGCGTTTGTCTCTCTACCGTCTGCGGGCCACATGGGCTCTCGCCTCGTCTCCCTGGCCCTGGCGTCTGCCTATTGCTGTCTTCTCATCCCCGCCGCGTGCTACAGGCTAATTACTGAGTCACAGCCCCTGCCGTGCTGACTCCAGCACCCACCCCTCCTCCAACAAGACATTAGCCCTACCCAGCCCCTCCAAGGCTCTCTGGTGGGCTCTAGACCGCCTCCTGGGTGGTGGGAGGCCCTTGAGGTGAGTAAGCCAGCCGGACCGGTGCCTGTCTTTCCATGCCACTCTTGTTTTTCTCTGTGGCTGTTTTGCAGATGTCTACCAAATACAACGCAGAGGGTGGCGTCAGATCTGCTTTTGAGATCAGAGCGGCATCCCGACTGGTTCTGGCTATGTGTCTCACAATTCAGGGAGGTAGAGGAAAACCTGTTCCCAGATTCCAGTTTCCCACCGGTGTATGCGCTTTCACCAAGTCACCTGTTTTAGGGCTCAGTAGTCGGAGCTGGTTTTGTAATTATCCTACTTTTGCCTCACCTCTTTGAACACAGTTCCTACCTTAGAGGCACATTGACGGAACACTCTTGGCTACCATTCTGGTTACATGTGAGATCTTAGGCTGTTCTCTGAGGTCCAGGTGTTTGGCTGTGGCTAGCTTTACCATCTCTCTTGGTTTGTGAGTGCTACTTGATGTACAGCTGAGTACAAGGCACATGATCCTTGGCAGTCACAAGAGCCGCCACAGCTGGGACTCTTTCTCACTCAGCCTTCTCCCCGCTATCTACATATTTCTGACAGAGAGGCTCTGCTCGGGCGATTTAGGGACAAGAGCGGTTAAAGAAGTTCTGTGTAGGTGTCTGGATCGGATCCAAGAGGCGGTCGTAATGAGGGCTAGTCTTTGACATTGTACACTTGCACCAGTTGAGCATGGTGGGATTTGACAACTTTCTCCTTTCTCCCCTTTCTCATAAAACCATATTTAGTTTGACTTTTTTTTTAGCTTGTGAGAGTGTTCAAATGAAACGTGTTTAAAGCATTTTAAACTGTTCCTTACATGGTTGAAAACTGCAGAGACTTAATTTGACATGTGTCTCTGCTTCTGCTTTCTGACACACTTGATGTTGACATTTGTCACCATAGAGGATTTTACTGAAATGATCGTCACTTTGATGATGTGTTAGCACACCGTTGTGCTGTGCGGTTTAATGTGAATTTCAGAACAATTGTGCATCTTCTTTTCCAGCCATCCATTTATCTATTTTGGGCTTGTGAACTCTTTTCATTGCTACAGCTTAATTGTGTAATTGGTCCATTTAGAAGTGAACTCAAAGGCACACTGGTTTTTAGGTCACAAATACAGAACAAACTCACACAAAAATCCCGTCCACATTAGCGATTGTAAAACAAGGCAGGAATGTGTGGCACGATACATAAAAACAATGCGGTCTGTGGGGAATTCATTTACCGAGAATGCATCTGTTGGCCATCGGCTGGTTCCACAATAGCAGAAACCATTGGCCATTAGCTTGCTAATTGCATGCAGAGCTTTCCTTCCTTCATTTCCCTGATACTGAAAGCTGCTTGCTCATAAACTTAGCTCAGGCATGACGACTACTCATGTATGCGTTCACTTTGATCAGAAATGCTTTTGGACTTATTTATAACCAGTGCTGGAAACATGTCTCCCCCCCCCCTCTCTTAAATTGCTGCAATTTCAGGTACACTAAGAGGAGGTTATTGGAGGTTTCTAGGAAGAATGTCGCTGGAAGAGTAAACTGTTTGTCAAGATGAGCATTTGTTTGTTCAGAAATCTAAACAGTATGATTTCACTGATCCAAGTGCACTTGTGGTCTTGTAGAGGTGTTCACTCCTGTGATGCAGTTACCCTCTCACAATTTGCATGCTGCAAAACGCCTCCGCTTTACTTTGCAATATGCATAGTAGCATCACTATACATATCTCTGAAATGCATAGCATGACAATTGTGGGCATGAGTGCACAAAAAAACAATTCATCAGACCTAGATTGTGGTAATGCAGACACTTCAGATGTAGGTACAATAGTGAACAATTTACTGTATGAGCAAGAACTTGCCAAAACTGCCCAATTTTAAAGTCATCCCTGTCAGTAATTGTAGTTTTAATGCCTAGTGTGACACAATGATGGCGATGTGTGTGAGACCAATAGTGAACCCGGGGCACCCACTGGCTGGGTCTCTAAGAATAGCCACAGTGTTCCAGGGCAGGAAAGCCCCCAAAGCGTGACCCGGGCAGGGTGGACGGACTCTGCGCTGCCTTTGGGAGCTCGATCGTGGGCCGCTGCTATTCCTGTCTCGGGCCGGCCCGGTCTGCATGCTTTCAAATGGAAATCTAAACAGTGGGCAGAACAAGCACTTCTCTCACTGAATCCCCCACCCTTGACCATGCCTTGTTCAGCATGGACCTGCTGCGTGAATGGCCCTCCTTCATGCAGGCCAGGTTTAACAGTCTCGCTGTCACACGCTCTGAGAAAGATAGGGCAAGAGATAAAGAACTGAAGGTGTTTTATGGGCCACACTGACACCCTGCTGCGACCATGCATAACTTTTTGCGGGTTTTTTGTGTCCTTTGTACTGAGCTCCACATTCTTAAATGACTTTATTTTCAGACTGGAATTTGATGGCATAGGCATCTCCGAATTGAAACAGAAAGCAAGCAGGGTAAGATATGCTAATTTGACATACAGACACAAATACACCAAGCACAAGAAAGCATTCAGAACTCAAATACCATCCAGACTATTGAGGGCCTCGAATGAGCTATTTGGCTTTTATTACACACCCACTTGCTCTCTCTCATGCGTTTAAGACAGACCCCTCACACACATAAATGCAGACACACAGTTCTTTGAAGTGTGTCTAATCTTAGAACGGACTATTAACACTATCATCAGTGTGTGATCTCTAAGGCTGTAGATCGGTCCTGGCTAGATGTGTGTATGTCATTAAATCACTGAACATGCTATGAAAAACACTGAATGGGCGGAGACCTGTGCTCATGCCAGCAGTGATGTCATCCCTTCAGGGACTCCATTCATGTTGTCACGGATGCTCTCACATTACAGATAAGTGAATCATCCAACCCCTCCCCACCACACCCGACTCCATGAGACCACTAGGGCCTCATGACCATAATCACAATTTCACAGCCCCCTGACTAATGCATAGCTGAGACAGGCCCACTTGCATCCACACCACCCAATACACACCTGCACTGTTTTCGCACGATATGAAGGTTTTCCGCCTGGGACTGTGTGGCTCACACCCAAGATTTTTCGGCTTAATGCGGTTCGGTAGACAGAATTATCAAGGATTCATATCTACGGCTATTAGCGATGTTTAGTTACTCTCTATGGTAATTAATACAATGCTCGTTTCATTCATTGAACTTCACATGCTGAGCTAATGATTAATTGCTTCACAGAAGAGCATAATTTTGGAATGACTATGTGATCAACCGTGCAAAGCCGATTTGAAGTTTAACCACCATTTAAAGCAGTCAGTCAAGCTACGCTTGGAAAAAAAAGTTTTTACATTTCAGGTATTTAAGGGAACATTATGAGAGTATAACTCTTGAAATGAATACTTAAAGCCTTTATGTATAATGCATTATAAAAGTAGCATTGTGCATTGTTCAATTTAATGAGTAATTGTAACCAGAGTTAATATCAGTTCATTGTTACACTATGCATTTCATTTAGGACAAGATATAATGCATTACAACACACATTATGAATAATTATAATACATAATACCTTTAATAACCCTTGATAATGCAGTACACAAAAAAGCTTTAAATAAAAAAAAATATGGTGATGAATATTAAATTAAATATTTGTCTTAAATGAATCAGTGAATTGTTTGTTTGATTTAAATGAACTGTATATTTGATCAGTGAATCATTTATTGACATGAACCTTAAGAACGGACAGACGTACTAAAATGAATTAGATTTCCAGTGTAATATGCGAGCAGGCAGAACGTGTTTTTATGACTGTGATTGGCCAATAATAATGTTAACGTTTGCATTCATAGAATGCATCTTCCATCTCTTTCGGTACATGCAGCATGCAGATTAGATCTGATGATATGAAGCTTTTCTTTGAAAACAGCTCACTATCCTTTCCCTTCAGGTGTCCTCACAGAAATATGGTTTTCTCCCAGTGAGCATGCAACATAATACAAGTGAACCATACAGATACATACATTAACAGAAATAATTTTTTTTTTTTTTCTGATTTGATTTCCATAGCGTCCTCTTAGTGCACAGATTCAGCCGTCACTCTGCTTTCAATTTTATATAAATATGCAACCATTTCAAATCACCAGGCTGCTTTTTTTTTTTTTGTTCAGAAAGCACTTTGCATTTTTCACTAATGCAAAAACCTCACCGCAATTTGTGTGTTATATTTGTGTTCTTTACGGAGAAAAAAGGACTTTGCACTTTACCAGGGTCTTCTGGAGTCTTTCTCAGCAGTTCTGGCCTTGTATCATCTAATGTGAAAATGGGCCTCTCTTCTGCATTGAATGAAGCCGCTGACGTCCAGCTGGTAGAATGGCCTCTCTAATGCGCAATTAAACACTGTAAATGGAGACTGCAGCATCTCGCTCTAATCAAATCACACGAGAGCCCTGCATTGTTCTTCTCCATTTAGACGCTCTGCGTAATGCATCACCGCAAGTCCTTCCCTGTTTGAGTCAAGCGGGGTTTCAGATCAGGAGAAGGAGGTTAGGAGGGACAGCTGTTGTGCATTCCTGGCTGGGTTATGTCGTGATGTGGATCGACAACAGTGAGCGCGAACCCATACGGCGCCCAGGGCTGGCAGTTTCAAAACCGCGCAGAGATGCCAGAACATCTGGGTGTCAGTAGAAAAGCAGTCACAGACGGTGAAAAAAAAAAAAGACACAAAGTGTGGGCTTTCCACAGTCTGGACTGTGCATTTAGCTCCCGGACAAATTCATTGTGTCTGAGTCACAGCTCAGGCCACCAGTAATAGTATAACCACCCCTCACCTTGTGTTTTTGATGGCATTACTGTCCCTTCAGCAAATTCTTCGCTCAGCTTTGTGACATTCTTCAAACCCTCAGGGGTTTTTTCCTAGCCCCTCTTTTTTTCTCGATCCGCCACCCCGGCAGTCCTAATTGGATCAGTGGAAGTCATCGGGCACTGTTTAACTCATCAAAGCCCTCTCTGTGTCCTGCCGGGTGCCCACGAGCAGAGAGGGCGAGCTTTCCAACACTGAGCTGTCTGTTCGCCAGCCCGCAGCCTGCTGTGACATCATCACCCCTCTGCCACGACCTCTGACCCCTTACTATTGACCCCTGCCAACAGAGGCCCATCTGTCTGTGGCTGGAGACGGAAATGGGACAGCTTGCTGGGCGGAAGGGATTGTGGGAAGGTGGTCGTGGGTGTAGAATCTGACCTGTGTGTTTGCACACTGTCCTTGGCTCTGAGCAGCGGTTTAGGAGGTCAGGTTGGAGGTGGTTGATGTGTGTAGGATAACTACGTATATGATGTAATTCTTCCCACTGATTAACTGACTTCTGGTCTGGAGAGTTATTTTGTGGAAATTAAACTGATCTGGGATTTTTTTGTTTTGTTTACTTGTTTATTTATTTTTTATAATATGTGTTTTTTTGCGAAGTAATGCAGTTTCTTTGATTAGATTTAGCTTTACTTTAAGTAAAAAAACAAGTAAAATAAATTATATATATATATAT
>JAUCMR010000043.1:11100149-11184276 GCA_032357425.1 Enteromius argenteus | reverse complement strand
TATAAATATATTTTTTCCAATTGATGTGAGTTGAGTTTGTTGTTTTTGTAAAGTGTTTTATATCTTATAACAATGGAGTATGTTTCATTTTTTTCTTCCTTTTTATACATTTATTTTAGTTTTCTTCAAGTGAAAACAAGTAAATAAAATGAGCAAAATAATAATAATTATAATAATTTATTATTGATACATTTAATTTTATACATTTTCTGACTTTTTCTGACATTTTATTATGTTGCTTTAATTATTTTGTGAAATGTAGTATGATTTTTCAGATTGTGAAATACAGTATATCTGCCGTTAATCTCAGATTATGTGATGATGACATATGTGTCTGTGTTTGGTCCAACAGATCTGGAGTGTGCGGATGTTCCTTTATTGACTCCAGGAAGTAAAGAAATGATGTCACAAGCTCTTCTGGCCACATTCAGCGGCTTCACCAGGGAGCAACAGCGGCTCTCCATCCCAAAAGGTCTAACTCTACAGCACTTACATCTAAATAAAAACCCTCTCTAACAACTCTCTAGAGTAAATCCTATATCCATATTTCTGTAGCTCTCTCTCTTTAAGGGAAAGTTCCTGGCTCAGTTTCTGCCTAAAAAGAGATCTTGCTAGATAGGCACATGGCACTGCGAAGTAGCAGAGGTTATGAATTATGCTTCCCAAACTATGTTAGACCGCAGGATGGCTTTACTTGCTGTGTCTGGGGAGGCTGAAGTCTGTGTCGGCTCTGCATCTGTCTGGAAATAGTAGTAGTAGAGCATGCACAGCAGACAGAGAGAGAGAGAAAGGGTTTGTGTGTGGGTCTGTAGGCTAAAATTACAGCTGTTTCAGTTCCTCTCATCTTGGCATCACATTTATAGCAAATCAGCTGATAATTTCATACAAGCCAATGGAAATGTGACTATAATATTGCATGCATCAGCACTACAACTACACAATATTACTGTCTTGATTATGGTCATAGGATGCTTGAAACATACTGTATCTTTCTTTAATATGATGCAATCTGTACAATATGTGTTATAAATAAAAATTATTTTCTCTAGACCCCCGCCTGTGGACAGAGGCCCATGTTAGAGAATGGTTGACCTGGACAGTAAATGAGTTCAGTCTGAAGAACGTGGACTTCCATAAGTTCAGCATGGACGGGGCCAACCTCTGCGCTCTGGGCAAAGAGAGATTTTTGGATCTGGCACCTGACTTTGTGGGCGACATCCTCTGGGAGCATTTAGAGATGCTACAGAAAGGTAGACATCCTCACAACCTCATTTAAGATGCCAGTCATCAGCCGCTGGTACTGTACTATCACTGACATAATGTTAGCATTTTTCTTAATTTTTCTATTTTTTTTCTTCTTAAATTCTTGAGAATTTAGTTTTTTGTAATTTTGTTGTGGTTTAATAATAATAATAATAATAATAATAATAATAATAATAATAATAATAATAATAACAATAATCAATAGCTATTATACAATTTTTTTTTTTTATATCTATACTTTTTATCTGTATGTTTTTAGGTTTTAGATATTTAAGCACTTAAACGAAAATTAAAACTGTTGTATTGACAACAGTTGTATATTTAGCGAAAGTAAAAATAAATAAATAAATATATAATTAAAATGCTTTTTTTATATTTTAGTCAATGGTAATAACCCTGTCTTCAGTAAATTGTTATTATCATTTTTTATTATTTATTTATTTATTGTTTAATGACTAATTTTAATGTTGATAAATATTCCGTTAATATTTATTCAATATTTTTAAATAATTATATGAATACTTATAGTATTAATGTATTTTAATTCCTATATTTTAATTTTATTTAGTTCTGCCCACAAAAGTTCATTAATCTAAATTGAAAACTTGTCACAGGTTTCAATATTTCCCTTTTTTTTTTTTTTGCAACAATATTTATTAAAATGTGATTCTAAATAGAAAATCAGAAAATGCATGATGATATTAATAATAATAATAATAATAATAATAATAATAATAATAATAATAATTATTATTATTATTATTATTAATGTTATAAGCAGCTGCTTTGCAATACATACTTCAACTTAGAATGCTCACGCATTAATATCGAATTTGATAGATGTATTGGAAAGTCTGAATACAGATCATCCCATTGGAATTTCGAGCTGTAATGTTATTTAGAATGTGCCTTTTACAAAAGCACAGCAAATCATCTTTAGCAGATATTATCATCTAAATTGTATAACGAGTGCTGTTATTTGTCGTGTCAAATGCTGGAAGCATGCATGAGGTTTCACATTTTGAAAGCCTGTAAAGTCAATTCCACTCTGACACACATTTCAAAGCAGTTTCTGTTGCACTACCTCGAACAATCTAATCTGTTATACAACAAGCTAAGATTTAAAAGCATGCCTGGGTTCAGTGATGTGTGTCCTTTCTTCACACAGAAGACCCGAAGCATTTCCCTGTCAACAGCTTGACCTCCAGTTTCCAGGAATCCCGTTACCCTTCCGACTACTTCTTCAGTGAGTATCAGTCCTTTCTTTCGGTTCATGTCATCACGACACGTTCAACACTTTAGTCATGACTCTACTAGATGTTGTCTGGAAGTGAAGGCATTTAAAGAAAACCTTTATGACTTTTGACACATGCCTTAAAGGAAAATTTCATTCATAAAATGTCTGTATTAACTTACGTCATTCAGTTCTTACTTTATTAATACAGAAAGAGTTGTTGCTGTACCAAAAAAAAAAAAAAAAAGTAGCATGAACGTTCATTTATGAATTTATCAGGAATGCAGTGATATTGAAAACAGATGATTATTTTCTGGTTATAAACAATAATGTCGCTGATGTTAATTATTTTGTTTAAATAGCTAAAATAAATAAAAATTATAATCAGTTGTTTTCAATGCTACACGTGAATTTAAGCATCACAACATTATAATATACAGTAAGAAAAGATTATATTTATTTAATATTTGTGTTAGTGTCAATGTTTGCTAATACTTTTTTATATATATTTTTTGATATTTTTATATATATATTTTTACATTTGTATTTTTTGTCTTTTAAAATAATTTAAATAAAATAATAAAGTAAAATAATTTTCTTAAATATAATATTAATATTAAAGATAATATTTAATTAGAAGTGATTATTAATTGTGATTAATCACATCCAAAATAGAAAAGAAAATGAAAAAAAATACATAATTTACATGTATATATTTATATCCAACAAAAACTTTTTTTTTTTTTTTTTGATGTGATTAATCTTTTATTTTATATAATAAGATAATACTAATAATTACCCTGGTGCCAACAGTCTGTGGTCACTATGTCATTTTATGGAAGAGGTCTACACAAATAATTCTTTTTAAATTCGTCCTCTCTCTGTCGATCCTTCCTCCAGACTATGGCATTGAACATCCTCAGTGCGTTCCTCCGTCAGAATACTCAGAGCCGAGCTTCATCACAGAGTCCTATCAGACCCTGCACCCGATCAGCTCAGAAGACCTGCTGTCGCTCAAATACGAGAACGAGTATCCCAGCGTTATACTGCGAGACACACCTCTCAATCCGCTGCAGGGAGACTACTTTTCAGTCAAACAGGAAGTTGTGTCACCCGACAACATGTGTGTGGGTCGCATTAGCAGAGGTGAGTAAGGGCCAAAGGTAACACGTTTCGATGCAAATGAAACTGCCGTGTTTCATTATGCGAGGTCTAGATCAGTGTTGCACAGTTTTGAAATTTAAAAAATCCCATGGCATGCCACTAAACATATTTTCAATGTGTGTATATATATATATATATATATACACTGCCCTCCATAAGTTTGTAAACACCCCTGGCAAAGTGTGGTTTTGGATGAGATCAGCATAAATCCGTATAATTTTTTGGTGCACATACTTTACATTAAAGTAACTTGACATTATCATTGAAGACCAGCAATAATAATTTTCATTTTGATTGCAAAATAATGACAATATATACATATCAATGTTGAGTAAGGCTGGGTATCGAGTTTGATACTTTTTAGGTACCGACCGAATTGCCTCGAAAAACATCTCGTTGTTCGGTACCCAATTTCGATACCTGAAGGGGTTAATCTCATCACTGTCAGTGAGCCAATGAGACTGCAGCACTAGCCAGTGTGTTTGACCAGAAGTGTGTAAAATAGCCGTATGCTATTTATATAATTTACACGACTGCACTTCATTTCTGTCTCTTCATTAAGTTGCGCTTTCTGTATCGCTCACGGCACAGTTCCGTGACACACACACACACACACATATACATAAACGTGCGCGCGTCGCACACACAAGTGAGCACACTCCCCCTTTCAATAGTATTTGTCAATATTTAACCCCAAAAAAGATGAATTCTGCATGTCTCTGTGTTAATGTATGGTGCAGACGCGCGGTTTTGTTTACTAGCATACTGACCTGTGCGTGAAATCTCACTAAATGAGGACATAAATACAGTAGACAACATAAATAACATCTCCAGAACTGCTCCGAGGGTTACTTCAAGAGCATTTGACCGTTTCATTTGAGTAAATCTATGGTCATATCATGTACACACAGAACTGTGAAGGTATTCAAGGCAAGCCGTCAAAATAAAAGTTGGGTTTGGACACGGCAGCAGAAATATTATTCAGTAGAATGGACATAATAGGCTGCTACAAAAATTATTAAACCATATTTGTTCAGTGTTTTAAACTGTAATATAAAATCACCTTTATTTTCCAACAATAAAATTAAATCTTTATACATTTTTAAAAGACAAATGTTTTATGCCTTAAAAAAAATTAAATGCACAAAATTTTCAGAAAGGAAAAATTATAAGGCTATTGCAAGAATAAATAATAATGCACTAGTGTAAAGGTAGCGTAATAGATGTGTAAACTGAAAACTATTTGAACTTCATTAAAATATTTGCACTGATTCATTGTGTTGGATATATTTTTCCATGCCAGTGGCTCAGGAGATGAGGTTTTGAGTTTGTATAAATGTCAACAAGCTGAAAAAAATGTTTATTGAGATAATGTAATTTTGTCAAAACTGATTTAATAAAAGTGGTATCGAAAAAGGCATCGTTCAGTAACCAGTATCGAACTCAAGGTATCTGTATTGGTACCAAATTTTTTTTAACGGTACCCAGCCCTAATGTTAAGCTACTATGGGAGGAACTGGACCGTGATGTCCGTAAGAAGTGTCCAACCAGTGTCAATCATGTTTGGGCAATCCTTCAGGAGGCTTGGATAATATATCAAGTCAATGTTTGAATAAACGTACCGCTCTGATGCCCAGATCATGCAGAGCTGTGATAGCTGCTAATGCTGGATATTTTGATGAATCCAGAATTATAAGTATTTTCTATGTATAAGCACTTTATGTAATAAAATATGTTATTTATGTGTTGTCCCTTATCAGTGCAAAATTATCACAAATTAAAAATGATTTATGCAAATATTGTCCAAAACCCCACTTTTCTAGTCATTTCCAAACGTTTGGAGGGCAGTGCATATATATAAAGGGGAAACTTACTTTTTTCCCAATTTATTTCCCAATAATTAAACATTGCATCTTCAGAGCTGGTATAGTGGCTTTATACATACATATATTATATATATATATATATAAATACATACACACTCACACAATGATACTGAAAATCATACTCAAATGGAGTATCATTAGAACGGCAGTGAATTAATACCATTACGTTTTCATCAGTTTGCAAGTTATAAAGTTTATTGTTGCTATATGGGCACCTAGTTTCTCTTATTGCTTAATACATTTGGCTCACAATATAAAAGACTGATATCTGTGATATTTAAAATGTACAAAAACGTATTGGCTACAACCAGACAGCAAACGCTAACTCTTCTCTGCTGTTCATACACACAAGAACATTAGCATATATAGACATTGTTTCTCGAGTAAAGGGAATGCTGTAATTATTCAAAACTTCATTGTATTTACCCTTGAGTTGCAAAGAAGTAGGCGTCTGTCTTTAAGCTGCGCTTCTTCAATCTTAATGGAGGGGGGCAGAGTTATGAGGTTTGACTGACAGTTTGAGGATCCAATGGCGTTACAAGATTTTGTTTTGGATGCTTTTTCCAAAAACCGACATAACAATGACCAATAGCACCTCTTTAAAATATAATAGAGATAAGAAAGTTTTTGATACTTTTCCATGGCAACCTTTTCCAGTGGTTGGGAAACACTGGTCTAGATTGAACGTTCAGGAGGCGAAAGCTAATTCCTCTGGTCTTAGATGCGTGTTTACCAGCTGTGATCAGCAGTGTGTGGTCTCCAAGACGGCGCTCTCATCTCGCATTACTGCAGATATGCACGCATTGCCAGGGAATGAAGTAGACCGTTGGGTTTATTTGCGGTTCTATCTTACACCATCTCGAGATGCTCTCAACTGCGGTGGGGGAAAAGGAGAGAAAAACAAAGGTGTTTGCTTCAAAGTGAGAGATGTTTGAAGCCACAGAGCGCTGGTAGCTGTCTTTTGTGTCAAGGCGTCCGTGTGAGGTTACGTTACTGGGGTACGAGGTGTTTTTGTGAACCTGAGGTTCTCGTAAGGAGCGAGAGGTGTAAAGCGTGAAAGAGCGTTTCGGTTTCTCATGAAGTAACTCACGTACGTCTGGTTTCGAATAAACCCCTTCTGAATAACCCTTGTGCAGCTGAACAAATGATCTGCGATTTGGTCAAAGTCTGTATATTTTTGAACAACGCAGAGATTTGGGTTTTTGCCCTCTAGGTACGTAAATCCCAGCTTTGGCAACGGCGCTGTGTTTTTCCTGCGTGGGAAAGTCTTTGTGGTGCCACCAAACTCGCATGTGGCTTCAATTTTTCAATTGAGGATTTCAGGATCAGTCCCAGCTCTGTATTATCTTTCATTCTGTAATTGACATTCAGTCGAGACCGGCCTTTTATCTCCGGCTTGGCCAAAAATAGAGAAGCAATTTGTTTTGATTTTCTTCCAATTAGAGAAAACCCAAATATTTCCACATGGAAATCATGTAAGAGAAACACTGTGTGGTGTGGACCAGTTCTAGATTTTTCCACGTGGTTGGGTCTAGACTGCTTGTGAACTTCTCTGGCTGCTGAAGCTGCCAAACTTGGCACGTCCTGTAACCAAAGACACTGGGTTCATGGGTAGAAATAAAGGCCAGGGGCCTCATTTATAAAACACATGTACAATCTGATCTAATCCTACATTCCATGGAGTTTATGCTATGTAACAAGTGAAGAAGAAATCGGGATTTATTGAGTCAAGAATTTATATGAAAATGTTCTTATGTGTACGCCAACTAAAAAATAAGCGTGCAAACTTTTTGTTTTCTATACCATAAATTACATTAATCCAGCAGTGTTTATTACAATGTAAAGATGATATGCATTAATATTATTATATGTGCAAACAGGCAACTTTGCATTAAATATGTCAATAATTTTAAATTAATTCAATACTTGTATATAATTTCCTTAAAAAAATTAAAATAAGTAAATAACTTTTTCAACGTTTCAGAAATTTTTGTACATTCAAATTTAGGAACATTTCAGTGTTACTTTAGTATACTTTAGTATACCATGTATATAGTCACCATACTACTGTTACACGCTTTTATTTATTCATATTTTTAGAGCTGTTTGTAAGAATGTGCATGCTCCTCTTTTCCTTACAACATGCATCAGATCAAAACAATGTCTGTTTGAATATATGGCATGCAAACTGAGTGTGAATGATGTTTAATAACAGTGAAATCTCCATCGCAGGTAAGCTGGCGGGTCAAGATTCGTTTGAGAGCATTGACAGTTTCGAGAGCTGCGACAGACTGACACAGTCCTGGAGTAGTCAGTCGTCATTCAACAGCCTACAGAGAGTTCCCTCGTATGACAGCTTCGACTCGGAGGACTATCCCACCGCACTGCACGGACACAAACCAAAGGGTACCTTCAAAGACTACGTACGGGAGCGCTCGGACCTCAGCAAGGACAAACCGGTCATCCCGGCAGCTGCGCTCGCTGGCTACACAGGTCAGCATCCCCCGGATTCAATCATTCATCACTCATACACACATCCTACTCAAACCCCAATGAGTCACAATTTAAATAATTACAAGACAGAAAGCCAGCGCCTTGGGACATAGCGTAGTTTCAGTCATACACAAGACCAGCAACAATAACTTTACTGACGTTAGTCCTGTTATACTATTAAAAAAGTTGAGCATGGTATAATTTTATTATGTTGCAGGGCAGTGCAATGTTTTTTTGAACATTCTTTAAAGTATGACTGAAAAATATACATTGATACTTTTATTTTGGATACCCTATTATTAACATGACATTCTTGGAAGTACCACGACATTCTATGACGTCAAATATCATATTATTTATGATATTATATACTATATCATATAAATCCATATATCAGAAATCATATGATATTCTATATCATATAACATGCTGTATCATATACTGCATATATGATAACAACAATCATATGATGTTATTGCACATATCATAGGTCATATTAAATCCCATATAATGCAGAAAGCATAAAAAAATCATGATTAATTATTTTATTTTATATCCCATATCATATTCTGTACATCATATCATATCAAAAAAACATTTAATCCATATATGATATAACAAATATAGTGCATACTACATCATATACTGTACATGTCATAAAAAACTTATTCTACATATCATAAATTATTACATGTTGCATGCAATATTCATACAGGTATACTGTATGCCATATGAAAAAAAAGAAAACATATCCATGTATTTTAAATATCATATTGCATAATTTATACCATATCGTATTAAAACATGTTATTCAATATATCGTAAGTCATATTATATATCTTATTGCACACCATATAATATGAAAAAGCATGTTAAAGGCATATATCATATGGTATGTTGCATCATATAAAAAAAAGCACATGAAGTTATTCTTTATATCAAAAACCAGATCCATAATATATTCCATATATACCAGAAAAACATATGATGTTACTTCAAATATCGTAAATCAAATCGCATCGTATCACATATCACATGAAGTTATTCCATATCTATGATATCGTATGTCATATAATAAACATCCAGCGACATATCTTTGATGAAAGAAAGGAATCGGCAAGCATTTGGAGTCAGACGTTGATGCGTGAGTCCTGCTAAACTTACTGGGACACGGTTGCACGCGGGAGTCATGCACCAGTTTTGAATGCATCTGTGCACCTGCTAACCGCAGAGCCACATTTGTTACACGACTGTAAGAAAGTCATGGCAGTGTTTTTGCGAGCGGCTCGTGTACCAGCAAACACGCCACACCCTGGCCTCTTCACATCAAAACACACGCTCCAGCTCTCCGTTTCTTCTGCTGCTGTTTTCATCTCGTACTCCTTATCTGTGGCCCACATCTCAACCCATTTCCCAGGTCGTCTTGGCAACAGAGGGCTCAGCACATTGTGATAGCAGCCCTGTGTACTTAAGATGAGAGCTCCTCTATCGGCCCATCTTCGAGGGGCTTTTTTAAACCTTGTGCCATACTTCTCAAACATATATCTGAAAACACTTCCCTACCGTAAAAGAACGCACTCACTGTGTGTATTTCTATTTTGAGAAGCTAAGGATTCTTTGAACATATAATGCAGTGTTTTTCTTGTACCTGAGTGGGATGTCATCTGGAGTTCTCCATACTCAATACTATGTCATAGTCATATAAGAGATCGTAAAATGCATTCATTTTTGTATACTGCAAAACATATGTCTATAATGGACAGAACTACCTGTTTTTTTTTTGCTTTTTTTACAAGTGTTTACCGCATTGTCAACACAACAGCCTTCAGAGTTCAGAGATGAGGTAGATAAAGACAGCAAGTGACAAAAAATATCTATTTGCTCGCAGAGCTCTGAGGTTTTCTGTTTGTCATCATTAATCACATACGCATGTACAAATCCATCAGATCTGTGAGGAGAGCTGCACAACCACAGCACCGCAACACACTTTCTTCAGCGACGGCTGATTTTTAACTTCCTTATAAAGACGCACACACACATTAAAGGGACAGCACACTGAAAAAAATACAACTCTGTCATCATTTACTCATAGACCACAAAAGGACATTTAGACAAATGCTCATGCTGTTTTTCTCCATGTTGTGAAAGTGAGTGGTGACTGGGTGGTCAAGGAAAAAAAAGGAAAAGTGGCATAAAAATAGTTAACATGACTATGCATGGCAGTTCAGCTCTTTATGATTATAAAACACTCAAGAACCAATGATGTTTAGCATTACTGACAATCGCAATATTTACAATATTTAATATTTATTCATATATATATATATATATATATATATATAAGTTGTCCATTGTCGGTTCATGTTAGCTCAGATTTTAATAATGAATTAGATCAAAATTAACATGAACTAAACTTAATGAAGTATTTTTCATTATTCATTCGTGTTAAAGGAATAGTTCACCCAAAAATTTAAATGCTGTCATCATTTACTCCTTGAGTAGTTCTAAATCTGTATGAATTTCTTTGTTCTGCTGAAAACAAAGGAAGATATTTTGAAGAAAGTTTGTAACCAGGCTGTTTTGGATCACCATTGACTTCCATAATATTTTTTTTCCCCCTACTATAGAAGTTTATGGTGACTTTTGGGTGAACTGAACTAATGTTAATAAATGGGACCTTATTGTAAAGTGTTATCTTTACTTTGGATATTGGTCACCATTCGCTTTCATTGTGTGGGAAACTGCAGCATGAACATTCTGCTAAACATCTTTTGTGTTTTGTGGAATAAAAAGAGTCATACAGGTCTGGAATGACATTAGGTTTACACACAAAATCCCTTTAAGCTCAGTGTTAGCAATCCAAGTTGTTTTCAGAAATCCTCGCCTTCATTTGCTGTAATCATGCACTCACTTCAAGTAAAGTAGCCTTAATGTACTTTGAAAGCTTTGCTGAAAGTCGGCGGTGGATTCGTCTGTCAGTCTGAGGGTTTGGTTCAGGCGTGTGGAGGACAGACCGATTGCTTTCTTTGGGTCTGATCAGGGCGTGTTCAGTAGCTGAGCTTATGGAATGTGTTTTAACGCATTTACCTACATAAACAGATTACTGCATTGATCCTGATGAGTGATTTTAGTGATTCATATGTTCAGATGGAGACAAAGAGAGGCAGGCAGACAGAGAGGGAGAGGGTTAGAATGAACTGTTGAATTGTTGATGAGATAATCTGTTTCAGAATTGCATTAGTGTTTTATTGCATTATCGGCAAGGATATTTTTAGCTGGATGTAACACACAGTGGGGAATTCACTAAGAATGAATTGTGCCTGCTGTTATCGCCATGTATTTTGCATGTGCGTTGATTTCCCACCCAGTGCACCAAAGGAATAATGCAGATTAGGTAACTGAATAAATGCAGCATGTGACACAACGTGTCTTCTGTCTTCTGAATAATGCACTGATCTAAAATAAGCCCTGAACGCATAGAAATTAGGGTTGCACCAATGGTGAAATTCTGCTTGATTGATATGCAAATTTGTATAAATGAATGAATTTAAAAAAATCAATAAAGATAATATATAACAATAAAAAAATAAAAAAATATATATATATATATATATATATATATATAGATTAAATTTCTACATGCAACTTTGTTTAAATAAATGAATAATAAAATTAACAAAATATTGTATTAATTAAGTCTTTAGGCGTCACACCATTAAATTATACAGAATGAAAAAAATGAGTATTTATTTTTTTATTTATATTGATTTTGCTTTGAAATTACGTCAGAAGTAATCTAAATGTAAAAATAGGGGAAATGAGCATGCACAATTAATTATCCAGTACTGACAGCCTACTGATAAATGAAAAAAAAAAAAAAAAAAGTATTGCCAATTGCTAATCAATATAGTATTGTGCATCCCTAGACTAGCAGGACTTCTGCAAGGAAAACTGAGAGTCTCTCTCTTCTCTTCGCTCTTGCTTTGCAGCAGGTGTGATATGAAATGACGGTTCATTTTAATGCACACAAACCACAAGATGAAGAAAAAAAGCAAAGCTTATATAGACGGGTGCATGAGCTGCTCTGCTGCTGCCTACACACTGTGAAGCTCTTACAGGATAGATCTCACGCTGTAGGTCAACACAACCACATAAACCCTTAAATCGCTTCTTACAATCAGATGCATTAAGATGCATGTTTGCAATATTTGAAATGTCTCCTTAAATATGTCACCGTGCAGAAAGTCTTTAAAGTTGCCCCCGGCACGGTTAGGGGCGAATGCAATGTTGGAGCCTGTGAGAAAAGCCTCTTGGTTTGCAGATGTCCGCCAAGGGCTTCGCTCTCTCACACCCACACAGCCGTTCACACACGTCGACATCACACACATGTGTACTTTCAGATACACCCGGGCGACATGCAGACATATACAGCATGGCCTGCATGATCAAACACATTTATCTGCCAGATATTTAGCCTTGGGGCAAAATCCAAATGATGTCAGTACTTTGGAATTCGCATAAAAAGTCCAAAGCTCAAGTAGGACATGCAGTCTGAGCAGTAGCTAGTCAATACTCCATTGTGTCTCAGCCGTCTCTGTTTTCGTGCAGAGTGACATAAAGCTAATGCTATGTGAGACTCGGTTCGGACCGGGATACACATACGTAATGCACTAGTACAGTAGGAAATATAGCACTGAAAAATCTTGAATGGTAATAATAACATGCTACTTTAATATGTGGTATGTGTGGTGTTGAGATTGTGTTGTGAACATCCTCCTTGGGAATGTATTAAGTGATGATTTGTTTCTCTGTTCAGGAAGCGGACCCATTCAGCTCTGGCAGTTTCTGTTGGAGCTCTTGACGGACAAATCCTGCCAGTCCTTCATCAGCTGGACTGGAGACGGCTGGGAGTTCAAGCTTTCTGACCCTGATGAGGTGAGCTGTTATACAGTAAACATACTGCGGGTGTAGTCGGGGAGGGTTAGACCCAAAAAATAAAAAATAAAAATTAACAAAAAATATATAAATTAAATTAAATTATAATTTTATTATTAATTCAATTTAAGTAAGATAAATTAAAAACACAAGACAAAAAACTCTTTATCTGAGGCATTTATTTGTTTATTTTTGTTAACTGAAACATTGCAAATAATTACTTTAAATTAGCATTAATTGCATAAATTGAAAAATAAATAAGTATTTATAGAAACTATTAAATAAAGTGTTCACTTAGTTTACTATATGCAATCTAACTACAACTGAAATAAAAAAAATAAAAAAACATTTCTAAAAACTGAAAATATAAAAGCTAAATATCATTAAAAAAAAAAAAATATATATATATATATAAACACTATACAATTTCAATGATACTATAATAACACTGGTGTTATAGTTAAAACTGAGTATATCTTCGACAAAAAAAAACAAAGAAAAGAGTTTTATGCATTGCAGACAAATTGCATGTATATGTATACTAGCTGGGTAAACGCAAAGATTAGATGAGTTTGTAGCTGGCTGCTGTTCTTCACACATCAACCACATGGTGCCATTTATCAGCTGAAAACTAACGATCGGTCTTTCTCTAGTAGTATCTGATACAATCGCTATACATTGGTAAGACCACTGCAAGTAAAACATCAACATGGTTGCAGACGCAAATGATCTCATGATTGTTGTATCTGTGTGTTCACGATCCTGACCCGTGTCTCTCTGACCTGTAGGTGGCACGCAGGTGGGGCAAGAGGAAAAACAAGCCCAAGATGAACTACGAGAAGTTGAGTCGCGGTCTGCGCTACTACTACGACAAAAACATCATCCACAAGACGTCCGGCAAGCGCTACGTCTACCGCTTCGTGTGTGACTTGAAAAGCCTGCTGGGATATACTCCCGAAGAGCTGCACACCATGTTAGACGTCAAGCCTGACACAGACGAGTAAACTTCGGACTTTGGAAATTGAAAAAGAAAGGCTGAAAAAGACCCTGGAAATAAACGAGGCATCCATTTTGGGGTCCAATCGCAATCCATCTTAACACTTAGTCGTGGTCCAGTCTTGTTTTGAGCTCACACGGGACAAAAAAAGAGGAAGCGTCAAAACATTTACCAAAGTTTAGAATCCGTAGACTTTGCGCGTCTGTATTGTTTATAGCTCTGTGGGAAGGGAAAAACTCTAAGTCCAGGTAGAACTGCCATTTTGACCCAGTAGCACAAACACCGGGAAGGAACAGAGGACAATGAGATGGACAATTCTCGGACTGAACGCTCCTGTTATTAAACACGTTGCCAAAATTAGAGACAAGAGGAATATCGCAGAAATATTTACGATTGAGTTGCTTACTGTTTCTGTCTCCTTGCATACCCAGCCACGAGGAAGAGTTCTCAGCCGGACCAAAATAAATAACAAAAAAAAGTGTTTTTTTTATTTTTTTATGGTTTCTTAAAGATCTATATGTGTCAGTATTAATTTGTCGCTGTCCAGACAGAGATTGCGCCGTTTTGTACGTTTTCATATGAAGGTTTATTGAAGTGCTTATTCTCAGTCTCTCTCTCTCTCTCTCTCTCGCTTCTTTTAAGGTCACGCTCAGTTATGGCTTGCTCTTACCACAGTGTCCATAGCTTAAAGATGTTGTTTTTGATCACTAGATCAAAATAGATACCAGAGTCTCGCCCTTTTCAGTTGAAAGAGACCTACCTCAGTCAAACTGAGAGTGTGAGTGAGAGACGCAAATGAAAGCGGCCGTTGGCTTCTCAACGGTGACACGCTTGTGGTGAAAACGAGGTGTCGTTTTATCGCTTGTTTTAAGACAAAAGACACGTCTTGCCTCGGTTGGTTTGTACGTGAATGGTTTTTTTCGTAAAGTTTTGCCTTAATATAGCACACCGCCTTTATGAACTTGCTGTGTTTTCTCAAGGTCGACTGAAAGGTGTGGGTGAAATGTCACTCCACCAGGCCTTAAGCGGTTTTCTGACAGCGCTTGACTCAACCGAAAGCCATAAAGCGAGGCCTTTTTACGTAGCCATGTTGAAAAAACGCACGCTTCAGCATGCGTCTGGACTGGCAAAGTACGTCAGATGGATATCGCAGCAGAAACGAAGGACCTGTTGGGCTGCATTTGATTTTCCAGGTGGTTCGCGAAAGTGATTGTTAGAGGCTGATATAAAGGAAGACCAGATCATGCTGATACTTTAGGCAGCTTTAAAGATGATGGCGTGTGCTACGACCGGCTAACATGAGATACAACATGGGAGTATGTTTCATAATGGCTCATAAATGCAGTATTTTAGTCAAACCAGAGTTATATTACAGTGTCCCGGAGAAACTGCACGTGAATGGAAGTCAGATTCAATTTATGTTTTCTTCTTTGTGTGGGAAGGGTCTCGTACACAAGACCTTGTGGGAAAAGCCAAAGTAAAGAACGCTCTTCTAAGAAAACAAACCGTATTGTTTACAGTGGCAGAATGTGCTACCCATCCTGATTGGTGTAGCTTTGGAATTGTCTATTTTTACAGATAACGTTTCATAAAATGGCTAGATTAAACAATAAACTGGGAACGCATTCATGAGAGCTCAGAGTAAAAGTCTTTAATTCAGAGATGAGCTGGTTTCAGTCCTGCCATGAGCAACAACAAAAGTGCTACATCACCTGAACAAGCAGTTTATAGTGTTAAAAAAAGACTTCTTGTAGAATAACAAATGGAAAGCCTGAGCTTATTAAAGCCACAACCGAAAGCCAGCGGCATGACTTTTTTTAGTTTTATTTGACAAGGTCCAAATCATAACGCAGTCTTTGTCCTGATTGTAAAAGTTGCAAAAGTGATGCATTTTGTGTGAAAAAAATGAACACTTTTGACAGATACATGTTCATTCATATCGACGAGTGTTGTTTTTATTTCCCCACAATTTTGCCTTATTTTATATATTTTATATTTCTGTATTTTTTTTTTTTTTTTTTTTTTTTTTTTAAATGAGAATTTTAATGTATTTAGTTCACAAACATTTTGATATTTTTCAATAATTTATATTTTATAAACTTTGAAATATGAAATGCAGACAGCTGGTGCTTTCGTGGGGAAACAAATAAATAAATAAATAAGGTAGCGCAGGACAAAATGTAGCGAATTTTCTTTTATAAGAAAAAAAAAAAAAGAAAAAATCAAATTTAAAGGAATTTAAAACCTGTCTGCTTATACAGTTCTGTATAGATAAGGCTGATGCTGGCCCATCATTATGTTCCGCTGGAGAGTTTTATAAACAGTAGCTTCTATTTCTTATTGTACTTTAAATTGTTATGTTATTAAAATATATGTGGAGAAATTGATTCACGTGCGTCTTTGTTATTTCAAAATGGATCTTTGGCCAATAATGCTGAATCAAAGTAGCGAGAAGAACGACACACCCATAGCAACCCAACGCTTGCACAAACACAGGTATGAAGTTGCGCGCACACACAGTTATCATCACCTTGCAGCGCTGCAGACTTTGCGGCAGATTTGTGGTTTTGTTTATTATGAGTCTTGGTTAAACGAGCAGCTCGATTCTTTCATTGCTAATCATCATAAATACCACAGCTGCAGTTATTCATCATCACATCACGGAAAGACAGAGCCTACTGCCTTTGATTCTCACACTTAAGATTGGTGTGCTGCATCTCTGGCTGTCGTATGCCGGGGCTTTTTTTCATGCCACAGGCTCTTCTGAGGAAAGGGACGGGAATCTGTTGCGCAGCGACGGCCCTAAATAAAGGCCCTTGACGTAAGAACTAAGACAGACACACTAAGTCCATTCATAAGTGTAACCTCAGTACAATAAATGACAAATGACACTTTCTTGACTATACAAATATGGGTTTATGCTGCCAAAGCATTAAACATATCACATATGCAATCATGCTACACACTCAGAATAAAAGCTACAAAAGCTGTCATTGGGCTGCTATCCTTTCAAAAGGTACTGATATGTATAATTTAGGGGTAATAAAGGTACAAGTACCTTAGCTTTTGTACGCAGAAAAAAAAAAAAGATTCATTGGATTCACTTTTTTTAAGGTATGTGGCTGCAATCAATTTATTTTAGCTACATTTAATGAAAATTAGTTGACTACCTTTCAACACTGTTTTTATTTAAATGTAGCTAAAATAAATTATTTGCAACCACATACCTTAAAAAAAGTGTGTGGATATATATATATATAGATATTACATAAGTGCATTTGTCTACATCACGAGTAGGTTATGGATATTATGTTTATATATGCACACAAACTAATGATGTGCCATTGGAGTTACACATATTGCAGGTAGAGATGGGCATTTCTCACCTTTATTTCTGGGAAATATTCTTACTTTTGAGTTGTCCATGCCTACTTTCTGAAGTGTTCCTACGCTGTTGAAGTTGAACTTGCAGGGGATTCACCAGGTACCAGTGATAGATTTCACAATTTTGCTGAAAATACGAGTCTCGCTTCTGTGGAAAGAAAAAGTCAGTGGGTTGTGCAAAATCAGAG
Source organism: Enteromius argenteus (assembly GCA_032357425.1). NCBI lineage: Eukaryota > Metazoa > Chordata > Actinopteri > Cypriniformes > Cyprinidae > Enteromius > Enteromius argenteus. Next base: position 11,166,732 of record JAUCMR010000043.1, on the reverse strand, counting down.
CACAGGTCAAAAAAAGAGACTTTTTCTGTTATTTTGTGTGCGCTAGTTGCTTACGCTGTTGTCTTTTGGTAACTAGGTCTGGAAATGTCTGTGTTCTGAGTCGATAAATAGTGCTACTCGGTCACGGTGGTCTGATATTCTGCCAATCAGCATTTTCTATTTAGACACATATTGTATTTCAGTGTTTAGTTTCTGTCTTTGACAATTGCTCATAAAACATTCAGGATATTCTGTCCAAAGAAATTTTTATTCCAGCTGTTTTGGGCTGCACAAAATGCTTTGTCTCATATTTATTCTAACATTTTTATATATGAATATTTTTAAAATCACAGGGCTCAAAGTAATGTTGTCCTGAGTGAGATCAATGATCAATCAGCAATACATCACTTTAATAACATATTGTAAGCAGCTTAACTGCGTCAAAATGTTAAATGATAGATAGAGGCTATCACATTTCCCACAGTACACTGCAACACATTTTTTTGATTGCACATTGCATGAAATCTTAATTTTCTAAATATGCAAATGAGGGATTGTCTAATCCCATATGAACAGTTTATTTGCAAAAACAGTTACTTTTTTAAAAAAATGTGAAAGTTTTTTATTAGGTTTTGTTTTTATTGTGTTAGTTATCTGTATTTTTGAGTTATTTTAACCCAACTGCAGCTTGACTGAGATTAATTGGAACACACAATGAAAAAAACAAAACAAAACAAAAAAAACATGATTTTTGAAAATGGAGTTATCTTTTTGGAAATGAACTCTTCACATGAATTCGTTTTTTTATTCATTCTCAGAAAAGATATCTAAAAACCTAAAGCAAGGTTCAAAATGGTTTCATTTTGTTGACATATTAAATGTTGTTTAACAACGGGATTCAACGTACTGAAGTTTCCAACATATCGAAAGAAGTTAAGGAAGCAAAACTTGACCAGTGCACGAAAGATTTCAGCTGTATTGTCTTGCCTTAAATGTTTCATTCTCTAAAAATCTGCTAATGTCCACAGCTGACCACACACACATGCGCACAATGTTCAAGGCCTGAGTGTTCCAGACATCATTCAGCAGGTTCACGTTTGCAGGTGGTTCCTCTCTTGACTTCACCTTTGTCTGCTTTAGATCTGCATGCAACAGTTTTCACATGCTTCACCCATGCACACACACTTCATTACTTGTTCATAAAGAATCGGATGCTAAAAACAATTCCTTTGATAGGTACCTTCAGTGTGCATGTAATTATAAATATAACATGAAGTAGATTTTTCAGAGTGTGTTTGAGAAGCACTATGCAGTTAAAAAATGGTTGTCAGGTTACACAAACACGGTGTATCTGTGGGTTTGAAGGCACCTACAGTTGGGGATTTCAAAAGGGTAATTTTCATATCTGACTGAGGTAATTTTCCATTACGGTTGAGGGAAAAAAACGAAAGAAATGCAGAGAAAGAAACAGAGAGAAAAAAAACTCTTTGCAAGTGCAAAAGTGTCATACGTGGTGAAGTTAGGTGATGTCCTATGCCTGCAGACTGTTGAAGAATTTCTGTCTCTCTCTAGTACACACACACACACACACCACAGCTTCAAGCGTCCTATGCAGGAGATGGAGGAGTGTGTGGAGTCTGAACACAAATATTTATGCTGAAGTCTATGGCTGGCCTCATCTTTCTCCTGCATCAGAGTAGCAGACGAATGCCCAAAAATGCTAAATTAAAGCGAGTGAAATCCTGCAGCATCAGCAGTATACAGAATTGCAAGTATAATGTCTATTTTTTTTAAAGTTTGAAGTAGTGGGCACACACAACTAGAAACATAACCGGAACAGGTGCATGCATGGTCCAAAAAAAAAAAAAACTAGATTAAAGAAATAATAATAAAAAAGCACATCTGAAGTTGTTTGTTGAACATAATATATTAAAGCAATAATTCACTCAGTGTGTTCACTGGAACAATGTGTTACATTACTTACTCATCAATGGATGCTCTGCAGTGAATGGGTGCCGTCAGAATGAGAGTCCAAACAGCTGACAAAAACGTCCACAAAGTCAGCCAAAACAGTCCAAAACAATGCTAAACAAATATGTTGGACAACAGGAGATGGATTTTTTTCCTCTTGTTTTATAGATTATGGACTTGTATTTTAGACAGAACCATGGGTTGGACGTATCTTGATGGATTTGTTTCCTACAAACACATAACTTTTTTTCTTCTCCAGATCTTAACCGATGGACTGGAGTGCTGTGGATTATTGTGATGTTTTTAATCAGCTCTTTGGACTCTCATTCTGACGGCACCCATTGATGAACAAGTCAAGTGGTTCTAGTATCACAATAAGTTTTTCCAGTTCTGAATCTGAATCTTGCATTCATGTAAACACATCTCTGACTGAACTTGTGCATGATGTTTATGTCCCGTCAGTGGAGATGTGAGGCTATCTGTGCTCAAAATCTTATTGTGATAAAGCATCTCACAAAATGCGCCGTGTATCCCCGTGAGGAGCTGGAGGGAGAGATGGCCCTCATGACGCATGTTAAGCTCCTCTCACTGGTTCCATTACGCCAGAGCTTGTGAAATACGAGCCCATTCCTGGTTCCCTAATGTCCTCTTCATAGCAGCGTTTTCTATTCTGGGCTCATTGTCCTGAACGGTCGAATCTGGTCCGGGTCAATATTACCAGGGATCAGTAACACTGTCTTGGGACTTCATTACAGCCCCATAACTGATCCTATTGGACTATCAGTGTCTGATCTATCTCTATTCTCATAGTTTCAACGATGACTCATGATCTGCTTACAAATGATCATCTTTATTTTAACTCGTTTTCTGTAAGCCTTTGGGTGAAGGTGCCAAATGCTTTTTTGCCCCCATTTAGAAATATTTACTTACTCAAAATCGCACATGGAAGCTTTAGTTTGTTTGATTGTTTTATTATCAAGTATTTAAACGGAAAACATTCTAATTATGACATCTATTAAAAATAAACACATGAGTTGATCTACTAATTCATCACAAAAACCATATATATTTAAATAGGAAATAATAAAAATAAATAACTCATTCATTTAAACTTGTGTACAAAACACCATGATATATAAAAAGCAAATAAAAATACTAATCTTTGGCTTATTTATTGATTTAACAAAGCACAAAATATTATAATTAAGACATCTCAGTTTAAAGATAGATGAATGGATGGATTGAAGATTCAAACATCTGGGCATTAATGAGTTAATCTATTAATTTATGTTCACAATAAATATTTAGACATAGCCTAATATTGTGAGGCCAATTTACATTTACATTTAAATCTAATGCAAATATTTTCTTCTGTATTAATGCATCATTCATTCATTCCTTCAAATTTATTTATTTATTTATTGTCTGGTAGAAAATAAAAACCTTGAACATTCATGGGTTAATCTACTGATTTATGTTCACAGTAAATAAAAGATTCTATTGTGAGGCCAATTTGTATTTATATTTAAATATGATTAAAGAGGAAACAACAAAGAGCTTCTAAATGTCATTTCAGTCATTCAGTGTCTCGCAGACACTTTGATTTTCTCTCTCTCTCATGTTCCTCAGTCTGAGTGAAGACGTCCTGACCCAGATTTAGCCACAGGTGGGAAGTGTATTACGTGGGTGCAGGGGGGTCGGGGCTCGGGTCACCCAAGCTTTGCCTGCGATTTGCATTTTTATTACACTTGTCCTTGTCCGGGTCTCCCGTCATGTGCTAGCGACTCACACAGACCCCTGCCCAGATGAGAGCGCCCTCCCCGGGGCACAACGCATTCACCAAGGGCCAAAAGCTGAGGACCTGCCATTCGAGACGGGAAATGGAGACGTCTTCAGATGGTAATGTGGACTTTCCATCAGGAATGCTGATTGATTTTTGTTTCAGAAGGCACGACGGCTTATAAACTGCTAGACAGGTACAATGAGAAGCGAATGTGTTTGTTGGGCCAGAGCCAAAAGGGGTAGAATGAGGGTCAGCGGAAGATCTCCATCGCTTTCAATACCTGACAGTCATGTCAGCGCTCGCCATGAACTGCATTTATTATGCTCGTATTGTTATAAAAAGGCAAGTGCCGGTCTCTTGCAGCGCTTGCGAAACCCACATCAATAATGTAATATTTGGTATTTACAAGAAAAATGTGCTTATGCAGTCGTCATCACGTAGATTTATAAACCGCAGCGTACGATTCCAGGCACATGTTTGCACAAGTGCATATGTAACGCAGCTGGCTGAACGCAAACTCTGCTCTGGATCGAATGTTTTCACTTCTCGTTTACTGGGCTTGGTTTGGGAGTTAGCACGCCTTTCCCAGGACATCTGCTCCCTGCGCCCACGGGCGGCCTCTCCACCAATCGGAACGCTCCTGACGCCCTTCAAATGGGCTGTTGGTGTCCTCCGATTGGCCGACGGAGGCAGGGCCCAGAAAGTGAAGACTGAGGCCTGAGAATTTTCCGAAACCTCCCCACCTCCTCTACGGCTTTTCTCGGGCCAACATCTGCTTCCAATCACAGTCTCTCCAGAGACCCCCACCCCCACCCCCCCTCAGCCCAGTTTCCAAGGGCCCCCGCTGGAGAACGGTTCTTGGGATTCTCCTAATGGACTCCGGTCCTGCACTGACTTGAACGCATATTCTCATCCTTATATGAGGTTTTATAGAAAACGCATCTGGATAAACGTAACACTTGGCCTGGAGTGAGTCAAACACTTGCTCCATGTGAGAGGGAAGGAATATGGTACAAACTGTGGGAAAAAGCTTTTTGGTGGGAAACTCTATGTAAACGCTTTAGTGGCCTTATGAATAAACTGATAAAATAAGACACATTTGCTTTTTATTTATTATTATTATTATTATTATTTATTTATTTATTTATTTTATTTATCACATAAAATACAATGTCTTAAGCTTATTTTCATACATTAAATATCATTTTCTAAAAATAATAATACAGTGATATATGTTATGGTTCTCTGAAAACAAGAAAACCAATTCAAGCAAAAAAACCCTGTTCTCACCTCATTAACAACATCTTTTTTATATTATATATGTACGGCTAGCTGTACTTTAAGTGATTTTGACAGCACTTATATATACACATGTATATATATGTATTCTATATACATGTAGATGGATAGATTCTTTTTTTTGACAATGTTTAGGTATTTTTACAGCTTCTTGACAAAAACTGACAAGAATACTAAAAATAACTTTAACTGTTTAGCTTTGAAAGCTAAAATTGCAATTCTATGTAATGCACTTTACACCCAGTCAGAAAAAGTGTTCCTTTGTTTCATGACCTTTGTGCTGTCAAAAAAAAAAAAAAACAGAGAGAAGCTCAGAGAGAAGCTGGCCCTTCATACGTTAGCTGGACGGAGATGAGTCTTGCTGCCTCACATGCACACGTTTGAAGTGGTTTCTGAAGGGTTTGGGGAGGGCTGCTAGACCACCAAACTGCTGAAGTAAGTGTGCTCTCCCACGACATCTAGAGCCACCAAGGCTAGGGTCAGCACTCTCTCGATTGTCTTACTGTCCTACAATACCCATCAAACACAGTTTTCATGTGTGGTCGCTTACGCAGTTTTTCTCTGCATGACTTTCAACTGGGCTGAGAAAATAAACAGCTGCAAAGGCTAATAATAACAGGTACTTACCGTAAATATTCACAGCTAAGATTGGTAAATCACTATGGGCTAAAGCAAACACACAGAGACGGGGCCGCAGCATGGATTCCCATTACCATGTTTTCCAAGAGCTTCTGCGACGATCAGATGCTGGCATCTGGAAAAGCAACTCTGTTTTGGTGGTGGAAAAAAAAGGGGGGGACATAAACATCCCTCAAAAAGATTAACAGCCTAGCTTACTTTCTGTTTACTGGGGTAATGGGAAAAAATCCAGTCCCTCCAAAACTGAACGCTGTTAAATCCACAGGTGAATTTTACGCTACAAAACAAACTCTTTCATAATGTGCCTTTTGAGTGAGTCATGCAGAAATACAGTCTTAAAAGACAAAAACTTAATGCTAAAATGCCAAGAAAGCTCAACAGTGATCACTTTTTCAGCAGACTTGCTTTCAGAAGTTTTCTTCCTACTCAGTTTCTTCATGAGCATTCACAAAATCATCAATAAAGAGCTGCAAACCAAACCAATAGCATTTGAAAAGCCAAACTAATTGTCTTTCACGGTGCCATGGACTTCACATTTTATTACTAAGCTTTACAAATCATGCAATATGATGATGTAGTATTAAACTATTCGTGTATAAAATACAATATAATTGACATGTAATTATAATGCCTTATGTGATATTACATTTTCATTGCCATTTAAAATATTAAAAATGATGCTGAAATCGCATTGTGTACAGCAGATTTATTTTAAATGGTTTGTGCTGTACATTACTTCTAAAACTTACTGACTTTTGCTCTATATGCATTGTAAAGAGAAAAGCTAGTCCTGTTTAGGAGTATCCCAGCGTGTTTGAGCTTCCTTCCTGTTAAACTCTTACACTCATGCCATAACATTTGATCTTGATCTGATTTATTGGCCAGTGTGCTGACTGCACTTCCTTTATACATTAACTGGACATGTAAGGAACATATTCTATAGGGTTTACATCTCTGAGGAGCTCTGCTAACTCTGTATCTTGTTTCTTTAAATATGTGAAGAAACGCACTTACAGCACTCACGTAAAATAACCATGGTTTAAGCAAATTAAGTTTATTCTTACCCCGTGGGTGTATAAATACTACTACTAATAATAACAATAATATAAAAATATATCATTTATTCTCAAAAGAGTAAGTCTTATTATTGTACACTTAAATTGATCTTGTTTTGAGAATGTTTATATATTTTACTAGAAAAAGACAGAACCATTCAGTTGTTTCTCGCCCTTTAGATTATCTAAACACATAAAATAAGATAGATTATCTTAAAAAAAGAAAAAATAATAATATATATATATATATATGGAAGTCCATTTCTGCCACTGAATAAAAAATAAAAAAAAAGGTTATTGTGACCTTATAACGTGCAATTTTTTTCTGAGAAAAAAGGCAGAATTGTGAGACATAAACTCGTAATTACAAGCTTTAAAGTCAGAATTTCAAGTAGTAAAGTCACAACTACGTGAAAAAACGTCAGAATTGCGTGATATTAACTTATATCTTATATCTCGGAATTTGGACTTTATAACTCATTGTGTGATATAAAGTCACAAATCTGACCTTTTTTCCTCAGAATTGTGTGATGTAAACCTGCAATTGCAAGGTATAAAGTCAAATTTTGAGCAAAAACAAAAGTCTGATATGTTCTCAGAATTGTGACTTTATATCTGACAATTCAGAAAAAAAGTCAGAATTGTGAGATAAAAAGTCACAATAACCTTTTTTATTTTTTTTGTTCAGTGGATTTATTTACAAAGTGATGGTGGAACAAACAGTGGTGATGACGGTGCGGTGAGGTCCCTGGTAAGTGCGGCGTGCTCTCCTCTTCTCCTTCCTGTGAGTGGTGATCCATGAGGCAATGCTTCCTAGTGGCAGTGGAGTGGCAGGGCCAAGCGGTCACGGCGATAACTCTGCGGGTGAAAGAGAAACAGAGATTGAGAGTCAGCATCCAGCAGTGTGGAGATGGGTCTCCCTTCACTAGCGTCTTCCTTCTCCTTTTATCTGGGGTTAGCCGTGACCGATTGGCCGGTGGTGACAAGGACCAGGTGTTCCTGATGATTTGCCAGGGTGACGCTGATCTCCTACGGGGTTTCCCGTCACAATATATATATATCTTTTTTTTTTTTTTACAAAAGATAACCCTTGTTACCTTTGCTTAATTTATGCTGCTTAAATACATTATACTGAAATATTTAATAAAATATGTAATAATACTTCATAGAAATCAAGAGTACATTTTTACTCTCATTTTTTTTTTTTTTTTAATCTAACACTTACATTTATGTTTATTTTTTGGGTTTTCATATTATTGAGTATTTCATAGTAACAGTTTGGAGGGGACCCTTTTCTATTCTAACATAACAGTGCCTCTGTGTATAAGGCAAGGTTTAAAAAGAAATGATTGATTTAGTCAGTGTGGATGAACTTGACTGGTCCACAGGGAGCAAAGTCATAATGCTAGCTGAACACCTGACTTTAAATTCAGACCCTGAGCCAAAAGCTCATCACCAAATACCAATGACTTGTTCAACGCTATATGGTCAAAGGTATTGGGACACCCCCTTCTTTAGAAAAGAAAAAGGCATTTCTAAAGCTGTGGCAACTAAGATGGAAAAAGAATTCATGTGTTACTAATTGTATTTCCATCTCTGTTGCAACAGTTTTGGAAGGGTTTAAAATGACTGTACCCATATGTACAAGTCCACACTGACTGAATCAATCATTTCCTTTTAAACTTTGCCTTATTCACACATAGGGTCCTGTCCAAACTGTTAATGTAAAATTAGAAACACACTTCTATCTTTTTAAATATTGGTTAGTAACTAAAAATGAAATAGAAAATGGATGACTGTAGACTTTTCTGAAGTGAGTGCTCAAGATGCTGGCAGCGGTCTGAACTGCTAGTCTGTGTCGTGGTGGGCAGTGAATAGCGGTGAGAGCTGACATTTATATTCTCATCGCTCAAATCATAGTTCCCACCTAAGCTGCCCACAACTGCCTATTTATAGAAAAGAAATGCACACAAAAATAGTGACTACTACCAAAAAAAAATAAAAAATCAGCCCTGTCAGACTCTTGAACAAGTATAGCATGAGCCGAGCAAGATAAAGAGATGAGGGAGGACAAATAGTGCTAGCTGCTTCAACATTTTCCATAATGAATCATCTTTGCACTCTTCAGATAAAACCACCACGATCTTACTCCAAATCAGATCAAGCTTACAAGCCATCTTACTACATAGTGCACTCATTTAAAAGAACCTGAGAATTCAAATTCCTGTAAAGATCCTGTATTTTACAGATAAGATTATAGGCTGTCATAAATGGTGTGATGATGTATGGTCTGTGAGATCTCGCGTCTTTAGGTGGAGATGGTGCTGTTATGTCTAGCTTGAGATGGTGGGCTAACGGAAAACTTTATAAAAGTGAACTTTTGGCTGCTATGTACTGTATTCTCTCAAAGATACCATGCAGGGCTTCAGGCTTTATGTAGTGGCATCACATGACTGACCCCTCATTCCTTCCTTTCATGAGCGTGTTTACGTGAACTGACTCACATTACGGTGGAACTGGCATCAGGCACGGCCGATCACAGCTTCGGAGGAGTCAGTCGGGAAAGTCTTTAACTCATTCCACTTCAGTGACGTCAACAAGACCATTAACTATGAGAAAGAGTGAAGTCACAAGATGAGGCAGCGCATGTGTACACAAACGCATACGCATTGGGGGCTTGGCACATCCCAGTGGATATGAATAAAGTAAAAAAGAATGGAAGGATGAATGAAAACGGGAGTTTTTCTCAAACACTGAGCACAAACAGAAGCTCAAGAATGATATGAATCAGAGATTTTGGACTCCACCCTACCGGGTCAAAGAGCTTCTTATAAGTCAACTGTGTCATTTCCATTAGCGTCAGCAAACTCAAATTACAAAAACATTGACAACAATCTATATATATATATATATATATATAACATTTATAGATAGAGATAGGTGTGTGTGTGTGTGAGAGAGTCAAACAGTGTGCTCATCCATGTTTGGGCATAGGTATCCGTGCAGCCTGATCTTATTATTTTGTATGCCAGGATCAATGCTAAAACATACAATATAGATGTACAGGCATCATCTAAAATATACACAATATTACGTATTTACAGCTATAGAAATATGAAATATTTATTATTTGTTATGCTTTTGTCCATTTATGTTTTAGATCTTTTAACTGTACTCCCACTAAACACAACCACATTATAAAACATAACGGGCAGAAAAATATAGTGATGACAAAAGTTTTAAACAGATATTTTTAAGTCACTAATTTCACTCTTACCTCTAAATCAAACACTTCTTAAAAATATATATGAAATATATAACAGATAATCACATTAATTTATTTATATGACTTTGCAGTAACAACGAAATTTTGAATTTGTAACAAGTGTGGAATTGGACATTTACAGCCGCTACTGAGGATGAAAATGAAGATTGTTAAATGTTCTTAAAGTTATCTTGTTTTGAAGATGTTTAGATATTTTACCGGGAAAAGAGAGTTTTTTTCCACCAAGTAAAATAAGATATATTTATTATTTCATACAAAAAAAAAAAACACCTGACATATTTGCTTAATTTACTACAATTAAATATGATACTTTAATTGAAATATTTAATAACATTTAATAAAAAAATAATAAATTATTTTTTTATATACTCTCACAAAAAAAGTCTTATTATCCTACACTTAAATTCTTAAGTTCCACAACACACACACACACACACACACATACACAAAAAATTGTTTAACATTATGCAATACTACGAAATAAGTTGGCAGCAGAAGTCACAGATAAAACGGAAATGTTATCATTTCAAATGATACTGCATTTAACAGATGTGATTGAAACCTCAAGGATCTGAATGATATTAAGTACAACAGTATCAACCAATTAAAGGTACAGTTCACCCAAAAAGTTATTCCAAACCTGCAATACTTTCTTTCTTCTGTTGGTAGCTTTTGACCTCTACAGCACAGAAAACAAATATATAAATACTATGGAAGTCAGTGGTTACCGTCAGCTGTCTGGTTACCAACGTTGCTCATAATACCTTGTTCAATACATATGAATACTCATGAGATCCCATTAGAGTGTGTGTGTGTCATTTTATCCCTTGCTAAAGGCTATCAATGAAACATCACTCCAGCTTTATGATGTCTGGACGCCAGTAACGTCTAGACTGATATTTTCCTGCTATCGTCTCCTGGCTGTTTTTGTGTGTAGTTTTGTCATGGGTGGCCCTGCTCGTTGCCAGCCAGAGAGATTGCTGGAGCTTTGATTCCTGCTGTCGGAGACTAAACAGACTGCTGTGCATTTTGTCTATTAACCGCGGCTCCTGCAGACTGCATTATCACAACCGTGCCAAAAACTGGAACACGTTTGGTGGGTATTAATAGATAATTATAAACAATTACGAGCGCTCAGCCTACAAGTGGAAAGGAAAGGTCACTCCGTGGGCTAAAATAAAATGGGTGGCTTGAAAAGGAACTAGCAGGTAGAAATGCACTTGATATTCACAGGGCTTGTGTTTTTACCCAGCTGGCTTGGAGTGTCTCGTGTGTCCCCTCCTGGATATTCCCACATTAGGAGTGTCTGAGCTGCTCTCCAGGGCCAGGAGGCTGGGAAAGACAACAGCCTGGCGTTCTCACATTCAGTCCAGGCCGCTTGTACATTGGCCAGATGTGTGGATGAAGAATAGACCGCCAAACCAACTCAGATGTGTTCAGAGAGCACAGCCAATCGCTGAGCATCGGCACAAACCTACAGGGAGGCATCAGCTGATTACTGGATGTAGGGATGAGATCCGACCGTAAGGAACTGATCTAGATTGATTTCATGGAGAAGATGCTGGGGTCCGCATGCAAGGTTTGATTTGTACTGATTTAAAATGTATGCAAAGGGATAAAAAAATAATTACAAATGAAAGTGTATGGAATGGTTAGTGCTAGGTTTAGTTTAACATAAGGGATGATTAAAAATCAAACTACCCACGTTTCTGCCCACAAAGTGAAACTGTCTGTTACAGCTCATCTTACAGCTCAAATAACTTGACTTGTGTCCACCAAACCTTGTTTTAGAATAATAATAATAATAATAATAAAAACGTTGGATGATGGAACCAGAAGTGCTAAAATGCTAAAAACACAAAAGCAACGAAACGTATTTCCAGGTTTTGCCGTACAAAAAGACTGAAATAAAAGTAAGATGAAATTGCTGTTTGATGTATTTATTAACATACCCAAGTTCATTTTAGCTTTTAGCTTTTAGCACTCATTTATTCACACTCTGTAAACTGTGTAACTGTAACTGACAACATTAGTTTACCGTAAACAGAATCTCTTATGATTAAAGTCTATAATCTACATTTTAGTTATTTAGCAGATGCTTTTATCCAAAGTGACTAGCAAAGAAAGACAATATAATCAATTGAAGCCAACAAAAAAGCAACAACACGCAGTACACATAGCAAAGTTTATGTCTATTTCTTTAAGAAACAAGTTGATAGACTAGAAAAAAATAAATCTGGTGTCAGTTTTTAAAGAAAACTACTGTAGCAGTTAGAGAATAAATGTGCAATTGATAGACTCAAGGGTGTGTGTTTATTTTTTTAATAAAAAGAAGACAGATAGATAGATAAAATAGAATTAGAACAGATAGAACTAGAGTTAGAGGGTCAAATAAAGATGGAAGAGACGTATTTTTAGCCTTTTCTTAAATATGGCTAAGGATTCAGCTGCTCGGATTGAGTTGTTCAGGTCTTTCCACCATGTTGGAACAGTTAATGAAAACGTTTGTGCCTCTCTGGGATGACTGAAGATTAAGACTAAAGACAGAAAAAATCAATACACATTCAGTCACAACCTCAGTCAATAAAAATCCATGCCCGTGACCCATTACTCTTCTTTCAGACATTTACTTGAAATGAATATGCATATCCCAAAACCGCAATAATAAACAAACATTAAATGCAAAAATCAGTATGTTAAACAAGTAGGATGTCCAAATCCACAGCAAACATTAAACCAACCTGGTCTCATAAAAATATGTACCTCTGTGCACTTTTTGTGCAACACTGTTTTTACGTATCTTACAGCACGTTTCACTGCAGTTTCAAAGAGAAATGTCCATTGAGTGGAGCTAAAACACAGACTGAATATGTAAACCCTTGGCGCATTTTTATTATGTTGCTATAGATACGTATTACTATGTTATGTTATCTATTACTGTCGCTAAAAGTTATACCAAATCCTGTCGCTACACCAAATTCAACCCTAAACCGATAGTGTGAAAAAATGCAAAACTGATATAAAAACACATTTGTTGATGCATCCGTGTCATTTCAACTTCCTTTTACACAGATCTGAAGTGTTTTGTTGAAGTGTAGTTACACAGGATTGAACCGGAGCTCCTCGTCTCTCGAGTACATCTCTGTACTCTGTGAGCTATACTGAACAAACCTACCGTCTGTGAAAACACATAGATATGAAGCTGGATATGTGTGATGATAACGTTCAAAAGCATCAGTTTTCAAATCCCCCAGCATATTAATAATGTTTTGAAGTCATAACATGATTTTCTTCAAGTAATTGTGTGAAAATTATGCTTTATTAATCAAAACTCTGTACGTTTGTGTGAAAAGGAATACAAGGTGTCTGAGTTTTACTGCCTCTAGTGTTCATTTCTTTTGGAAACTGCAGTGAAACGTGCTTATTGGTACATATTTTGCAGCTTGCTAAAAAGTGCACCAAGGTACATTTATGCCATGAGACCAGAAAGCATTATTAACAGCACGTAAACAATACATGGACAAAATACTGCATCTGCTGCAAAATCTGTACAATTTACTATCTCATAACGACATGGGAGCTTCAGAGCAATTAGATTCAAAAAGTTTAAACATAAAAAGGCTGAAACTGTGGCTCTTTTGAAGCCTAAGCGCCCGTTGCACACACTTGCCTCAGCACAGATGGGTCAAAGGACAATGGCAAAATGGCATATATAGTAAATCCAAGATTATACAATCCATAAATACTTCTGGAACTGGGCTAGTTTGGCACTTTTAGCACCTGGTTAAACTGGCTTGTGGGTGTTTAATGAATAATATGCAGGTTTTATGATAAACAATGGTTCAGTGCATTTGACCCTGAATTACTTAACATATTTCTAAAATATATAACTATGAATTCTTATTAGTCATGCTGCATCTCCTCTTATCTGCAAAGATGGAATAAAAATAAGACAGAGAGATAAAGATGGGGTGGTGAAGCTTAACAAACTGCAGACTTGCAAACCGCAGCTTGTACTGTGATAGAACACCTTTTCTTCCCCCACACTGTGAGCGAGTGCAAGAAGAGTAGGCGGCAACACAGCAGATAAGAAAGAGGGAGAGAGATAGAGAGAGTTTCAGGTCACTGACACTGGGGCCTTAAATTAGTCCAAGACTGCAGCTGAAGGCCAGTTGTCTGGACTGACCTGAGGAACCTGACCTTGTGAACCGCTTCGGTGTCGACGCCTTCCCTTTCAGTTGTCATTGCACTTTCACAATCTCCACGAGAGAAGTGGAGCATCAACAGGAAACCACTTTATCGGGAGCACAAACTTTCTCACAAAGCCATTGCACATTAGATAGTTACAAGGGACTTAAGTAGAGTTCAACCTGAAGAGGCAAACACTGGGTCATGGCTTTGACTCCCTTGAACGTGCATTAAATGCACTTCGGATGGATTAAATGTAGGATTGGGGCACAGCCAGTGAGTTGTGATCCCTCTCAGATGCTTTAGATGGGTTTTGATTGTTGCACTGGAACATGCTGAAATCAACATGAGAGATGTGCTGCTATCTTGTACAAACCAAGACTGCTGCCAATAAACGCCCACATGCGTCTTTGATCTGGCATATAAATAAAAAAAAAATAAGAAGAAGCAAAGCAGAGGGCAGTTTTGTGGTCTTCTTGACTATCAGCCCTATTTAACAAAAACAAAAAACACCAAAGCAAACTATGAACAAAAGACATGCCTTTGTATTTGGTTTAGACAAACACATTGACTTTATAATCTACACTCAACCTGAAAGTGTGGTTCAGCGTTTCTATTTGTCACTATGTCTATCACACAGTATGTGTGATGTATATTTCATCATTAACAGCGTCACTGAGTAACACGGACATGCATGTGCCTAATTACTTTTAAGAACTATAGTAGAATGATAAACTGGGAAATTGGCAGTATTTTATTACAATTATTAATGAAGTTATATTAAAAAGTGTGCCATGTCTCATCATTCGGTGATGTTCCTAGATGCTGAATTCAATAAAATCATTTGCATTCATAAAATCGTTTAAAAAAGCAAAAATCGCTTAAAATGGAAAAAATCAAATAAAATGTTACACGTGAATCATATTCAAACCATTTCCTGTATATTTTATTCTGAACCACTGAATAAGTAAACTGTTAACTTGTTTATGAATTTGCAAACTGATCGAAACATTTCACTGCAAAGAAGTGTTTACAGAAGTACATTTCAGTAGTTCTAGGATCATTTTACTCTCAGTTCTCTGCGTATTTTCAGTCAGGGTGTCAGATATTTCAGAGAAACCGGTTCACCGATTGAGTAAACTGATAAATGCATTCTATAGATTGTATTGTGTACACATTTTCTTTTTACAGTGCAATATATAATCAGTTAGACATCTTCCGGTGAACTTCTTCGATCTTCTGGATTTTCCACTGACATTTTTCAATAATCTGTTTCACTCAGATAAGTCACAATACCAACGAAAGCAAACTGTTTTCACAAACTCTATCTGATTTGGCTGAACTAGTTCAAAAGAATGATTTGTTGGCAAACTGGACAAAAATAAGTTGATTTAGATTCTGGCTAAACCTTTATAGATAACTTGATATTATTTAGCTCACTACATAGCATGGATATGACCTCAGCGAATGAAGAGAACATAGAGGAAGGAGTCAAGTGAAGACACTTTATAAATGAAAGCACCAGCCTGTGCTCAGGAAGACATTAATGTAAAGCATCTGTGTGCAGCGGCGCTGGAGAGGATCCTTGTATTTTCAGCTGAGGATGTGCCTCTCATTTACCTGTAGACGCATGGAGCAATGATTTATTGATCCCAGCGTTTGGCCGGCCGCTCCAAAGCTGAATTAATCAGGTGCGAGACACATGGAGCCTTCAGACAGACAGGGAAATAAGAGGGAGGGACGACGAGAAGAAAAGAGAGATTGCAGACAAGGGAGGGGCAGCGTGAGTCAAATTGGAAACATGTCCTTTCAACATGTCCAATCTGGCTGAGCGTATCTTATCTTCAGGTGAGAGACGATGACCCCTGTGGTGGAAGGCAGGATCGGGGCTCGACGGACCAGCTTCTAGACGATGCCTGATCATCATGCTATCCTTCCTTCGCTCCTTCTCTTTCTCGGTGGCTTTGATGCACAACTGGAACGTTTTAGGCACGCTCTGTCACTGAAGCGCTATTTTTATCTGTTCTCAGAAGGGATTGGATTCAGATTGGACACTTAGGCATAAAGTATGGGTGTGGATTTAGATGGATGTTGTTTAAATCTTTAAAAAATCCCAAAATGAAAATTCAATCATCAGTTTCTTACAGAACCAAACCTGCATGACTATGTCTCCTGTGGAAGATACTTTGAAAAATATCCACACAATTGATGCCAGTGGGGTTCACCAGTATACATAATGTGCTGTGTTTGTGCTCAGCAGAAGAAAGAAACTTTAAATGAGGTTGTTTAGGATAGACGTAAGGCCCGTTCTGTTGTCAGCTGGTAAGGTATGTTTGGAAGCATGGCTGCTGGTTTGAGTTGGTTTAAGCTGGTCCTTAGCTGGTCCTTAGCTGGTCATAAGCTGGTCAAATGGTGCTGGTCCTGAGCAGGAACTAGGACCAGCTTAAACCTGAAGCCATGCTTCAAATCATACCTAACAAACTGGGTTTTTTTTTATCAGAACGGGCCTTAAGTCTATCTTTAACAACCTCATTTAAAAGTTTCTTTCTTCTGCAGAGCACAAACACAGCTTGTTAAAGCAGGACTGATTCTGATTGGGTTTTTGTGATTTTACCATTCATCAGCTGGAAAAAAGTGATTCCAATGATATTGTTTGTCTGCACCTTTTTCATTATAGCTCTGGAGTGGACTGTGCTATTCTTTATTAATGAAAAATACTTTTAGAACAATTTCTTTATCGGTATCTTTATAGTTATCATCATTGGCGTGAGCAGGCCTTTAGTCTTTACAATAGCATGCATTGTAGAAATGTCTTAGATCACATAATTTTCACAACTTTCATAGACTTTTAGTCTATTGAAAGTCTCTTGGAAAGAAGTTTCATCAGATGAACAACTGATATGTTGTTATACAGGAGTACAGTCATTGCACACATTGTACATGCGCAGGTTCGTTCAAACGTGCCCAAAAAAAATCAAACATGGCAAAAAAACATACAACATCTGTAAAATATTTAGAGAAAATTTTCTTTATGCATGGGGAACTCTGAACGTCTTCTACAATAAAAAAAATAAATAAATAAAAATAGAGACCCATAACATTTGGTAAAGAAGTTTGCATTAAAAAAGGCAAAATAATAGTTTCAGGTTCCCTTCAAGTGGAGAACAAAATATTGTAATTATGAATTCTGAGGATATGAATGACCAAGTCGTATTTTTGTCATATTTACAAGTGGGAAACTCTAATATTAACCTTTTTATATGAAACACAGGATGCAGAGTTATAATCAGTTAGAAGTGTCGTGTTGATTTGCAGCATGCTAATCTAATACAGATAACATCATAGAGTATTTATAATCTATAGAGATCAGTAAGCAAAAAACAAGCTTGTTGTAAATGAGGTTAATCACTGAACCGTTTGCATCACATATAGTTGAGAGACCATGTAAATTCCAGAAATGAACACTTTTCATCTTTTCCAATTTAGATGTACTCACAAAAATTTAAGTTAGAAAACAGCGTGGGAACATTGTTTCTAAAATGTTGATTAGAACATCAATTAAAGATTACAAAAACATTACTTATTATTTTAACTAACTATAACTATATTTTCACCCAAAATAATGCTTTTAACGCTTATTTTTAAGTCTTCTTGTTCTGATTAAAACTAATTACATTGTTTTATAAAACATTCTACTAATTACATTTTTACCCAAAATATACAGTTATTTGAACATTTATTTTTACTAGTCTAAGAATGCTACAGTGTCCATTTTTCTTGTGATGGAGTAACTTAAGATCTTATTACCATTATCAGGAAAACACTGAACACACTTCTTCATTTTCCGCCCTCCGAGGGTACGTTCATCAAGTACAAATAACATCATAAGGACATTCTGAGAATTCTGGCTGGGTAGTTATTTGGGTTTATTGTTTATAACATAAGGCATTTGTTTTGTTTAGACAAAAATTTTAGGAATGCTTCAGAGTTGAATGCATGACATGTCATCATAATGAACACCCATCTTAGAGATGCAAGCCTCCTAGGTGCACTTGAATGCTGCATCATGTCCAAAATAAAGGCATGTTCAAAAATGCATTTGACTTCACATACCGTTTTGAATAATATATTCTGCACAATATTCAGTAGGCCTAGGTTTCCATTTAGACTACAAGCCACTACAGCAATTGACTTGACAATTGACTGAAACGGGTCGCAATTCCTTCACAGTACTCTGAGAAACTTTTAGCACAGGATGTGATATTCAACATGCTGATGAACTGCACTGAACAATTAACTCAAAGTCCACCAGAACACAATAACAACCCTAAACAAAGTCAATGCGTCAATCTCTTATCCCACTTGTTGACAGCTCTGATGTGAGGGTCAGGCGCAGCTCTCCGCTGGCAGATCGGTGCGTATAGGGCAAGGTTTGGCCCCGCAGGAAGTCTGCAGGATGCTCCTTAAAAGGCCTCTACTTCCTCTGGCTTTGAAGAGGCCAGAGCTTCTGCGAGGAGGGCAAGATGCCATACTCAGATCTGACGGATTTCCTTTTTCCTCAAAGATTCAGCTGAGTCTCCTCTTTTAAAACAGAGAGAGATAAAGAAAAAGAGGGCAGAGGAACTGAAAGGTGAATTAAAAGGGAGCATCTGTCGGGCATTCGCTTAAACCTTGAGCCAAAACGTCTGGAGAGAATCTGATCTTGGCATTGCTATAAATATCGCTGCATCTGTGTAACTCTTATGAAAAGCGGGAGGATATGAAGTGAATTACTTGACTTAAATGCCCTTAAATTTATCTGACTTGTGGTAGAAGCCAGTAGCTACTCATAATATATAATACTGTATTAGTTATGGTAAAAACAGCAAATCTGTCTTTAGGTTATTGAAGGGTACTATTTCATATACCACAAAATACTTGTAAATACCAAGCCAACCAACAATGATATTCTACATTTTCACTATGAATGCGGAATTTTAGTTTATTTGAAGAATGAATTATGATAAAACATGCAGAACATCGTGCTTAGAAAAAGTGCTTATTAAGTAAAATAATAGGACTGTCAAGCGATTAATTGGGTCCAAAATAAATATTTTTATCAATATATGTATGTGCAGTGTGTAAATATTTAAAAAATATTTACATGCATATATTAATATTCTTATATTTTATATTACATCTAAACATATTCAACAAATATTTTTCATTAATATATACAAGTGTTTGTATTCACATATGCAATAACAAGTATACACAGTAAACACATATATAAATGTAAACAAAAACTTTTTCTGGATGCGATTTATTGCGATTAATCGTTTGACATTCTAGTAAATATACTTAAGTAATAACTAAATGTCATGTTTTTGCATGCTTAATTGCGTGTTTTTTGCAATGCAATAAAAACTGTATTATAAAAAGTTCACTTAAGTGCACTAAATGCAATAGTTTTTAAACCCAGGACATTATTATTAAAAGATTACGATTTAAAATGTACTTTGAAGTAAAACTCTGATATAATTACTAAGTACACTTTAAAAGTCTACTTAAGTGTGTCAAGAAACACAGCTGTGAAGGTGTCTCTCCTTAAGTCTTTTATTTCAATAATGTTATCACCTGCAAGTACGGTTTTAAAAATAAACTTTTAAGATCTGAAGCACTTTTTTTTTCATGAGGAAGATCTCTGTCAATCATTCACTTTTATAAACAATGCAAGTGACAGATAAATACAGAGATTGTGCACGTGCACACACACACACACCCATCCCAATAACTGTAGTGTTTTAAAAATAAATGAACTGCTAGTATCAGTTTCACATGGATCTGGCTTTCAGACACACACAAGCACACGTCTGCACGCGGATAATGTGTGTGTGTGGGTGTGGATGTGAAAGGAGCAGTGGGCGGAAGAAACCACACACACTCAGTCGCATTACACCTTTAAGTGTGTCTCAGGTGCAAGAGAAGATAAAACAGGAGAGCGTGACATCATGAATGACGTCATAAAGGAAGCATGTAGTTTGTATTGCATGTAGTGTGATTCCAGTGGCTACTTCTTCCATTGTGCTGTAAATAAGGGGCTGAAATGTTCACTGCATAATTCTAAATGGAAATTTAACCAAATAGATGATCTGAAATGGTCTGTGTGTGGTTATGTGGCATGAATATTTTATGGAAACTTGTGTTTAATGTCACAGTCTGATATCTGCCACCTGTTCTCTGTTTGGAAGTATAAAGGTTGGTCTGGCCTCGATTCAAGAATGTGTTTTATACCTCTGAATTTAAAAACAAAAGCAGCAGGACAGTGAGCTGCAGCCGGTCACGTACACTGCTGGATGACCACTCTGACCTCTCTATATATAGAGACGGACCTATGATTTCAGAGATGCAGAAAACTGGGAAGGAATTTATAGTATAATGCAGGGAATTTGGCAAATACACGTTTTCAGGGACTAAATATTACGTTTCAGTCTGTGGACATGAAAACAACCTTCATCAACAGTGTTAAAGTAGCTTAATTCTGCGGGAAAACTGCAGACACTGCTTCAGACACACATAGAAACTCAAACATCTTCACTACAACTCGCCAAAATAAAAGTTCTGATTAACTTGAAGAAATTATGACATAAATATATTATTATTGTTATTCACAAAGAAAATACTACTACTACTACTACTAATAATAATAATAATACTTACATATTTATTATTAAGGAATATTAAGGAGCTGTTTTTGACAGTAAATATGTAATCATAAATCCAGGAAATATAATTTCATTGGGTCATGTTATTGGAATATATATATAAAAAATTGTATAAATTTATTTGATTAGACATACTTTTTGGTCAATACAATTTATTTAAAACTTTAAAACACAACCCAGAATGAAAAAAAAAGCTGAGAATTTAGGAAAGATAAATTGAATGAATTCATTGGGACCTAAAAATGCAATTTTTATTAAATATTAAATACTGTGATATTTCATAGTACATATGATTTTGGTTAATAAGACGTGCTTTCAGAACAATATAGCTTAAGTTAATTATTAAAACATAATACAGAAAAAAATAAAAATAAAGTAATGGAAAACACTGACATTTAAAAAAATAAAATGGATTTCATTGGGCTCTGAACATTTAATTTTTGCTCTGACGCTGTTGTGAGATTTTATAATTTTTATGACTTTAATAAGACACGCATTTCTGATTACAATAATTCAATTCCACCATTAAAACAGAATGAAAAGTAAAAAAGGTAAAACACTGTATTCTGGAGAAGAAGAAAAAAAATATTTCACTGCGACATAGTACGAAATTTGTTGTAGTCTCACAATTTAAATTTCTGATTTTCTGATTACTAGAAGTTCATTTAACCATTAAAATAGAATCCTGAAAACAGAAAGTATCTGAAAAACAATTCATAGGGCCGAATACATGTAAAGACTTTTAAATAATGGCGCTGGTATATCATAACTTAAACTATATTTGGACTGAGCGAGCTCTTTGGAAATAATCTACAGCATAGCCATATAAATATTTTATGTTTAATCGCATTCCTTCTGTAGAGTTTGTGCATACATCTCTGTAAATGACTGTCGTTTTCCACATTCCCAGCTGTGGGATTGTTTAGTCTTGTTGTTGAGTTTCCCCACTGTGATAAGGAGCAGGGTAAACACGGCAGGCGGGACCCGAGCGAGGAGCGCTCACACTGGGCTGACGGCTGGCCGAGAACGCAGGCTGTGGCCCTCTCAACAACCACACGCAGGTCAGGAAACATCTGGGTGACTGAAAGCAACAGATGCCATAGCTCGATAAGGGAAGCACTCTCCACCCCACTGAACCGGCCTCTCACACATCCAGGTGGGTCCTAACCTTGGCTGAGGCTCTCTGAAGGACTAAATAATCATATCAAGTCTTTCTTTTCAACAGAAGGGACAAACACCTGGCCAGACTGAGTGATTGTGACTCGCAGCTATTGTTTGGTTATTATTGTTCTCTGGCGGGTTTGATCCATTGTCTGCCGGGGGTCTCTTGAGGATCCGTCTAAAAGCGATTAAGCCACTCGTGTCTTTGCCTGCGTCATCTCCTGTTTCGCTTGGGATAGTTTGAAGTTACAAGAAGTCCAAGTTATGAATCAGTGGTTGGTCATTTATGTGTGTCTCCGGTCCAGGGCGATCGGCTTTGAACTGATTGAATAAAGGTTTTTTGATTGTACTCGGTGTGAAGTGCTTTAAGGAAAGGTTTTTTTTCCGTATAATGAAAGTCAGTGAGTTCATAACTTCTGGGCTCTATTGTCTTGGACAAATTTTGGAATTTCATTTTTGAGTGAACTGTGCCTTTAAAGTTGGCATGAAAGGAATTTGTGAACGTCTTTTTTTTTCTACTGTGAGACTGTATGAGTAAAATGGCTTACTGAGAAAAAATGCTGGGCAGGACCAGATTTTGTCCATTGGGAAATGACTGGATTATTATCAAGATTTTAGTTTTATTTTAATTAATGCTGTAGTGCAGCCCTATGTGAACAGAAAACTAGTTTACAATAAACAGTGCAATATTTTATTAGAAAAGTAAGAAAAGTCAACTTGATTGATTTCATGGTGACTTTCGGTTCCTGTAAGCAGTGGGCTATTTCAGACTACTGTGTTAAAGTGGATGAACGAACGTAACGTATCTGTCAGCCGTGACCAGTGTTAAAACAATACTGAAGAAAAGAGACAACATTTGCTATGAGTTTCGGAAACTTTGTTGTGCTCTCAGACATTGCTGGCCTCATGGGACCAACTGCATCTGTTCCTCCTCGGCTCTAAGAAAACCCTCCTGGGATCCAGCCATCAAACACATGTCTCTTTTCAGCCTGTTAGTCCTTTTTCAAATCATACATGACGTGTTTGCATGAGAGAAGTTCTGTTAAGCTTCTATGTTCTATCAAAAAATAAACTAACAAAAAAATGACATTTTCCACTTCAGTTTTGCATCTAACACCAAGTGCGACTGATGGACATGATGGAAATGAAACTCAAAAACTGTGATGAACAACATGGACTATCTCTCCTGGTCATATTAGTTTCCGACACACGTAATCTGCCTCCATCCTCATCACTATTAGCTACACAAGTGTCTACATGACTCCCAGAGGGGTGCGGGGTCTGCTCTGGGTGGGCCGTCTCACAAACAGGAAGTTGAGGAAACAGCAGTGAATGTAAGAGGAAATGAGGACGTAGGGAGAGGTGTATGGCCACAATGCTGCTGGAGGAAATGGACGATTATAAATAGCCGAATGGCCTTCCCCACGCTGAGTGCCGGTCACGGCTGAAACCTCAGACAATAGAGAATCCGTCCTTGAGGTCAGGGCTGGGAAGGTTTGCCTAGTGACTAGAACATTTACATGATTGACTGACTCATTAGCTTTAGTTTTAGTTGCATTCCAAGTCTCTGAATTTCTACAAAAACAATGAGATTTTGATCTAGCAGAAGAGCGGAGAAAAAGTTACTGAATGTAGTTGAAACAATTTAGTTTCATGGCTTTTAGTATGTTTTATGTAATTTTTTTTTAAAGGAATAGTTCTCCCATAAATGAAAATTCCGTCATCATTATTTACTCATGCTCTAGTAGTTCCAAACCTGTATGAATTTATTTGTTCTGCCAAACACAAAAGTATCCAGGCTGTTTAAGGTCACCATTGACTTCCGTAGTATTTTTTTTATATTATTTCTACTATAGAAGTCGATAAGAGAAATATCCAGTGAAAGGTTAATTTTTCTTGAAAAAAAAAAAAAAAATACTGCCTATAAAAAGTGAGATTAAAAATGCCATTTGCTGAAACGACTATGTCACTTCAGCTTGCTTATACAAGTCTTTGAGCTCTTTTATCATGACTCGTACTCAAGTGCTAAGAGTAATGCTTTACCAGGTGCACTACCGAACAAGCCTACTACTACTGTGTGTCAAAAAAAGCCAAACATACGGAAGTGATGCAAACATCATAATATATCAGTTTGCAAATCATGCACTACGGTAAAAGAGTTTTGAGGTCATAACATAGTACTGTGCAGGGGACCACATAAAAGTAAGTCTATACAAATATATAATAATCTGTGCCTGTGATCAGAATTTGCGAAAAGGAATAACAGTCAATTAGTGTTTTATTGCATCTAGTGTTTATTTCAGTTGGAAACTAAACTGATTTTTGTTGATTTTTGCAAAAATGTAGGTCCAAATAGGAGTTCTGTAGATTTGCATCCATATATGTTAGCTGTGAGGCTAATGTGGAAGTGTAGTCCAAAATATTTATGAAATTAACAAAGTCTTTAGCAGATATGGGTATTTCAAATATTTAGTCTTTCTCTTCTGAGATTACTAAAATACTGATGCCCCATCTTGCACTACACAGACTTCTGTCCAATCAGATTATTACTATTAGATAATTACAAATAAACAACAAGTAAAACTATGCATTAAAAGCAAAATTTTGAAATAGACTAAAATAGTATAGCATAGTTTTTATTTTAATTATATTTTTAACTGATTTTGGTAGAGAACTTATCTAGCGTTAATGTTTGCATGTGTGTATAAATATAATCCAGGCATTGTCATGTGACCTTCAACGTCTCACTGTTTCCTGTCATTTAGGAATATGATGTCACCACATTCAAGGCCTCATGGGGCAGTAAATATCCATTGCACACATCTCAGTGGAAGAAGTATGTCATCCGCATATCTTTTTGTAACCTTTGAAAAATATAGAGCTGCCATAAAATCGAAATATAGAATCCATGGTATATTTATTAATGCATCATTGTACCATAACACCGCTACAGTAAGCTAGAAATCTCTAGGTGAACAAACCACAAACTTGATTTGAATATACAATGGCTAATTTGGACAAGCCAGAACTAAAAGTTATTTATTTCAGTATCTACATCCTCTTTAGTAAAGGAAGTGAATCCTGTGAAATTGACTATGCAAAAAGCTGCAACGTGTCTTCACGAGGGGTTTAAGCAAAGACTGTCACGCGATGCAGAGGGGCTGTGGAAACTTAAACGGGGGCCTTTACTTACACAATAAAACTATAAAGCTATCAATCACGATTTAAAGAAGTATAAAGGCCTGAAGTCAGTTCAGCCATTGGTCACCCAACTAACCCACAGTAGCCAAAGGGTGAGCCACTTCCTTTTGTGGCGGCATTATTAATTTTCTGTTTCAAAGGTCTGTGAACTTTTGTCCTAAGAGCTGCAACTACATGTGATGTTCCCAGAGCAATTTCAGTCCATTATATCAAGTGGCAGATTCACAGATATATTTTGACAGGTGTGATTCTCACAGGGTCTCAGAGTCTGTCTCAAATCAGCCGTCAATTACGGTCTGTCTATTGTCTCTGACAAGTGGAGGCAGAGGACTGGAGCATGCAATAGTTTGGGAGATCGTGTACCTTTCTTTGTGAGTGGCTTGTATCTTCACATTGTCATTTTGATGAATGGCCAGGTCATATGATAAGTTGATCTTCGATGGAAGTGGAAGTAACTTCCAAAAAGACTCAGATCTGTCACAATATGAAATGCATCCAGGATATCTTTCATGATAAATGCATTATATATATAGCTAATACAGTGAGTTTTATGTCATTCTTCTATGGAGGACACATGCTGGGCTAAGTACTCATTGGAAATTCTTATATAAAGTTCAGAAATTACAATTACTACATAGAATTACTACTAAAGTGAATTCAAGAGATTCTACTTTGAATAAAATTGACTCACTGAACAGCGCTTCTTTTCACTGTTTAAATATGGATACACTTGGCACTAGACACTTTATGACTATTTACTGTACAACTTACATTGCATTGCATTCAAGGTTTACATAGTATTTGATCCCATGCTTTTGGCGTTGCTTCCACAATAGCATCAGCCGACCTTAATATGCAGATATTAAATGAATAGTTCACACAAAAATGAAAATTACCCCATATTTTACTCACCCCTAAGCCATTCTTGGTGTTTATGACTCTTTTCTTTTAGATGAACACAAATTTAAATTGATCATGGCTTTTCCAAGCTTGGTAATGATGGTGGATTTCAAAGCTCCATAAATCGTATATATCCATCGTAAAACTAACCTTTAAGGCTCCGGGGGGTTGACACATGTTTCTGAAGTAGTTTTTTTTTTGTGACAAAAATATTTCTGTTTTTAAAATTCTAACTTAAATCACTGACTTCTGTTAACTGCTGCATGCGTGTTCTCTAGAAAGTCGAGTCAGCCAAGAAGCCCTAATTCAACTCTGGATACTAACTCTAGTCTAATGGATAGGGAGTTGGACTTGGGGATTGTGGGTGGGGGAAGTGAATAACCAGCACTTTCTCCACCTTCAATACCACTACTGAGGTGAGACCCTTGAGCAAGGCACCGTTCCCCCAACTGCTCCCCGGGCGCCGCAGCAATTCCTTGTATGGGAAACCACACCTGGCCATGTCACTTCCTTTCCTTCCTTTTTTAAAAGAAATGAACACTAGAGGCGGTAAAACTCTGACACCTTTTATACCATTTCACACACATAAAAAAAAAAGCAAAATTTTCGCACAATTACTTGATGAATATCATGTGACTTCAAAACAATATTAATATGCTCGGAGATTTGAAAACTGATGCTTTTGAATGTTAGCATCACACATATCCAGCTTCAAATCTATGTGCTTTCATAGACGGTAGGTTTGTCATCCTAAACTCGTAAAAGCTTTCCACTGTGTCTAAGACAGATCTGCGTACATAATGTGTGTCCACTGGATGATCTATAAAATAGCGCTACGGAGACTTCATGTGCCGAATCACTAAATAGACTTGTCATTTTAGTTTTCTTTCTGTACAGGAAGTATTCTCTTAGCTTTATAATGTTACAGTTGAACCACTGATGGCAGATGGAGCATTCAGACAACGTCTTTCATACTTTTCTGGATCTTGACAGTGAAAAGTGTTTGGCAGTCAATGGGACAGTTACAAGCCTCCTGGTCTTCATCCTTAATATCCTAAATTGCATTCTGAGCAAAACTTTTATGAGTTTGTAACAACATGGGGTTACAAGTGATTTAACAAGTTAACAAATGATTAATGACAAAATATTCATTTTGGGTTGAAGTTACCCTTTAAGTAACATTTATTCATTTACTTATTTGTCTGCTTGTTTGTTTTCATTTTAACCCTTTATAACACTGTCATATTGTAATTCAAAAAGTACACTTAAATAAATAATCAGTCCTAATCAGACTGTTGGGGTTTGTGGTATATTATTGCTTAGATATATTAGTTGTTTTTTTTTCCCCAAAACCATTATTTGTTTTTTTTTGTTTTTTTATTTAAGCGCTCCTGCAGTGAGAGGAGTAAAGTAGCTGAACAAATGTTCAGCTGGGAAAGAAATGCAGAAAAATGTCAATTACCAACATCCTCAACTGATTCAATGCCATCTGGCCAGAAATCTCATCTTTTATTTTCCAGTACAAGCAGGACCAGGCCTCCAGCTTATCAGGATCTGGGGAAAAGTAACAAGAAAGAGTGGACAGTCTCTGCCTAGTAGCTCTTTACAGCCAAGGTCGTGATCCCCGGGCCTGTTAAAGACCCCCTTGGGGTTGAGGCTGTAACCGGATATTTAAAATAACAGTGTGAGGGTCCTGGTGGAGCCCCATGCTGCATGAGGAGGGAGCAGGAGAGGTGACGGGGCAGGAGAGGTCAAGACACTGGCCAACATACATCAACCAGTGCCAGTGAAGAGCCAATGACTCTATCAGTGACAGACAAAGAGAAGAAACTCAGAAAAAAGCTCTTTAACATACAACTAGAGTATAGATATGGGAAGATCTGGACACTGTGTGTGCCGTGCAAAATCAGGTCTGGAGGACAGAAGATCTGAGCAGGCATGGCAGTAAATATGGAGCCCTTCTTGGTTCGCACTCCTCCTCATCATCCATACACAGACCTGACACCCAGGCTCTAACTCATGTGTGCAGCTTGGGGCTCATACTCCCCGAGCGAGAGACAGGGGTGATGGGGAGTTACTATCCACCTTAAGGTGAAAGCCATATGTGCTGATCTGAACGATCTGAGGTCATCTCACACAGGGCAGTAAGTTACAGTTACCCTCAGCCTGGCTTGCTGATCTCAGCTGAATAGTTCATGGAAATTTGTTGAATATTTGCACACTCTCAGGCCATCCAAGATGTGAATGAGTTTGTTTCTTCATCAGATTTGGAGAAATATAGCATTGCATCAGCATCCTCTGCAGTGAATGGGTGCCGTCCGAATGAGAGTCCAAACAGCTGATGAAAACATCACAATAATAAAAAACACTCCAGTCTATCAGTTAACATCGTGTGAAGCCAAAAACTACAACATAACTTTAAACCATCACTTCTGGCCAAATATTAGTCCATAAACCTAATACAGATGGCTCTTTTCAGTGAAAAAGCTGTCCAGTCTGAAGCAGGAGATATATATACACAAATCAAGTACTGTATATAACGTTTGCAGGCAAAAAAGTCCAAAACTGCTCTAAACCAATATGTGGTTGTATTGTGATGTGAGAGAGAACAGGAGATGTACTTGTTTCACTGCTTGAAGCATACTGTAATTATTTTGTTTATATTTAGTTAAAACTTCACCACTCAAGCACTGTTTACAAGCCAAAACGGCAAATAGTGGGTGGATTTTGATGTGAGAGGACAAAATGGGATGTACTTTTTTACTGGAGGAAGCATTAATGGATTACAGACTCATATTTTGTCCAGAAGTGATGTTAAAATGCATTAATGAGGAGTGTTTCTTACAAACGCAGGTTTTGTCTTCACAAGATGTGAACTGGAGTGGTGTGGATTATTTTTGGATTATTGTGATGTTTTTTCAGCTGTTTGGACTCTCATTCTGACGGCACCCATTCACTGCAGAGCATCCACTGGTGAGCAAGTGATGAAATGCTACATTTCTCCAAATCTGTTTCAAAAAACAAACTAAATCATCTACATCTTAAAGACCTTACCAAGCTAGGAGACTTTTAATTTGTTTAATTTTTCTCAAAAGTTTTAAATTCATAAGAAACCCTGAGTTAATTGAGAAAAATATTTGACTGCGCTTCAGCAAAGGTAATCTTTAACCTTTAATCTTGCGTGTTATGTAATATTCTCCCTAATACAATTTGAGCTCTTCAACAGCTCGAAAACTAGATTGATCTGAGGCCAATAGTGGTTAGTGCAAAACACCCTGTATGTGCTGTGTGCAGTGGAAAGTAAAAGGTCAGGGTTTGCTGACTGCTCGCAATTCAAAAACAGACAATGTGTTGAAACGAACGCCGAGAGGAGAGACCGCGTTCAGCAGGGAGGTGCAAGTGTGACTATTTGCATGTGTTATCATCAATGCTTGTGATGAATAAAATGTGCACAAGTGAGAGATGAGGTTAAAGAAAAAATACAATTTTTGTACGGAAGAACAGAAAGAAGAACAATGCAGCTCACACCTTTACAGAAAGTGATAAACAAATCCACAGATCCCCAGGGTGAGTGTGTTGAGGGGAACCGCATGGTCCTCGTGTTCTCCCGCTGCATATTAGCATATTTATAGACCCTTTGAAAACCCAAAAGCACCAAAAGCACCACATCAGTGGCCTACAGCACACATTCACACATGCACATATTCACACACACACACACACGCAGAGACATGCAAACATACACACACGAAAGAAAGAAAAGGCACCTGTTGTGCAAACCACAATGTTTACTGAAGGCCAAATTAGAGCGTCTCCATGGCAACAACAGCAGATTGAATCACCACCCACGGCTCTGGCCTAGAAAAAATAAAAAATAAATACCTGCCTGGAAAAAAAAACAAAACAAATGTGGGCATATAAGGTGAACAAACCAAAATCCCAGATCAGAAGATAAACACCGCAATGCATTGCTACAATGCAGACATTAGGTGCTCTGTAATCCTGTGTGGATTTATGACTTTCTGCAGTTTTAAGTGAAGTGCAATTGAGTTTTATAGTCATAAAAATAGCGTGCCAAATTAAGTTTGACAATGCATGCTAAAAAGCTGAACCAGGCTATATTTGCTTTACTTAATTTAGCAACAAAGCTCACTGGGGCCCCTTTCCTGAAGTCTGCATCTGTCCTGATCTGTGTTTGTGTGTGTGAGGAGCGCCTCTAGTGGTGTTTTCTCACATTACACCATGCACAGTTTGCATACATGAGTTTAGTGACTTCTCAGGCACCTCAGTGTGTCATAAGTATAATGGTATGCAATTTTCTCTGTTACAAATGAAATTTTGGGCACACTTCATGGATCAGTTCTCACTATTAACTAGCTTGCATATTACTGTAGCATATTGGCTGTTTATTAGTACCATACACAAAGTAAACCATACATAAAGTGCTTATAAACCATATTTGAGAAATCATATACCTAAACTTAACCACTACCCTAATGATTAATAAGCAACCAATTAGGAGGTTATTGATGCAAAAGTCAAAGTTAATAGTTAGTTAATAGCGATAATTAGTCTATATATTGTGACCTAAATTGTATTTTGTGATTATTTTCACCAAGTCTTACAACTTACAACAAGAATATTTTATTTATATTTTATGCTTATTATTTAAGTACCTGGTAATCTAATTTATTACTCCTATAATTATATAATTTATAATGTTGTATTTATTACAGGTACTATAAGGAAGTAGATTTCACATTGTATAAGTAAACAAAATATAATGAGTTAAAAAAAAAAAAAACAGGAATAGAAAATAGTATGTAAATATGTGACATTCATGAGCAAAATGATGGGGGTCAAAAGAGAATCATGACTTTATCTCTATATGCCCAGTGCAAGTGCTGTGTGTGTCTGGGGTGTTGTGGGACCCTCTGTTCTTCTGTAATGAAACTATAATTGGAAGCATGTGTGTGTGTGCCATACTGGGGGTGGAGAAATTGTAAATGAGTGTAAGTCTTATGAGAAGAAGAGAGAAAAAGGGGTAAAGGGTTTGTTTTTTGTGCACTGTGTGGGTGTTTGTGTGAATTTGTGTTAGGGCATGAGAACATAAACCCCCTCATAAACAATCAGATTGTGAAAGAGCCAGGAAGCTGGGAACCATCGTGGGGGTGTTTGACAACATGGGAGTGGGGTTTCATTTTTAGCCCAAGGAGCTGAGAAAATAAAAGGTCCTGTTGCATCATTTCTTTTTTCTTTAACTATTATATATCTATTTACGCACAGCTGATCTGTGATGATCCTGTACTGTACCTTCATCTGCCGTACATCATTTCCAGTCATCCCTCCACTATTATGTCATTAGTATTTCAAAGGCCTAATCTACCACTTCACATCTATGTCACATAAAACCTTTGACTGGCTGTCATTACAGAGCTAACTATAGACACATCAGCCAAACAGTGGCAGGTTAACAATACAGCAGTGAGATACAGTATTTGCACTATTTTATGACCGTTGAAGCTGTTTGCTAAGACAAGTGGGCTATCTCTATTACAATTGTTCATATTTAGTATTAGGTATTTGAACCTGGCAACCATCAAAAAAGAAGATGCTAATTCTTCTCTGTGCAACTTTAGGAAATCCTGACAGTACTGTTTAACACCGACTTCTTTCTTACAATTGCATGTTTATATTTCACACTTTATAACTTGCGATTGTGAATTTAAATCACTTAACTCTGAGGAAGAAGAAAAAATGCAGTCACATCAGAAGTAAATATTATTAGATTTTAGAAAAATTTGTAATCCCTTACTTGTTTAAGGGAAAAATTATGAAATTATACTAATTGATTGCTTTATTAGACCCAGCACTGTGTATATTAATAAAAATAATAAATATTTTAAGCAAAATGATTGCTCATTCAAGAAATAGAAATAGAGGTCAAAGGTTACTACCATGCCTTCTCTATGTCTTTCTCTCCTGTCCTCACGCTCTCATTTGTTCTGTCTCTATCCTCGCTGATTTACAGAGTTTCATAAAACTGGCCCAAACAGTTTAGAGAAGCCAAATCTCCTATTTTCATCACTGGCTCAGCGCCAGGAAAGTAATGCTTACAGCTCTAGGAAAAGAGAGAGCAGCTTTCATTTATTGGGATAAATTACAACAGGAGAGAGAGGTAGTGAATGAAGAAAGGTAGCGCAATAAAAGACGTGAGTGATATAAATAGCGAGTCGAGGCGGAGGGAAAATAAGACAGGGTTTACGCCGGGTCCGGAAACGCACTCCCCTGCACCTTCACTTTACTCACACGCACCTGAACCCTGCGTCTCATCACCGCTACCTGGCAGGGCTTAAGCTTCGGCCGAGCTCTGGCTCGTATCACACACACGATGGCTGGGTAATGGAGAACAGCTGCGGGATAGAAGACAGCCTCATTCATAACCCGACAAAGCCTTCATCCTAACGAAGGCAGGGAGAGAGAAACATCTAGAAAAGGAGGAATTATACTAGGTACATCCTCTGAAATTATCAGAGCGCAACAACCTGTTCGCTAGAGATGAACGGGCCTTAGTTGTGTCTCCTGTTCAACTTCTTCATGTCTGCTTTGGCCTTCGGGTCACAAAAAGAGCTGAATAAACAAACCAACGGCTTTTTAGGTCCGAGACCCACATTTTCACCCTCGGTTTGCCCGTTTGGGATGAACCCAAGTCCCAAGATTTCGGAGCTGGATATGACACTTGCATTTGTCTGCCACAATTGTATTACATTTAAAAAAAAAAAAGAGAAGTGTGCCTTATTGTATTGAATCTGCATTTGTAGTTCAAGTGTGAAAAGTACACTTTTAAAAAAGTAATATTAACGAAATTAGGTGACTTAAGTGTAGGTAAAAGAATATTTTTTCCAAAAAAGGAAGATTTGCTAAAAGTAAAGTCACAAATCGATCCTCTGTAGTGAATGGGGGCCATCAGAATGAGAGTCCAAACAGCTGATAAGAACATCACAATAATCCACAACAGTCCAGCAATTACAATCTTGTGAAGCCAAAAGCTACTACATAAATTTGGAAAGACGGTGCCGATGTTCCTGGCATGCCGTCCGCGTTCCTCCCTGCTGCTATATTTTGTATTTGCTTTGTTTTTATTTATGTATCTTTCGGTTTCAAACTGTAGTGCTACTCATCTGAATCAGGAGATAAATATGCCAAGATCAAGCGCCATTTACAAGCCAAAACAGGTCTAAACAGATATATGGGTGGGTTTTTTAACAAGGAACGGAAACATTATTAATGATGGATTTGTTTCTTACAAACACACAGCTTTTGGCTTGACAATATATTAACTGATAGACTGGAGTGTTGTGGACTATTGTGAAGTTTTTAATAGTTGTTTGGACTCTTATTCTGACGGCACCCATTCACTGCAGAGCATCCATTGTGATGTACTTTATCCATCTTAATGCATTTGAACATCACTGCTGGACAAAATATAAGTCTGTAATCCAATTGCGCTTCCTCCAGTGAAAAAGTGAAGTCTCTGTTCAGCTCCCTCCATTTCGGAAACACCATGCCGATATTTGTTCTTTGTTTATTTGTTTCAATATCCTCAGTTTGTATACATCTACGTTTTTTGGGATTGTGGAGAGTGTAATCATGATCCATGATTTTGATATGCACAGTAAATAACTACCACTTCCGCATTTGTCCATGTGTGTTGCCGTAGTATTCATAGGCAGAAACCGAGGATAGCGCGGATATTGCGTCATTGATAGGTGACAAGGAACAGGGACAGTTCATTATTTTAAATCTGGAATTTCTTTGAATTTACAAATCCTGCAGAACTTTTGAGATAATGTAAGTACACAACTGCATGAAATACATAACACTGTGCAAGTGGTTTTTGGATATTTTATTACAAAAATCTTATATATTGTGCCTTTAATACACTCATTTTTTATGTGCAACTTCAACCATATTTCAACTTTAGCACTTTCTTGTAAAACATATTTTTTGTAAAAGTATACTAACGTGAACTTTGTTTTTCTTTCTTTTTTTTTAACAAGGGTACACACACATGAGTTTGGCAAACCGCTTACACACCAAATGAACTGAAATCAGACCACAAACGGACTAGATCTGCACCAGAAGCTTTGAAAGTGCCCTCAGACTGACCTCACAGTCTGCCACGACATTTAAACACACTTTTTATGGCTAAAAGTGTGTTCAGTCTGCTTATATCTGAAGTACACATCCTCGGTTTAACCAGCCTAATAAAATGAGTGTGTACAGTTGTTCTGCAGAATCCGGCACTTGTCTGGAGACTGATTACAGTACAACAACCAACAACATTTAGTTTTTTATTTAATTTGAACACATATCATGGTAAGGTGTCACTCATTAACATTAGTTGTACTGTGTATTAATCAAGATGAATGAGCAGTGGACACCACATTTATTTACAGTATGTATTAATCTTTGTTAATGTTAGTTAATAAAAATACAGTCGTTCATTGTTAGTTCATGTTAGCTCACAGTGCTTTAACTAATGATAACAAGCACAGCTAATGAGCCTTATTGGAAAGTGTTACCCAGATCATTGCAGACAGATCCGTTCGTGTGGCTTCAGACACTTTAATGATTAGATCAGATATGATGACTGGACTTCACTTTATAGACTTTCATCTCACGTACCTGTCTTCTATCAGCTATCACCTTCATCAGCCAGCAATGGCTTTAGAACGACAGAACCAAAATTACATAAAGTTTAATGACGTCATGTAGATAGTAATAGATGCCATGTGTTTGTGTACGATGCTCAAATATGAACCGCTCATGTCTAAAAATAAATAAGTCAACATATTAGAATGATTTCTGAAGGATCATGTGACACTGAAGACTGGAGTAATGAGGCTGAAAATTCAACTTTGATCACAGAAATAAATTACATTTCACAATATATTCGCATAGAAAACAGCTGTTTTAAATTGAAATATTATTTCAAAATATTACTGATTTTACTGTATCTTTAATCAAATAAAAGTATTTTAATGAGCATAAAAGATCTTACTGTTCAGTACAAACTAGTGCTGTCAAACAACTAATTGCATCCAAAATAAAAGTTTTTTGTTCCAATAAAAAATGTGAGAAATATGTTATGTTTATATATTAAATACATTTATATATAATATAAAAATAAATGAATATACATTTATGAATGTACTGTATATACATGTAAATATTTTCAAGATTTGTCTGTGTGTCTTTATATATGCACAGAACACACGCATATATTATGTAAACAAAAAATTTTGCTTTGGATGCAATTACTATTTATCATTTGAAAGCTAAATACATTCATTTAAACTAAACACTAGTCTTGCAGCTTTAATGACTGACAGCCAATAGTCATTTTGAACCCTTATATCTGCAAAATCTGACCGCCTGTTAGACAGGAACTGGCCAGTGTTTCTGCTTCGCTGTGCACCCATCATCTCCTGCCGTGTCCGTCTTTATTTTTGGAAGGAGGGATCACATTACGGCCATGAGAAGACCCCTCTGACAGGAAGTGGCCCGGCGGGACACCGTGTTGTCTCTCGTTGGCTCGGGCCTTAAACTCAGCTCACCCTCAGGGTGAATCTCATACACACAGACATGCTGTGGAAACACTGCTTAAACTCCAGCTGAACTTCACATCAATATCCTCACGGCCTCGCCATGCTAATAAGAGCCGTGCGCTGCTTGTGGTGAGTTCTCATGGGCAGCTAAGGAAGAGCGCTGTGGGTATGTTAAACATCACCACATGAACACATACTGATTTCATAACTCCGACTCTCACAGATGGCTTTTCATATTTCAGAAGATAATTAAATGATGTTAAATCACAGGTAGGCCTATCTAACGCCTGAAACAGAATGGCAACACCTACAGTAAGGTTTCATTTGTTAACATAACATGAACTAAGAAAGTTAGTTTTAAAAAGCATTTATTCAACCTGGTCTCATGGCATAAATGTACCTCGATGCACTTTTTAGCGAGAAACAAAATACCAACAAGCAAATATCACTAGTCTCCAAAAGAAATGAACACTAGAGGCAGTAAAACTCTGACACCTTTTATTCCTTTTCACACAAATTTACAGAGTTTCAGTTAATAAAGTGTAGTTTTCGAACAATTGAAGAATATCATGTTATGACTTCAAAACAATATTAATATGCTGGAATATTTGAAAACTGATGCTTTTGAACGTTATCATCACACATATCCAGCTTCAAATCTATGTGTTTTCATCGACGGTAGGTTTGTTCGGTAGCTCACGGATACAGAGATGAGCTCCGGTTCAATCCTGTGTAACTACGCTTCAACAAAGCACTTCAGATCTGTGTAAAAGGAAGTTGAAATGGCACAGCTGCGTTTTTATATCAGTTTTGCATTTGTTAACACTATCGGGTAGGTTTAGGGTTGGATTAGGTGTAGGGCATATTTCCAACATGGTAGAGCATTAACTTTTAGCAACAGTCCACGGATATTTCAATTCTGAACTACAGCAATACATACCATTATCAACATAATAGAAGTGTGCCAGGGTTCACGTATTGAACCTGTGTTTTAGAACCACTCAGATAACATTTCTCTTTGAAACTGTGGTGAAACGTGCTGTAAGGAGCATAAAAAGTGCACAAAAAGTGCACATATGTATATATTTTTATGAGACCAGGTTGCATTTATTATATATTTTATTGTATGTTAATTTTTAAGAAAAAATAACAAACAATTGAAAAGATGTATCTGTTAGTATAATTTAATGGGTCTGAGCTAACATTTTGTATTGTATTTTTATCAAAGTAATATTAACACACATTAACAATAAATTAATGATAACCAATGGGATTTTAAAGTGTATATTCATTTATTGAATTATTTTGTAAAGCAAACAGAAGTGTCAAGCTCATTTGATACAATTTATACATTATAAAAATCCATTATTTCAGACATTACTTGTATAGTGTATATGAGTGCACCATAAGTATGAAACCTTTTTCCATTAATATTTTGCCAGAGCTCACAGACAAGGTTTTTGAATGCTGTATTATTTTTAGGGAAAATTGCTCAAATCATTGTTCCACAAATGCACTGGGCCAAAACCAAATGCTCGATTACATTTTGTGTTGCAGCTCGATTTTCTTCTGATCCTTCACTAGAAATGCAATCAATGTGCAATGTATAAGATGAAATCACAAGTTCAGCATAATTACACTTCACATCTGGACAGCAGAGCCTTCAGCACGACAAACCTCAGTAGTCTTCTTCATATTATCATGTGCGCTCTTACTCAATCAAATTCCATTTGGACTAAATCTTATCCGCTCGTCCAACACAATTTATCACACGCGCCTTGAGGCTATCACTCTTTCATCAATCTCTCCGGCTTTGATAAAGAAATGAAATCTGGTTCTCAGCAGACTCGCTGAGGTTTGGAAGGGTGTGGTAGATTCACTGTTTAAATGATAAGCTGGTAAAATGGCTGGCCATGTTTAAAATCTATGGCTTTTAATAGGGTGGGTGTTTCCATCGGCCCCCGTCTGGTCAAGCAGAGAGGCATATTTGTGCAGGACGGCCATTGTTGTTTTAGGGCCGTGGAGCCACACAGATTACAGACGCTGTTCCGGGTCATTGAGAAGTCATACGAGTGAGGACGTCTTTTTCCCATGGCTCTAAAAACCACTGAACAAAGATACCAAGAAGGTGGAGCATTAAAACTGATAGAGGCAATCAGATGTGATGTGATTTCAGAGAGGAAAGAAAGAGAAACCATGAAGTGTTAAAGAGACAGTTTACCCAAAAATGAAATCCAGACTTGTGTTCATCTTCAAGACAAATTACGATATGTTTGTGCTTGCCAAGTCTATGTCTATGTCTGTTTACCATATTTGATGTATGATTTTTTTTTCAGCATAGCCAGTATAAAGCATTTTTAACCTGAAATCAACCTCTCCGTTACACTGCCCTCTTTTTGAACTGTCTCATATAAATATATACATATACAGATATATATATATATATATATATATATATATTCAAAACTATTTTCTCAGCAGGTTCAAAGTAAATGAAAATAATTGAAAAAAAAACAAAACAAACTAATGCAAAAGTGATCAAAAGTGATTTAAATTTCTCTAATCAGTTTGTTTGCACATCCCAACCATCCAAATGCTATACAACCAAGTTTGGGGCCGTTTTTCAACTGTTGGCAAAAAAGTACTAATTAGGTACTAATATGTGCACTTTATTGACTAATATGTACTTTTTAAAGTATTAAAATGCATTTTTACAGGGGAAGAAAGGTCCAAAGGTGTACCTTTTTAACCCAGTGCAGCTTTTGTATCTTTCTTTCTAAGAGCGTAAGCTTCAGGAGGTGCAAAATGTAAACTCTTCTTCACAGTTACTTTACGTGCTGTAAATAAACGTGAAAGCAAGAAACAATCACACGTAGTACACAGATGCATCACCCTTAAACCCAATGAAGTTTACTCTGCTTTTATAAAGAGGAAGAACATTCTAACATATCAGGAGCATCTTTGAGCGCAAACTTTTATTGCTCAACGCACGCTTCGTTCTAAAGTGACAAATAGCTCAACTTGGGGAGGAGAAATGTCTGAAAGTGGCTGGCAGAGACTCAAAAATGTGCAGACATGCAGCAGGGAGAACGTGTGTGGTTTGCCTTTTTTTTTGTTTAGTGCTCTCATGTTCTCAGAACCTGAAAGCGCTACATGGAAGACACAAAGGGAAAGTGTAAAGCGTCTAGCCGCCCACTGAGAGCACGATCACGGCTCGCCATCGCCCCCATCTGACCCAACACAGAATTAACCATTAACACGCACCCAACCTGAAGTGCTGAGAAACTATATTCGACTTTACAAGACAAACCATAAATTTTCAGAGCATTTACGCAGACTTAGTCTTAACCTTAGGCATTTCAGTGTTCAGCACAAAAATACGGAGCGCCGGAGGAATAACACTTCACTCTCTTCGCTCTCACCAGCTCACATAAAACAAACGAAAATCAGTTTACAACCGCAGCTATGCACATGGCAGATCCAGCAGCCGCAGCACCAGAGCTGCCGTGTCTGCCTGACTAATGATATTGATTTCCATCTGGAGGTTTGTCACTCCAAGTCTGCTTTTTTTTTGCTCTCTTTCTCTCTACGCGAGCTGGTTGCTTTCCATGGGCACAAGTGCAGACGCTGCAGTTCTGGGGTACAATGTGCCTTTCATTTGGCCTGTTACTCCCAAACTCAGAGCACATGTGGTCCAAATATGCAGCTAACAGCTCCAACACAAACATGCCGCTCTCCATCCAGTCTGGTGCTGCCCGAGCATACGCTTTCTCTCTTTTTCTCTGACTCTCTATCTCTTTCTCGCCTTGTAGTCTGTCTAACACATACAGTACACACACCCTTATACGCACACACATGCAAGTTTTAACATACACCACCCACACCACTACATCTAAAACACATACGTATTTCATTCTCGTGCACAGAAAGGAAGCACCTTACTTTAATAATGCAACTTTTGAGTGTAATGTACATTTTAAGA
The DNA here is from genome assembly GCA_032357425.1 of Enteromius argenteus. Taxonomy (NCBI): domain Eukaryota; kingdom Metazoa; phylum Chordata; class Actinopteri; order Cypriniformes; family Cyprinidae; genus Enteromius; species Enteromius argenteus. The sequence goes on along the minus strand of JAUCMR010000043.1, from coordinate 11,126,973 downwards.
CATAATTAGACATGTTTAGGGAAGCGGTTTACTGAAAATGATAATGATACAGTTGAGTCATCACTCTTCTGTTAGTCATAGACTTTTTATTTAAAAAAATATCCAGGACAATAAACAACAGTCATGCAAATTGTTTTATGGAAACCAAATGACTAAACATACTCAGTGACGTAACCCATATTTTCATATTTAGCTTACAGATGCCCCTACACACTCAACATGACTGTTCTGCAAAATTAAGTCAAGATAATCAAGTAGTTGTGCGAATATACCAAGTGATACTAAGAATATCAACTGTTATTAACTAAACAGAATTGAAATTAATCTTATGGTTACTTCGATAAGATCGATAAGATTTCACAGCAAAAAAAAAAGTATTTGCATCACAACCTGAAGGTATTCTTTTAGTTATAAAATGCTATATTAATTATTAATCAGACAACAGGAGGCATGTAGTAGATTATGTACAACAGGTTTTTCAAGTTTTTATCATGTTGAACATTTCAGTGCCTTAGAAATGTGAGTCCCATTATATTAAGTGGCCTTAACTAATAAATACTTACATTTAAGTTAATAATTGTGTACAATGCACTTATTGTGTACATTATTTCTTTTTTTATGTTTATATATTTTAAACACCTGCATGAGATTACATCTGTACTTACATTCGCAATTACTCTGCATCCCTTACACCTTAACCTACCTATTTTAATCATATATATATTTTAATTATAAGAAATTAATATTTAATCTATTTTTATTAATCTATTTTTAAAGGTGGCAGGTGTAGCCTAATTTCTAAAAACCACTGGCTTTCATCACAAAACAGAACTGCAAAAATAATGATCAGTAATCTTTAAAACATGTTTCTTGATCAACTCTTGAACAAAAGAATGTGCCGCTCAAATCTCATCGCTTGAGCCAAGTTAGTGGAAGCATTTAAATTTCAAAACAACACACCCACCACCTATAAAACATGTTTTTAATTAAATAGCAAGCTTAAACTACACAATGGCATGTCACATTTGCAGGAACAAATTACACTAACCTCTGAAACATCTCCGGCCAGTCATTGTGAAGAACTTGGATCTGTTTCGTAAGTGTGTTGCCATGTTCAAATGTCCACATTTAGCCACTGTGCAAAGGCCAAATGATTGTGATGAATTAGTGACATAAAACAGCCTTAAACCCCTGAACTAGCTGTCTCTTTAAAATAATCCTTTCCAACTGGAATGGAACAGGACTATATCTGAAATACTTCTCAGCACAAAACCCATTTATCACACTCTGACTGCATGACAAAATAGGACTAAATCAAACATATCTATAAAAAATTGCAGATAAGTAGAGTTTTTTTAGTGGATGTATAACTAAACTCTCATAGTATCTAAGCAAGCGGTGTTATAACTGTATAATTATCATGTAATAACATTGTTATAACATACAAATTCATTCTAACTGCTGCAAATGTTGTGCCACGTCAACAGAAACAAAAATCCTCTTTTTTTTTGTTGTTTTGGAGATTGACAGTGTACTATTAATGAAATTAAACATCACCAAATGCACTTTTGGCAGTAGTTATTTCGGATTTGGCCATAGCCACTATCTGTAACGATTCTGAAAACAAAAAAATTAAAAAAAGAAAAGTCTTTAAACAACAATTGCACTGGCCAGATTACTCCCAGACCTTGTGATGGCAAGCCAAGCCATAAAACTTCCATTCCATGTTCATTGAAAAGTAGCCCTTTTCAGGTTCATGAGAGCGGGCTGAAAGATTGTGGGAGAAGAACAGATCGAGAGAAATAGGTAAAGAGGGAAAGAAAGAGACAGACAGACTGCTTCCAAGAGTGGGTGGGACGGCAGCCAGTAGAGCTCACAGCGGCCAGATGCTTGACAGAAACAATGAAATTTCATATCATTCTATAAATACTCCAACCAGATGGTTTTCATAAATATCAGACCATTATTAAGCTGTGCCACAGATTATGCCCTGCTTATCAACCGGCCAGCAATTAATAACCTTTCAGGGGACAGGCCGGCCATTAGAAACAGAACGTCCAGCCTAACGTATGTTCAGCTTTAGTGTTTGTGACACACAGAGGTATTTCATTGCTCTGACTAAAAAGATCCTCGGGGGAAAACTAGTGTTTTTCTTTGGTGAACTTGTCTATTGGAGGTATTTGCACACACACAAACTGCAGACTCACGCACGCATGAACGACATTAGCCGTAAAGGTTCTACAAGCTCTGTAAGCCGTAAAGGCAGCGCAGACCGAGGTCATGAGCGTTGGGTTACAGCGCCACGCAATATAAAACCGCAGACTCTCCGTGGGTTTGGTACTCTTTAAATCTAGAGCTCTGACCATCAATATGTCTCTTAGGGTTCCACAATCATCGTTTAACAGTTAATCATGATTATTTAGCTCAAAAATTCGAATCACGATTATTAACTTTTCAGAATGGTTGCTTGTTCACATAAGCATAACTCAAATCAACTCGCTTGGTTTGCTCGCAGATTATGCTGCAGCAAACGACGCAAATGACTGTGTGAAAGAAAACACTTTTATTATGAGTGGAACAGACATCACTAAACTCCAATTTCCATGGGTGCTGGTGTTTTTAGCTCATCAGCTTTTTTTCCATAATGTAGACAGAGGGTGCACATGGTTGCCAGGTTGGGAAGTTTAAGTAAACTGCTGAGTAGAAAGTACATTGATTTGAGAGGAGAGCTCGTTTCAGACGATTGCAGATGATTGTGCTAAATAAACAAATAAATATATGATCTATTCATTTATTAATCAATTAATTAATAAATGTAACTTTGTATTAATAGTGTAGTCATTGTATAACAAAAAACAAAACCCTCATATAAATGTAGTTTTCACGTTTTTATTCTTCAAAAATAAATAAATAAACAAATTAATTAATTAATTAAAGGTAAAACATTCCATATAAACTAATTTTAATGCAGAAATGTAAATAAATAAATAAAAATAAAATAAACAAAAAAAGTAATGTTTATAAGAAAAGATGCAGTTAAATATGCGAGTTCATGCAATTTTTTGTTTTTATATACATGCATACTACATGTCACTAACACAAAATTATTTGTATAATCCTAAAAATAACTTCTTGTAACGTATAATTCTTCTGGTTTGTTTTGAGTTTATCCTGTATTGTGCTTAGCAACAAAACAGCCTTGGCCTTCTTTCCATAGTGAGAGAAGTTACCCAAACTGTCAGATCACAACAGCAGCCTGCCTCTCTCTCTCTCTCTCTCTCTCTCTCTCAGTCCAGCTGTTTCCTGAAGCAGTAGCGGCTGCGTCCCAGACCTGTCTGACATTCCCCATCCAACATGCTACTGGTCACCTCACAGCACTTCCTGTTTGCGTTTAGTCATTTCCTGTTCTCTCCTTGCAGGGGAGTCTGTTGGTTTTAGCAAAACCCTCGGTGAGGCTGGAGAACAGAAGGAAAAAATCCCACACGTTTCCTCTCTTTCTTTCTCTCTCTCTCTCTCTCTCTCTTACACAATAGTGTCTGGGATCTGTAAACGTACAGCTTTGTTACTGTACATGCACTGGAAAAAATCACATGTTGTTTCATTCATGAAAAGAATTCCAGAGCTCACCAACCACCGCATAAAGCTCTCATAAAACCTAGGCACTGATTTAACTAACGTGATAAATCAGAGCTAATTATAGAACACGACTGTTTTACTTAAATGATTGGCTTGTTTCGTAAAGCCAGCTGCACAAGAATACAATGAACGAGGGATATACCACAACTCACTTTGGCAGCAAATCTATGCGAAACTTGCCAAATAGAAGGAAATGTTAATCAAAAAATGGGAACTCTGCCATTATTTACTCTATATTAACTATTTATGTATGTTATTGTTGTTTGTTTCCTTACAAAAGCTTGACATTTTGGTTTGACTTTATTTTGATGGTCCCTTTATTGTATTCCGTTGATTATACAGTAAGTAACATTGCACCTACATGTCTACTAACTCTCAATAGAGTGCTAGCAGAGCATTAGTAGACTGGTAGGGTTAGGGTTAGAATAGGTTGATATGTACTTGCAAAGTTACTTCTAGTCAATAGTCAGTTTATAGTCAGTTTCAAAATAAATGTGCAAATTAATTGCATACATTCTATTTTTTGTGGACCAAGTCTAAAACTTCTGTTTTTAATTCATTTTGAGAGAATATTTGGGAAATTATTGCAAAAATGTCAATGCGGTGTAACCGTAAAAGAAAAAAAAAATGGTCTTGTTTATAAAAAGGTGAGGTCCTCAACAAAACATCAGATCAGCTAGTTTGGCACAACTGTACATTAGTACTGTTTAATATTAAATAAAAGTAAATGAGGCACCATTGTTCTGAATTTTATAATTAATTTGGAGAATTATGGAAGTCAAGTCAAATTCGTTGAGTGTCAAGGTGGTGTAACCACCATTTAAGGAGCCATTTTTTTTGCAAGAAGATCATGTGACAGGAAATCACATTACAGAGAAGAACCTCTGGTGATGCTGCTGCATGATGTGAGATGTGAGATAATTTGATGTTTTTTTAGCACAAAAAAGCACTTCAGCTAAACTTGTTGACATTCATGCTTGATTTTTAGTATCAATTTCTTCAACAAACAATGCCATTGAGTGTAGAAACAACATGGTCAGGTGGTGTAACTGGTTTGTGTCAACTGACATAACCAGTATTTTTCATAAAGATATAATTGCATACAAGAAAATTAAATTTAATAATCTCGTTTAATATTATGTTGTTTTTTTTTCTCTTTTACATAATTTGTCAAGAAATATTTTGAAAAGAATTTGTTTTTTCAGCATCTGTCCTGCCAAATATTGCAAGCACACATTAAAATTTACATGTAGAGACAACTTTTAGAGAACTGTCATCTAGGTTGATAAAATATTGAATATTTCTTCTTCTTTGGCGGTGACACCATTTGACATTTTCATGTACATTCAGTCTTAAATTTTGTTAAAGATGATACATACGCCATTTTTAACTACATAAAATCAACATAAACATGCAGCTTTGATGAGACTTTTTGATGAGATTTAGCATTATTTGTGTATGCATGACTGGCAAACAAGTTTATTTTTAAGCTGTTATTAAACTTTCCCAATCCCAGCGGATGAAAATACGTAATTCCAATATATCATAAATCTTAAATTTAGGCCTCGATATTTCTCTTCAGTGCACTTCTGGTCACTCTAAAGGCCAGTTTCACTTCAGCTACAGACTACAGACTACTACATGTTGCTCGGCCCAAATGCTTTCAGAAGTGATGCTCTTCCTTAAAGAGATGACATCATCAGTGATCAGTCTAGTTTATTAGCCGATCGCTCCATCCAGTGATGACAAACCAGCAAACAATTTAAAAACAAGCCTGTGTCATGGGACCTCAAAATACAACTCGTTCTACAATATCTCCAGACCGTTAGAGTAACTGTTTATACCAAAGCTGGCAGAGACATCAAAGTTCCTTAAATGAGATGCTTCGTAAACAGATCGCCCCTGAAGTACGCACTACACAGGCCAAGACGGAGGGGGTGGGCCGGAGTAAATTCGTCTGTCAAACGGAGCATGTTTGCAACAATTAGGCCGATGCCAGATAGCGGCATTATCGCAGCTCCCCATCAAGCTCTCTGTTTATCTTTAATTGCAATTTGGAAAGAACTTTGGTACAATTAGGCCTGGGAGTGGCTCTACATACCCTGCCCTAAACAAGAGCGCTGTGTTTTGCCATCTTTGCACGCTGAAGGACCTTTACAGAGAGAGATAGTGCCGCTTTTTCAACACGCACTTTGAAATTCCCACTTTAAGGAAAACAGGCCACGTCTGATAATGACCACCATGTTTTAGAGTCTGTTCATGTGTCAAAGTTCACATTTATTACAAGTATTAGGTTCACATTTTATCTTATGGGAAATTATTTCAAACAGATCAAGTCAATAAACATCCTTTTGATATTTTTAATGTTTAAGGTTTCTCATATCCTTTAAAAAACATAATATTTAACATTTAAAATGTTAAAGTAATAACAAATCAATATTTAACAATCCTAAAAAAAGTAATATATATATAGTAATATATAGCATAGTAATAATATAGTAATATATATATATACATATATGCTAGCAAATTTCTCAAATAATTGCAAATAAATGTCAATTAACATTTAACATGAAATTATTTACAGTAGTAAAAGACTGAAAAATTTATACAATATACAAAATATATATATATTTTTTTTTTTTTTTTTTTTTATGTAGTGGCTTTTTTTTCTTTCATAAAATGCATTTTTGCTCAGGCCTAATTGACCCCAAACACAAACAACATCATACCAGACAAGTTCATTTTTGGTCAATATTATGATAAATAGTATCTAATATATCTACGTACTGAGTTTTCCCACAACACATACACATTCTGAAGTGAAAATAAGATATTATTTTGATATATGTCATCTGAGTCTCAGGGACCCCAAAAATCAGGTCAGTCTCAACAGACTGTGAGGGTTAAGAGAATCAGTTGAACACACTAAACTATGGGATTGTTTCTCTGATATTCCAGCTACTCCGCGCAGGAGCATCAGGAGAAAAGCAGGTGTCTTGTGTGACCTGCTAATGTGCTTAAAAGACCCATGAGGGGTCATCAACCCAACAGGCCTTACCGGATCACACGAGAGGGGAGTTTGTGGCCAGAAACAAATGTGAATCGCTCTTTTATTTGTCCATGAGACGGTTTTGCAGATAGCTCTGGGTGATTCACACGGAAACGCATCTGGTAGAGTCATTGGCAGCCGGTGCATTTAAGATATCCCTGCTGCTGTGGGTCTATATCATAAATCCACTCTGGGTAAATCAAGGCCATCTTTTGAACTTTTGTGAACTTCTGAAATAAAGACACTGACGGAAGAGTAAAGCCTAATTCCTGATAACGATTATTTGGACTGCTGTTTATGTGCCACGCAGCGTCTGGAAAGAAGAGAAAGAAAAACACTGAATGTTTAAGAGGGCTTTGACTGCCATCTGCTGGCCATTATGGGACAATGCAATATGGGACCAGATGTGGGTATAATAATATATATATATATATATATATATATATATATACGAACAAAGTAAATTGATCTGTTTATATAATATTTTGTAATATATAAATATTTCACATAACTCAATTTTTTTTGTCTTCTTTTCTTTTTTATTAAAGTCAAATGTTAGATTGACATTGCTCTCAGGTAGCATGTGCATTTTTTATTTTTTTGTAAGATATATAAAAAGGCATTGATATTATACTCTAAAGGAGGCCTGACATTTGAATAATAATAATAATAATAATAAATATAAATAAATTAAAAAAAAAACTTTAATATATTTTAATTATATAATATGTTGTAATTATTGCATTTACTTTACATATATAAAATGCATATAATTTTATTTTGCTAAGCAAAAAAGTAGACTGACATTTTTTTTTGTAAAATATATATAAAAAAAATGTAATATTCAAAAGGAGGCCTGACATTTGAATACTACTACTAATAAATAATAACAATAATACAGTATAAATTAATAAGAATAATAACTTTGATATTTTTTATTTACATAGTATTTTGTAATTAATATATTACTTATACATTAAAAAAACAAACAAACATATAATTTCCTTTCTTTTTTTAAGCGAAAAGGTAGACTGACTTTGCTCTCAGGTGGCATGTGCAATTTTTTATTTTTTTTTTAAGAGATAAAAAGCATTGATATAATATTCAAAAGGAGGCCCAACTTGGGAATAATTCTGCATTTACATACACCTCTTCAGCTTTTGGATCCACAAATAGCATGTGGAAGGAAGCTTCCCTGTACACATAGCCAAGCGAAAGAAGAGAGATGAAAAGGGAGAGAAAGTGAAGAGGAGGAGGGGAGAAAATAAGAAAGCATAGGAGCTGCTGGCAAGCCTTGGTGCTTTTAATTGGTTCCAAGTGTCCCAGATTTTCTGGTGTTGGAGAGCTCCTCTGGTCCTCCTCTCAAGAGCTCCTCCGTAGCAGCATTGGACTCCATTTGGCCCTGGATTCTTTATTGCTATTAGGCAATTTCCTGGGGAACTTCTGGACGGCGGTACAGTGCAGGTAATGGATAAGATTTAACGGTGACCCGGCTGATGAGGTGGGCCAGACCCACAAACTCTGAAACACCCACACAACAGCTGCTGCTCTTACGTCAGACACTGTTGCTTTAAGAAAGTCATAAAAATGAAGTACAAAATGTAAGACTTTGTATAAAACGCTCGGCTTCTCTATAAACGGGTTATCACAAATACTGCCAGATTAAATATGAGAAGCATAATATACACCCACAGAAAACATTGGGCCTTCAATTACTAATTTAGGTCAAAATTTAACAATGTTTTTATTTTTCGCCATTCTCGTTTCAGGGCTTACTTTGTACAGCGAGACTTCTGCATGATCTGTTTGCAGGAAATCGTTTTCATTATTTATTCATCTGTTTGAACACTTTTTTTGTGCATATGTGTCAGATGTGTTTGACAGAGTCATTCTGTTCACTAACACTACATCTCTTTACGAACAGCCTGCATTTGTCATCCAGCTTTAAAGCTCAGGAACTCAGAGAGCTGCAAATCTCTGCCACCTTTATTCTGCTCCTGCCAAGCTTCTTCAGGACTGAATCTTCCCTGAAGCCTGGAGTGAGATCCCTCAGTCATTAAGATCCATCCATCATGGATACAGGAGTTAGAAGAACTCAATCACATACAGAAAGCTCAATATACACCTGTCAGCCGTCCTAGTTTCAGCAATAAAGCAAATTCAAAATTCAGGTCACAAAGACTGAATACTTGGCAATTGGTGAAACTTTTTAAAAGTCTAGTATAAAAGTCAAGTGCCAAGTTTTTTTTTTTTTTATCTTTGTATTATCTTGTATGACTTGAATGACATTCAAGAACTGTTTTAATTTAATGCCATATGTGACCCTGGAGCACAAAACCAGACTCTAGTAGCACATGTATACTTGTAGCAATAGCCAAAAATACATTGCACGGGCCAGAATTAATTATTGATTTTTCTTTTATGCCAAGAACCCTTAGGATATTAATTTGGACAACTTTAAAGGCAATTTTCCCAATGATTTTTATTTTATTTTTTTGCACCCTCAGGTTGCAGATATTCAAATACTTGTATCTCAGCCAAATATTGTGTGTGTATATATATATATACACTACCGTTCAAAAATTTGGGGTCAGTAAGATATTTAATGGTTTTTAAAGATTTAAAGACAATTAAATTTTAAAATTACAATTAATTATGTACAGGCCTAAACATATTAAATTACTATAAAACATATACTATTTACATCCAATAAACTTTTATTCAGAAATGAAAAACAATGATCATAAGAGAGGTGTTTTCAAGTTAACTGCTAAGTATTAAACAAACAACCTGATCTCACGGCAATTCATACATACTTTACGAGGTGACTAATTCGTACGACCTCACTTTATTTTTGCTAAATCGTATGTATTTTACGAGTTGCCAGTTCGTATGAATTTGTACGAATGACCTACATCTAACCCTGTCCCTAAACCTACCCGTCACTGGGGTTTAGACAAATCATACAAAATCGTACGAGTGAGGTTAAATTAGTACGAATTGGCACAAATTTTCCACCTCGTACGAATACATATGAATTGGTCGTGAGACTGTGTTGGAACAAATCATTAGATATGAATCCCAGATTCACTTTATAAGTTGTCTGACTTCTAAAGCTGAAACTGAAGTCTGAAGACAGGTGCATTGTTAATGTTGAGTTTAAAGCTGAGAAAACAAATGCACGGTGACTGGAAAACCTTGTTATCGCAGCCTGAACACTCAGTTTTCTTTCAGGGGTTGTTTTGGCTGGCTCAATAATGAAGCGCCACAGTGAGAACCCAGCAACCAAACAAACCAAACCCAACGTCAGTCCCCAGGTTTCTCTCATTCATCACCGCGAGGGGCACATTCAGAGACCCCCGGCCCTCCTGCTGAGAGTGAGCAGACCACCATGAAGAAACCTTCATCTTTTTAGATCTCCTCCCATCCTGTTTCCCTACTGACTGGCCCTGATAAGTCCTCTTGGTCGGGAGGAACAGCGATGGCCTTTGCCTGAGTCAACGGAAACAGAGGAAACAGAATTCCTTGCGCGACAACCAGAGACACAATGGACAGAGGAAACCATGATATGAAGAATGAGACAAGAACAGATAGTAAGAGGAGCTATTTGTCAAGTTTCTCCAAGTTTGAGAGAGGAAATTAACTCTTTAAGTCCAGCGGTTCTCACATGGTTTTGCTTCAGAACCAGGTTTTACACTGGACATCAAGCAGCAACCTAAAACATTACACTCTAAAAATGCTGGGTGTACTATTTTTTATTTTTTGCAGATAAAAAAAAAAAAAGGAACAAATATGAAATATTAGAATTCTATTAAATACAATTATTATTTTAGATTATAAAATAATCCAACATTAAAATATTATTTTGTATTAAAATACATGATTTAATCAAAAATGTTTGTGAAAATATGGATTTTTTTAACAGAATGTATTCCAAAAATATCTCTTTGGTGGTCTTAAAACTTTTTTTTTTTTCTAGCTTGCATCACAGTTATTGCATGCCTGTAATGACATTTCTGAATACAAATATGTTGCTTCTTGAATATTTCACAATATATTTCTAAATGAAATGTTCAGTGAATAGTTACACACTAATGGTTATGCATTGAACGTGTTTGATTCTGAAAGTTTTTAAGCTCTTTTGTCATTGTTAGTGTTTTACAAAGCGGTTTGCATCGCAAGTGCGATACTATACCAGGTGTGCTAATGAGCAAGTTTACTACATCAGCAGAGCTGAACACATAGAGCTGATTATGTGACACAAACAGCAAAAATAATTAAATCACATGCTCTGTAAATGTGTTTTGAGGTAATACTGTGTAAGGAACTGCACAACATATAAATAAAAAAAAAATATATAAAATTATTACTGATAATCTGCCCATTATTCAAGTTGGCTTAAAAGTAATAAAAGCTGTTCACTTCAGCTGGTAACCATAATAATTTGTACGTATAGGTATGGTTTTTTTTTTTATCAGCAAGCGATAAGAACATACTAGCGGAATTACTGCTTCAGGCTAATTAATTCATTAACAAAAATAAAATAAGTCATTAAAATATTCTAGCTAAATGTTCTCAGTGCTAAATGCTTGTACAGTATATCTGTGGGGAACAGGGTTTTTTGTAAGAAGCTAATGTGTGGACATAGTAGAAATCCTCCGAGACCAATATTGTAATGAAGTTGTATACGAGCTACACATTTTCTCGGTCTCACAGGGAGCTGCCTGTAGATGCAATCAGAAACCAAGAAACTACTAAAGCCTTGGACGGTTAACACTTCTGCAGTGGGAGACAAAGAGGGAACATGAACGTGTGTGTGTGTGTGTGGCCGTTAGCCTCAGCACCATCTGGTTCTGTGTGAGCTGTACAGCTGCAGTGACTGTGCTGCCACCACTTGGTTCTTTCGTTCCGTTCGCTCTCTGATTTACTGTCTGGATTTTTATCAGATGGCCGCATGCCGGGGCCTGCGGTACACCTCGCCTCCACCGCGCGGACAGGCAGTTAGGCCTCCCCTGAACGCCCTGCCAAACCTCCACTCACTCCCACACACACTGCAGCACACACACCGGCCCTGAGCCCTCTGCAGCACTGCATGCTGGGTATGCAGCCGTTTAGACAGAGAAATTAATCTGTGTGTGTGTGTGTGTGTTTATGACATCATGATCATATCATGGTATGTGAATTTCAGCAGCACAATAAGAAAAAAACGGGCCTGTTAAGACAGGAGCGCAACATACTTGAACATGCAAAAGTGATAATTCCAAAACACCATTGCAAAAATGTAAATGGTTTAAATATGTAAAAAGTACACTTACCCCTTCCCCCAGATCTGATTGGTCCACTGTTTTAAAATGAAAAGTGATTTGCTGCAATACATATAGAATAAAAATATTTAATACGACTGCTTGTAACAGTATTCACCTGTCGATCAATATTACAAGTTATACAGTAGATTTGATTCCGATTTTTATTTTTTCATATAGAATTCTTTTCTTTGCTAATGGTGTAAATTATGAAGAGCATTGTTTCAGGCTGTTTCAAATCACTAATACAGCTTTTTTTAAACTATAAATTAAAATAATCAACTCATAAAATGAATTTGTTTCAGCTATCAGGCAACATTCATCATGCCTAATAAGAGTCATTTGTCTCATGTGTATACTGTTCTCACTGTATGTATTTCACAGTGCACAATTTGTATATTGCAATTTATTTATTAGACAGAAAACTGTACATTCTTAACTGGGGAAAAATTACCATGCCATGGGAAATTATTATTAGCTTTTATTTTGGAAAATGAATAACAAGACTCAAATAGGCAGTTGAATAAGTGAAAAAACATGGAGTAAGAGATCGATGTGCAACAGTCTTAGGCCACTAGTATTTTCAGCAACAAAAAAAAGGTTTTAAGTGTGTTATTTCTATCTCTTGCGGTAGCGTGTCAGTAGATAATATCAGTTTACATTTCCAAACATTATTTTTGTCATTAATTGTAATAATGCAGTGAGATTATTGTCTGACAACATCCAGTGCTCCACACAGAGATCTGATCTGATCATCATCCAGTCTGTCTGGAATCACATGAAGTAACAATTGATCAATTAACCTCTATTAACTAAATCAAATCAATATTTGGTATTACAGCTTTTGGTAAAACAGGTTCCGAGGTACACTTGCCCAGAGTTTTTCAGGTAGCTTTCCAGGTAGGTTTTTTGAAGCATCTTGGAGACGTTCCCATTATTTATATTTCCAACTGACACGCTGCCGCAAAAGATAGAAATAACTGACTTAATTTATTTATTTTTATTATATATATTTTTTTTGTAACAAATCAATACTTTTGTTTAAATTATTTTAAAAAAATCTATATTCTACCCAGCCTCAATTATTAGCTTGACACGGTGTCTTAAAAATGCAGAACTAATGATGTCAAATTCTTATAAAACATATGGTTATAACGGTGCGTGGTCGGCTCACTTGTAAAGCTATACTGCTGTTTGTTTTTTAGTCGTGCTGATGCGGTGATGCATTCTTTTTGCACTTTACTGCCCTTCAGCTTAATTTTTTTTCTAACTGCAGCCTTAAATCTTAATGTCAGGAAGAACATTATGCTTCTACGCCTCTGTATTGTGTGATATTTTTAAATAAATGCACCATATGCCTTTACTGTTCATGAAAAATGTCACTCACATATAGTCCCGCAACGATAACTATGTGTGTTTGACCTTCCAACCCTGCCAGCTATCAGATTCCTGTGGGATATTATTGCCTCCACCTCCGTTCGCTTGCTCGCTCTCTCTCTCTCACTGGCTACTCGTGTTCATGAGGTAATGTCTGAATTTGTAATCTGTCTCTGTGTGTCTTTGAGAGAGAAATCTTTCTTCTCAAAGTGTGTCTAAAAACCTTACGCCAGACCTTCCTTCAAAGTCAAAACCGAAAGCCAGCTTTCGAAACAGAAACTGGATCCTTTATGCATATAAATGCACCATAAGACACCCAAAAGAAACTCCCAGAGAAACATGTAAGTTGTTTGGTAGGCTACTAGACAAAGACATAAATAACAATTTCAAAACAAACACAACACCATTTTTTTTATAGTGGTCTCTAATTCTGAGGGGAAAAAAGACCACAGCAATTGTCCCGGTCAGTGCTGTCAGAAAGGAAAGTAAGCCACTAATTTGAGGTTGGTTAGAGAACCACAACATATAAACACATCCTAACTCCTGATTTACTAACCACACACCAACCAGACAGCCTTGGAAATGCTTTTCTATCTATTTATCAAGTGTTTATTTAAGACACGGATGATTTGCAATGTCATATAAATGACAAATGAACATTTTATAATATAATATAAAACGACTAAGAGAGCTAACAATCCGAATATGGCGCAGATAGTGGGAGCCGTATTGATGACTTTTGTGATAATGCTTTTATACAACTCCTCAATAAATAATAAAATAATGAAGAGTAACTTACATGTCAGACACCGTATTGTGTCCATCCACCAAGGAAAATAGATCCAAACTTAGTCGAGGTACAATCAATCGCTGGATTTTGACGAGCAACACAAACTAGTACCATTCAACGAACTAATTCCTGAAAGAATCAGTGATTCGAACGAATAGGTTGATTAATTGATTCAATGACTCGCTTGCAGATTTGTGCCGCCACCTGCTGACGAATACGTCTATTGTACTAGTAATTAACTGATATGACCGTGTCAAGCATAGATATATCCATAAAATTGATCTCTTACTCTATTATTCTTCAATCGTTTATGTATTATTTTATTTTTACTTATTTTATTATTATTATTTTCCATATTTATTTATTATCATTTTTTTTTTTTTTTATGTTTTTTTTATTAAATGTTTTTATTTTTCTCCAAAAATACATATTTTACAACTGAAAAAGTCCTGAGACCTACGTTTTAATAAGCACTTATAATAGTTTAAACTCATCAAGCACAGAGTTTGAGCTTTTTTTAATTTGTTTTCTTTTTTTCTTTATCTAATTGGAATAACCCAGAATCCTATGCATTTCTAAACTCAAGTGGCATAAACTGCAGAGGCTGAATAATTCAGTCCTGTAGTAGTAGCAGTAGTAGTTATCATAATCATAATCATAAATATAACATGCTTTCCTCTGAGACTGTACAAGACGAAATAAATAGCTATGTACTGCTGCATTACTTCTATATTCCACAAAGGAAATTATCCTTGTCACATTCTAAAGCAAACAGTCTCTGTTTGGAAGAGAGACAAATATCTTTCCTCTCCTCCTCGAGCAGAAATATTCATAACAGCTTATGTTTGAAATCTGTTGGTCTCAATGCAGCATCTGTGAAGATCTCAAAAGGTGCTTCCGGCTGAAGTAAGAAAAATAGAGAATTACACTGATTAAAAATGCAGCTTCGGATGGCTCCTGTCCCGAGCATCATCCCACCGCTTTGTTGGGACGCTTTTAACATCAACGTGTCTTTTCCTGAACACTAATGGTTTAATTGCTGAGCATAAGGTGTTTTTTTATTTATTTAAGTATTTTTTGTCTCCATCTGTTTGAAGCTGCGATATGAAAAGATGAGATAGATGCTCATATGGACCGCTTATAACTGTCTATAAGAAGACCTGAACTCCTGAACTGAAAAACAGATGGGAGTCTATCAGAATTCTTTTAAACAAGCATACGTGAATAAACGTGAAGCCTTTCACGTCTCCATATTCTGTCAACAACAGCTTGGTTTGCAGACTTTTTTGTTCAATTGAAATGTTGCAAAAAATATGGAGGTTAAGAGGTGGAGTCATAATCAGCAGAAAACTGTGTAGACAGTGATTCAGACGAACACCTCACGTCAGTTTCCAAAGTAGAAGTCGTGCATTTAGCGAACAAAGCTAGGGCGAAAGGGTCAGAGATTTCACTGATGGGAAACGTATGACGCCTACTGTAAATATTCCTAAAATATGATGACCGTGACTCCTGAAATATCGCTTGACATGAAAAGAAAACTCTCCAACCTGAGCTTTGCAAATCAACACCCACACATCTGTCAGAAACAAGTCGTCCAGAACTAATGCAATTTTCCAAACAAACACCCAAACAGAACTGGGTGTAGCAAGCAAAACATGACTTTTAGCCCATAGAAAATCCTTTCCTCGTTAAGTTTGGATGATAAATGTAAACATTTTGCTAATTTTTCCATGCGCTGAAACTCTCTTTACTAGGGTCTGCCAGTAAAGTGGTCATTTTGGGTAATTGCTCAGGGGTTTGTTTTCTACTGGCGGTGGCGTGGGAATGTTGTATGATTGCCAGACTGGATTGATGAGGTCTTCCCTAACTGGCCTCCAGCGAAGAGCCCTGTGTCTGATGGCCCCATTTCCTACCAAATAAGTCCTTTTAGTCTTAACTTTATCATTATGAGCCATGAAATCTTGTAGATGCTCTGAGCCACATATTTGAAGTCATTTTCCCCAAACAGGTACATTGGAAAAAACAGTACAGTAACACACTGCACTTAAAAGAAGAGCACTTAGTAGAGAAATAATACATTTAAAAGAATATAATTAAGTGTGAGCTGAATGTTTGACACATAATTGCATGCTATTTACAGTTAAATGAAAATTTATATGAAATTCAATTAGTTAAGATTAGTAAGAGAGTTTTTTGACCCCCTTATGTTCATCTAACTTCAAAAATACTAGGCCTATTAAATGTATTAGTAAATGGTTAATAATGTACTGACAAGCATTTATGGTAAACTAAAATATGCATTGTCATTTTGAAACTATGTATTAAAATATATTAACTTGTAAAATATTTAACTTGTAATATCAAATATTAGTTAAAATTATATTCAGGTACTTTACATGTGCTTTAGTATGACATTATACATGATTTAACATGTAAAGTAAAAGTTCATTTTAGCTTAAAAAGTTACTTAAGTGTGTAAAACTCATTTAAGTTTCTCTCCTTTAATGCACATAAGTGGCTTTTTATTTCATTAATACTATATTATATTATATATATTTTTTTAAGTACAAAAAAAAGTATTCGTCCATCCATATAGACATACACACACATAAGATTTGATTGAGTACACTGTACTGTTTTGCTGATGTATGGTGGTAGACAACAGGCCCTTAATTCTCTCTCTCTTTCTCTAGCACTCCCTCTTTCAGGCAAGAGAAACCCTAGCCCGCTGTTACAACCTCAGCCACTTCATTTGACATCTTCGCACATATTGGAACGGTTAGCGGAGACCTAACCCCGTGACCTTGTGACCTCTCCTCCTCTCACACATACACACAGCCTGTCTTAGACGGCCTTCAGGGAGCTCATGGATTAGGCAGGAGCACAGAATACGCTCGCTGAGCTCAGCTGTGGGGTTACGCTCTCTTCTTCCACACCACTGCACTGGTTGGGACCGTACTGCACTTTGGCACTCAAAGCAGAGAGGGACAGAAGGATACTTGGGCCCTTAAGATTTGGACAGTTTTGTATAGCCTTCAGTGGGGCCTTGGTATTAGACAGTGTGTCCTGTTGCATGACTGAGTGTTTATGAGATTCTGGCCTGTGCCTGGCCACTCTTTGTTTCTCTAGCAGCTTGGAGAAAGATCAGCTTCTGTCTCTCTAAGCCAGTGCACAAAACACGTTTGAGACCCAGAATCGGAGACTCTGCAATGACCATGCAAAAGAATGAATTTTAAAGGCACAGTACACCCAAAAAAGGTAAAAAGAATAAAATAAATAATAATAATAAGAAGAAGAAGAATAAATAAATAATTATAGATTGTGTCAAACCTCTATGATGTTCTTTTTTTTTTTTTTTTTTGCATGGAACATAAATAAATAAATAAATAAATAACACAATTCTAAAGGTGGGGTCACATTTACTGTTGTTCTGCATTTTTGTTGTTTTTTTGTTTTTTACATCAGTCCACTTTGGATATCTATTTCACAACAGGTTCATGACAGTCATGTAGATTCATAACACTGACAAACAAACTTCACTGCACTGTTGACAATCTGTCTGTGAGAATTCACCAAAAATGTCAATAATGTGACTGAAACTTTAAGACTAGTTTAGTTGAATTCTAAAAGTAAATGTTTCGCATTTCAAGGATATAAAAGCACCACAAAAGTCTCTTAAAGTGGTCTGTCTTAAGTCATACAATGGGTTTTGTGTAGGATAATGAGAGAATATTATTATCAAAACTCATAGAATCACTGAGCTGTGCTCAAGAATCATCTCATTCTGATATATGCACAAAATCGGCCAAAAATTGCTTGATCCAGTTGACTAAATCAGTCTGAATGATTTGTTAATGAATCATTCTGAAATAGTTTTTAAATTTAACTCAGTGATTCAGTGACTCAGTCTCAGCTCACTGAAGTGAATAATGAGTTAAACTGCAGCCAGTTGTAAAGATTGTTTTACACGTTCTAGGACAATCAAAAGAAACTTTTGTTGTTGGATGGAAAGGCTCCTTGGATGTTAAAGGTTCTTCATGGGACCATCACTATAGCAATATAGGAAAAATTATTTTTTAAAATTTAGGATACTTTTATGGTGCTTCTGCATCTATTTCAAAGCTTAATAGCTTCAGTCCCCATTTCCTGTTATTGCATGAGAATACTGTGAAACAATGACCAAAATCTTCAGTTTTGGGTGACCCGTCCCTTAAACATCAATTTATCTTTGTTTTCTCACTCCCTCTTTACTCCAGTAAGCACACAGCCTCCCTCCAGAGGTCCAGCAGTCTAGCTTTTCTTACCTGAGGTTATAATACTTAGACTGTGAAATCATCTAGTCACCGCCGCTCCCCAACTCTCCAAACTTTGCACCACTCTCGTATAGCAGATCTTTAATATTTATGGTTGTAGAGCCGAGGGAGCGGAAGGGGGCCGAGGGGTGAAGGTCCACACTGCTGCTTTCTTTGCAGCGCTGGCGGAGTGAGGCCCAGGCTGGCGGTTTAGCAGCCAGAGCCCAAGAATGGGCCTCCATGTTGAAATGATTAGGACACAGGAAGCTGAACCTGACACTGCTGACACCAGGCCTCACCGCCACATCCTGCCCACAAGACCCTCACTGTGCCGGAGCAGCCCTCTCATGACAGCCAGACGCTGATTTACACCTTCTGATAAGAGGAACTTGGACATGGAGACGGTAGGCGTGGGATATTAAAAGCTAGCAGAGTCTTCATGTCCATTCAGGACTGTTTTGAATGCAGGGAACACACAATGCACATTTATTCAATTGTTGTTGATAAAAATGTATTTATTGTTAAAATGCAATACATGAAAGCCATACGCATCTTATATTTGACATAAAACAAGTGATTTCGCATGTTGGTCATATCTTATTTCTCATCCAAGCAAACTATAAATGGCTCAAAAACGCTGTGAAATAATAATAAAAAAAATAGAATAAAATGTATAATGCATGGATGAATGTGAATTAAATTATCTTTGGATGCCTTTTAAGATCATTAACCTTTCTGACAATTATACATTTATCAAAATAGGCTTTTTTGGGACAAGCTTTAGCTTGCAATAGTATGTATATCACACAGAGATAAACCATGATTATTATTCAAACCCAACTGACTTTTTTTTTTTTTAATGGAAAAAAAATGCTTCATTTTGATTAATTTTTCAGACCTGTCAAGTCATTTTGATTGTCATGTAAATGGATCTTGATTTAGGTACTGATTTAGATTTAATATCTTTAAATATTTATATTGGAAAACGAGACAAAGACATAAAGCAAGAAAACCTTTTAGCATATAAAAATACAAATAAAATGAAATAAATACACAACACTGTGTCAGTTTCATTTGAACTGTAAACCAAACCGTAATACATGCATACATACACAGCCTACACACATAAATAATATCAGAAGCATTTCTCTGCAGCATTCTTATGCTCACATACTTTCTGCCCTTGAGAATTTGGGTGTGAGCAAAAAAAAGAAAAAAGCGTCTCCACTTTTCCTGACAGTATTTTTTGTACCACAGATGTCTAGTGCCACCTTCTGGTGTGGGTTATATTAAAGACATCTTGGTCCAGAAAAAGGCATGAAAAAGAAAAATATCACTGGCATATTCACAGTTTATCTTTATAAGCAAATATTAATAAAATTTTGGCATTTGTTCTTGAGTACTGGGATTGTGAAAACTAAAAAAAAAGAAAGAATGAATAAATAAAATGTCTTTCATACCATTGATAAATAATGAAATGCTTTCTGATACATGTAAGGAAAAATCCAAATTCTTTCTCAAATTATGAGTTATGTGACAAAATCAAGGTTTCATAGTTGTCAAAAACTACATGCTTGTAGAATGTTTGCTTATGTCTCCGATTGATCTGTTAAACCTATATAAATAACATTATAAATGTTTTAAAACTACAAAACTATGCCCATGAATTTAAAAATAAGTGTGTGGGAAAGTATGATTTTTTTATGCTTTGATAAAAGTGAAGATGAGCTGACGTGATGTTTCCATGACAGGGATCATAAGAACGATGTGAGTTATGCTCGGGCTCCCAGATGGTCGTCTCTTGTGATTGTTTTCTTTAATAACACACTGCTACTGTTGCCATCGCGATGGCCGTTGGTTACAGACAGAGCTTTAGAGAACCACTACCTCATTAACATTTTTAACAGGCCTGTTTGTTTGTCTTTCCTACCCTCTGGTCATAATTACAACAGTCAATTAACCCTCAGAAAAAGGGCAGAGCAGCGAGGGAGCCAAACTATTAAACCATGATTCACTAACTTTACTCATGTTCACCTCATCCTGCTGGAAAATTACTGCTGGATAATCTGACCACAAGGATAGGATCAATTTACTCACATATAATTCTTGTTTTCATAGATTGCATGGTTTTTATGCATCTTATATTGTGTTACTACACAAATACATTTTTAGATCGATAGATAATTGGAATGATGGATGAATAGATAGATAGATAGGTGGATGAATGGATGATATAAACACACACTCACAGAAATATTATATGCCTCTTTTTATTTACATAGATAAGTATAATTTGACAAAGATAAAGTAAGAAAAAATCTGCAAACACACAAAACATCTTTTTTTTTTTAGACACTCTTTACATTATTCAATCATCCTGCTCTTATTCTTTGGCCGTCCAGTGGTTATATTTTATCCTGTGTCATATCTCATGTAAATTTCCATATTCATCCATAAAATCAAGCTTTTACTCCCTTAACAAATCCCTCAGCCCACACACACACAGAAACATTTGCAGTCTGCTCTGTGGCTTCATTAGCATGTTTCTGCATAGAGAGTTTTTTCATCTTACTAATACAAAGGTAAAACCATCTCCACTATAAGAAGAAAAAAGACATTGAAAGACTTAGTAGAGTCTGCATCGCTTACAAACTCAAGTTCAGAAGAGAAAGACAGAAATCAATACTGCAGATGTGTGTGAGAGCGGTGTGAACCTCCATTTGTTCCCTTCACTTTACACTAAATACAGCCATTCCTGGATCATTTTCACATTAGGGATCTCAATTAAGGTTTGCTAGCTACGATTCGATTCTTCAAAATCAAGCTTGTCAGAAGATGCATGTTCAGTAGGAAAGACAGCTGAGCTTGTTGCTCTGACGGCACTTGAGCAGCTTGAGGAAGGTCTCCATCTTGTGGGCGTCCTTCTTGAAGCAGATGAGCAGGTTGTAGTCTCTGAGTACGGACTCCGGGATCTCCGGGGATGGTTCATCATACGGGGCCAGCGTGTGCTCGAAGATGGACGGAGTCAGAATCCCTTCATCCAGCATCTGAGGAGACACCGGAGTGAGACGCTGCTCGGCTGCTCAGCGAGACGCTGTTATTATTGATTTACCTTGCGGATGAGGACCACCACCCCCTGCTCCAGGCTGAGCAGTTTATCAGACACCCACTTGGTCTTGTTCAGCAGAGCGTCAGGGGCGTCGTCGTAACGATTAAGAGTAGTTTGCAGATAGATCAGGGGCTCCATCCACGACTGCACCAGCATCAGGACCGAGTGAAGCAGCCATTTATCCTGCGGAAAACACACCAGAGACCAGAGAGGGCTCATGCTACGAGCAATCCAGCGTTCATTGATTTCTTTTCTTTTTTTTCTTTTTTTCCAAATAAAAGAGTTTGATATACTGGGACGATATGCTGTAACTTTCAGAACTTACAAAAGGAGCTGCGAAAACGACTTGCTTGAACTTTCTGACTCGAAAAACATGAATACATTAGCAGGCGATCGCCCACATTTACACATCAACAATGTGTGTTTGGTCTTTAGAAACCATCCCACCAAGTCACCGAGATGAGCCGTAATTCCTAAACACCAGAAAGTGATCTACATAATACCAGTCTGCATGCATCTGACAAAAGCTGATTATGTAAGATTGACCTTAAAAGTTTGAGAGGCACACTTTAGGATTTGATTTGTTCTCATTGTAATGCAGACCAGCATTATTGTAGTCAATTAAAACTAAATCCATGAAATAAAATAATAATAATAATAATAACAATGTATTTTATGTTATATAATAAAAATAAGAAATATAACAGAACATTTACAGAATATATAAATATAATACAATTTAATTGAAGTAAAAACATTTCTTATTTGTATTTAGGTTAGATTTTATATACTTAAAATTAAAACTGAAACGAAAAATTACCAAACACTACAGAAAAAATAATAATAATAAAACATAAATAAAAATAACACAAATATAATATATTTTATATAATATAATAAAAATAGAAATACAACAGAACATTTATAGAATATTTAAATATAATATGATTTGACTGAAATAAAATAAAATTTCTTATTTTCATTTAGGTTATATTTTATGTACTTAAAATTAAAACTGAAATTAAAAATTACTAAACACTACAAAAAAATAAAAATAAATGTAAAATATTATTAATAATAATAATAATAATAATAATAATACAAATATATTGTATATAATATAATAAAAACAGGAATATAACAGAACATTTATAGAATATTTAAATATAATATGATTAAACTTAAATAACATTTCTTATTTACGCTAGTTTCATTACTTAAAATTAAAAGTGAAATTAAAAACGACCCCCCCCCCAAAAAAAACAAAAAAAATCTAAATAAATGCATTGATATATACACTAATACATTACATATATATATATATATATATATATATATATATATATATACACACACACATTTACAGAACATATAAATATAATATGATTTTAATTTCATATGAAATTAAATAGCATTTCAAATTAAAACTGAAATAAAAAAATTACCAAACACAATATAATGATGCTAAAATTACAATGATTCAGAAACTGAAACATTGAGTCTGTTATTGAAAGGTAAGGCATCAGTAACTATACTAGACCTGACAGGAAACCTTGAGTCTTATTTTCACATATGGAAAAAGGCAAAAAAAAGGCAAAAAGGCAAAAAGAAAAAAAAAAAGGGCATTTAAAGCTAAAGGTCAAAGAAAGTGTCATGGAAAAATAAAATATAATAATATATATTATTTTAAACTCATATTTTACATGAATTTGAAATTCATGAAATAATAATATGAAATAAATAAATACTGACTGAGTTACAGACTTTGAACTCTAAACGTTCTGAACACTGTGAACACAGAGTCAAGACTACAGCCTTCATAAATCAACGACGCTCTCAGTGTATGCAAGGTTACAGAAGGTAATCCATTTTCAGTGTTTTTGCAACACTTTTTATGTACTGTAGCTCCAGATGAATTTTCAGGGACTGTAAAATGTCTAAATCAAATGGAAAGACGTGTCTACTTTGGCTGTGTACACTGGTGGCGTGACGAGACTCATTAACGAGTAAGAAACTAAAGCACTTTGCAGCAAATGTTAAAATCTATTTCAGCAGTCGAACAAAAAAAAAAAAAAAAGACATATTGAAAAGAAAACAGCCTATTTGGAGACAGAGGCAATTTTGTTCCGAAGAAAGGTTAGTGTCTCACTTGAAAGAGCTGTCACACACCATAGTGCATTAGATGAACAAGACAGCCTGTTGTCGCAGTCTTTCACACAAAAGCCGTTAAGCAGAGCTCATTTGTTGAGAGCTGGAACACAGCTTCAGCTTTCAGCTTTCCAGTGCAAGCTTAACCTGTACTGAAGCACATTAACCTGGATATTTTCATTTACCTGATAGTTTGCATGCAAAATAAAATAAAATAAAATAAAATAATTAAATTTTTTCACCAGCCAAAATGTCTAACTGCCTCTATAATACGATTCGAAATTAATTTAGGAATTAACCAATTGAATTAACTTATTCTAAGTCAAATTGCACAAGACAACTAAATTAAGTTTATTTTCATTATCTCATTGGTTTTAATTCATTATTTGTTAATTAATAACGGTAATAATCTTGTTATGACGTGAACTTCTCTATATTTTGTTGTAGAAAAAGCATAAAAAAAACTAAAAAAAAAAAAAAATAATAATAATAATAATAATAATAATTCAAGATTTAATCAATTCCAAAATCAAATCTTATATAAAATCTAAATAATCATTTCTTTTTCCTTTTCCTTTCTTTTTTTGTGCAATGTACTGTAGAGCTTAATACTTTAAGATGTTCTTTGAAATGTTACAATAAATCAAGATTCACAGAAACATAATCCACATTTCTTGCTCGAAAGAAAGAAAGAAAGAAAGAAAGACATTTCTAAATAAAGAAATGGCTTTGATTCTTGGCCAACAAGCTAAACCTGCTCTTTTGAGAATGAAGTGTCTTGAGTCAATAAGACTTCTCACTTCACAATACTAGTTTGTACATCCAGTATAAAATCAATGAAACACTCCTCACCGAAATCTGCTGAATCTCACTCTTGGAGCCTGGGATGGGGAAGGGTTTGGTGTGGCACATGGTTCCTCCCTGATTCCTCAAAACATGCAGAGGGTACGGGACGAACATCTGCTCCTGTAGGACATATGAAACCTTTGTTTATGTGTTTTAGAGGCTGTCAATGTGTCATTCAGGCTGCATCTGGCTAATTTAAGGTTTCCAGTAAAAATTACCCACATATGTCACTTCAGACGACAGAAAAGCCTTCCTTATAAATGAGTGAATGGAGATTAGAAGTGAGAAATCAAATTATACCATCATTCTCTGCATGTTTTCCCACTGCGAGGAGACAATCTACCTACGAATGGTGAAATAATCTAACAAGACTGATAGGCATCTCACAGTGTTTATAATGAGTTTGATTATTCATTAAGATTACAGTCTCATTAATTCAAAGTCATGCACACAGCCGGCAATAATGAGGGAAGGTTGATTAAATGAGACAGAATAATGACATTAAATGAAAGAAAACCTGCTATCAGTCTGACTAATAATATCCCAGCTGATGAGATGAAATGAAATTGGTTATCTGATTCTGTGTGCAATTTTTCTTTAAAAAAAAATAAAACATGCGCACTACACTGTCAAAAATCATAATGCACAACTTTATATGATGTAATAAATTATTTGGTAACACTTTATAAAAAGGTGTCATTTGTTAACTTATGTTGTTAATTAATGTTAACTAATAAACCTTATTGTAAAGTGTTACCAATTATTTTACTGCAAAAAGTATTAATCAGTTTTTTTTTTTTTTTTTTGCTTAGAATGTCAAAACAAAAGATGCAAAATGACTTAAGAATGATTTTTTTCTAAATTCAAAAATTCGTTAATGCCTATACAAGAAAAAATAGTATTGTTTTCTCTTAATTAAGATTATTTTTTTCATACTAATATAATATAATAAAGTGAGTTTATACTTAAAACAAGAAAAAGAAAATAGAAAATAATTATTTTTTTATGTTTAGGCTTAATGTCACTCTTTTTCAATTTTTCCAATGGGGTAAGAAAAATAGTCATGTTTTCCTATTGAATTACATGTATTTCCCTTGTCAAAGGGATATTCTTTTTCTTGTTTTAAGCATAAACTCACTTCATGTTGGTGCATTTGTCAGAGAACAGCTTGTTTATGTCATCTTGCTTCTCAAGTAAACGCATCTACATTTAAGACTGTTTAGATATTTGTGCTGGAAGACAACAATACCGAGCAAGACAAGATCAGATAGACTCTTTGACTGAAAGAGATGGTTCACTCACAAAAAGAGTGCAGGACTCTTCAGAGACGCGGTAGATGAGCTCTGCATGTTGGATGACGCGATCTAGAAGCTTCTCTTGAGAGATTGAAGTGCATTGGATGAGCGATCCGGGCTCGTCTTTGCAGTCCAGAGGAACGGCGTGAGAAAGCCAGAATGACCACAGAGACACACACCACAGCCAGGCCTGAAGAACTGAGGACACACACACACATACATGACCAGAGAAACACACCATAACTCAGAGACACACTTCAGAGATTCACTTTGGCCAGGAAAAAGCTGAACTGTTAGGCTAATATCTTTAGAAATATGTTTTTTGCTCTCTGTAGAGATAATATATTTTATAAGCGAGCGCTGTTTTCATTACGACACTAATGCACTTCTTCTAGGCTTTAGCTTTAGGCAGATTTCCTTCAAATCAAAATCTGGAGTCAGTGTACCTTTAACCCTATTCATTTTGCACAGATTTGTCTACGATCAGTTGCCTGCATTCGAGACAAATGCGCTGGCTTTATATAGCAGTAACCATTCTCAGAGATCCATAGATTCATGAACTGACCTGATAGAGTGTAAGAAGAGCCCTGGCCTTCTCCTCAGACTCCTGCATATGCAGACCTTTCACCCGAGACGCCGTGACAGATACCCCTGAGAGTTCGAAAATGCCAATGAATGCATGAGCACAGTTAATAATAAAGCCACCAAAAATAATGCAGGTTTTATTAATGAATGGGAAGTTGCTAAAAATATAGCAGCCAAAGATAGAAGAAACTTATTTATAGTTGAGCTACTGTGAAGTTGCCCAATCAGTAGAGTCCGTTTTTTCTTCCTCTTTCTTTCTTACACTATTTTTTTCTGGCTTTGCAATCACAGAAAAAAGTAATATAAATAATAAATAAAGGGATTTAAAGTATATTAAAATAAAAATATATATAATATATATAATATATAATAATATTTAATGTTTTATATT
>JAUCMR010000043.1:11058519-11095416 GCA_032357425.1 Enteromius argenteus | reverse complement strand
GGGCTACAGTGTAATTCGGCTATACATCCGCGCTAAACTATCAAGGTGAAAGTCACCATAGCTTGCGTAGTATAGACCCAGCTCCCAACCCAACTTTGTGAATAGATTAACGGCGATATTTTTTTTTATTGTGCGATAAGAGTCTCGCGTTAATAACGGCCCACCACTAATTTTTACAAATAATATGCAAACAAATAAATTAAGACAAACAACTAAAAACAATGGAGGACCCTGCATGTGATGCTAACCTGTCATGTGTTAAAAATATACCCCTTTAGCATCAAAAAAATGATCCTGACCAAGCATCGGTTGGGAGTGAGAAGTGACTGTCAGTGTGACTGTGTTATATTTGAGTGGGTGAGAAGAAGGTTATCAAATCAGTCTTTTTAAGCACTCCCAATAGATAAAGTCTGGCTCAGGCTAATTCGTATTAAGGAACGGCAACATGCCCTCTCCAGATGTGAAGAGACTCAAGTGCAGAGCCACTTTAGCCCAGAAGAGAGGCGCAATTTCAGAACACACATGAATATTTATTATTCCCCGACGTTCATGGCCAATTACCGCACAGCTTCCTCTCTTTCCTTCCTATGTTTGATTGACACGCTAACTAATCAATCTGGGTGCTATCAACTTTATAATTAAGCTTCATTGGGGCTTGAATGTGGTGGTATGAGTGGGTATGCGTGTGCATGTGTGTGTTGATAGTAATTTACATTAATTCAGGTTAGCACATTTTAAGCACAGCTCTCCAAAAACATAGAACTAAATAAAAAATAAAGAGACATGACCTTAAAAAGAATATTGCAGTAGTCTCACAAGAGTCAAGCATGAGATAAACAAACATTAATTTTAACAAATTTAAAGCATTTTCTTATTTGAAATAATGCCAAAAATTGAATAAACTATTTTTCTGGTGTTTGAAGTGAGGAAACGCTCTGGCGCGGTCTAGAAAATTGTTTCTGTATTATATGGTTGTCTCACGTTTTGTGAATCCAGTATTTCAGTGTTTGCTGAATGTTATGAAGGTGTAGATCTTAACAAACGTTCTGGGTTCAGTGGAGGCTTCTCCTGCTTTATATATTGTAATGACTTCTTGTGTCCACTTGCTCCACGCTCAGTTATTGGGAAACGCAGTGTCCTGATTTATGAGGATTGTTATCACTTAAAGCGCACTAAAGCAAACTTGATAAATGTGTGTGTGTAGGAGGACAGTTTTAGTGCGGTGAAGCCTGTGATGCTCAGTACATCGCCTCGCTGGCGATTGTGACAAATACATTAGCTGAAAGCAGCCAACGCATTGTTTTCTAATGAGGATTTGCTGATACAAAGGGACAATGTGTGTGTTTTACAATTTTCCTTGGGCGAATACAAGAATGAAGGGTGAGAGGAAATTATGCATCTTGATGACGGCTGTAATTAGGTCATTCTACTTCCATCTTGTCAGCCGACAGAACAAAATGTGCATAAAAAAAGCCTAATGTATTGAGGGAGTGGCTTGTTTTGAAATATAAAAAAAGCTCTCTAATGCTCTAATTAGCATTAGTGCCTTCAGAAGATGCTTAGCAACTCAACTCGAATTAATTCTTGACGTGCGTTAAAAGTGTCTACTTTGCTCAAAGCCCCATTTTAATTAAAATGTAGCATGAATACATCAGGTTCCTGAGGATGTCGATGGATTTTATTTTATTTTTTTTATTTATTTTTTTTTTTGGGGGGGGGGGGTATGCTGCAGCTTTCTTCAGTCTCAATGAATGGCATGCACATTAATATTCAGTAGCAAAATGTCCAACATTCTAGTTTATGTTTATTGCACAAATGAATCCTATAATTCACATGCACAACACATTTCATCTGAACAAAGAGACTTCAGCTTAGTTTTGAACTCTTGCTGTTGCTGGATTTGGTCTGTTTATTGACTTTCCAAATGACGACGAGGTTTTGAACAAACCTCCTAACTTTCAGCATCACCCTCAGTTTGTTTTCACTTTTCTAAGCAAACAGATTTTCACACTAAAAATCCTGGAGACTGAAACTGCATCTCGAAACTGTGAAGAGTAAGAAACCACCTATAAGCAATCCTATAAATAATATGTAAGACAACATTTAATTGTGATTATCCCAAAAAAAACTTGTAAATTTAACTTGCACAAAACATTTGTGACTAACGCACCTTTCCATCCAATGTCAAAGAGAATACTTGCAGTTGACATCACTGTAAGACAAAAATTTCAGAAGCCAATAAATACAATATTTTTCATAATACATTCCCTGTGCCTGTTTGGGAACGCAGTTACTTTGATAACAGACTTTGCTTATTCATTGAAGAACGACCATAGCAGCATTTCAGATGCTGTGCAACTAGGTCAGTTAGTCAGGTTATGCTATCCCATTGCGCAAGGTCACTTTTTGACGTGCATGGAGTAAATTCTTCAGCAAATGTGTTTCCATGTCCCATTATTTCCCATTAACTCTTTTCTGCACAATTTTAAACCCACCTCAAGCGAGCATAAACACTCATTTTTTCATTTGTCATTTTCATTACTCATTTCTGATGTGATACTTAAAAATGTGCATAAAAACAGGGTGATAGAGACATAGTTAGAGTGAATAAATAAATAAATACTAGAACAATACTTTCAAGGTTAAAGAGGTGGAATGCATCAAAGTTAGTTTGAAAAATGATTGCACAAAGTTTCACAGATTGTTGTGAAACATCAACTCCATGCAGTAGGGTTTGGGGTGGGGCTATGCTGTTTTGACTAACAAAAAACTGGATGGATATTGACACTGGTGTTGTCAGTAAGTAAGTTGTCAGTAGTATTTTACAAAACAAAACGAAAAAAAATGTGGAAGTTTTGAATGACCCATTAATTGCATGAACAGTCTGAATGTCATCTGGGCTAACCAACAAATCATGGGGGTTCAGACTAAATTTAGGACATTAGTGCACATGTAAACAGAGCCGTGGAGTTGTGTACATTAAAGCGCTGTAGATCGCAAATGCAGCCAATAGACGATTATTCCGGCCTGAGGCTCACAGTTAAGGTCTAAATGATGAAGTTCTAGGCAGCAACATCTGGCTGTAAATGCTTGAGCGTGTGTTCACCCAAGCGTCCAAACAACAAAGCCATCAATCAATCAACCAAGCAGCACACAACGAGGGCCTATAAATAAATCCGCTTCTGTATGCGGTGTGAGTGAGGGGTGGGGCTACGGAGAGATTAGGTAGATGACAGTTCTGGGCTAAAGATGCATTACCGCTTTGCTCCGAGCGTAATTAGGCCCTCTATGTTAAAACCCAACCACCTACTCCTCGTCTCGCAACTTCCATCTCGCCCTTGTCCTCCTGTCACCCTCCGGCTATAAACTCCCGAATCCTAATCTGCAATATTTTCCTCTCCAAAGGTAGATGTAGCCCACACGGCAATACAGAAGCGATGATCTGAAGAAAGAAGGCTGCAAATGAGATCAGTCACACCGATATCCTTCCTGTAAAATATGCAGCCGCACAACCAAGATGAACCAATCAGATTCAGAGCCAGAGCACAGCTGGAGAGGCTTGTTTAGTGCTGCTCACTTTTCCCCATCACAAAGTTCATCTGAGTCTCGGCCTGGCGCTTGGAAGTCGTCAAGCCCAGATTATATTTTCTTCTAAGTGGGATCCGAGAAAATTGCACAAATAAAACACACCAGACTTTGGTTCTTCAGAGACTCGTAAACCTGAGGTGCTTTGTCTGCGAGGATCAAGGCCGAGTATTTCTTTCATTTTTTTTGAAGCCACCGGCTATGCCTCTCTCATGTCCACTCCTCCTCGCGGGTTATCGGAGGATCAAACGTAGCACGAGTCGGGTCTCGCTGTCAAACACGATGTCTCGGAGAGGAGCGGGAGGACAGATGGCTGTTAAGAGATGTCTCGTGCATAAGCAGGGCACCTCTTCGCCCTTTTTTCTTGTTTTCAAAGCACTCGCTATCTTTGAGCTCTGAATGTTTCTCTGCTGTCCGACGTGCCGTCTCCATCCGTTTGACCTTTTCGCTCTGCAAGGCCTTTGGCAGATTTTCCAGTCGCTGAGGGTTTTAGTGTGGTTATCAGATCAGTTGACTTCCGTATCTTTTTTAGCTTTCTGTTGCCTGTGTGCGTCAGAGTTATTACGGCAGTCTAAAGATTCTCTGATTGTTGGTGAGACATGAACTCAATGCATTTTATTTGTAGCTTGAAGGTTAAGTGGGTCATTTATCGAAGTTAAAATATCTTCTTGTGTTCCAGTATAGCGTGGACATAAAGCTACAGTAGATTTAAGCCGTTTGTTGATTCATGCATAAATGTGACAAGGCTGTTTCCAGACTGACCTTAAACAGCAACACACTGGCTCAACCAATCTCAGACCCCTGACAGATGAGTTACAGAGGGGTAAAAATTAAATAAATAAATGAACAAAAATTGCTTAATCATTTATCACTTAAATGTATCTTAATCGCTAGGCTTCTTTCCAGCAAAAAATATTTAATATTAAATCATTCTTAAAACATTACACATTTACTAATGCAAAATAAAATTTACTTACCCCAGTGATATATTTATGCATACATATTTATTGAAAAGATGCAAGTGGGAAGAGACAAATTTATTCCTAAATTCATTTCTTGAGAATCAAGATAAAAGTTAATAACAAATATTTTAAAGGCTATTCAGACTTTTCTTTTCCTCATTTAATTTTGATCATATTTTTAAATAAAAATGTAATTCAATTGGTTAATTAGACAAAAAAAGTTTATTAACCTTATTGTAAGAACTATATTGTAAAGCGTTACCATTATAATTATTATTATTATATCAATTGATCGATTGATCAATAATAGACAGATAATTGGACGGATAGATAGATTAATGAATAGATAGGATATGATAGATAGATAGATAGATATTCTATAGTTGTACACACATACTTTTTCATTTGCTTTTTCATTAAATGCTATTATGTATATTGATGATTATTATATGCAGCGGTCTCACACTGGAAGAGCCGTGCTTTGTCAAATGCAAATACGCTTCTTCAAAGTTGAGGGTAAGGTTTAAAAACTATGCATATTGACTAATTAGAAACATTCCACTGCGAGAGGGTGATAGAGGTGAATGCATATTCGGCATATTCAAATCCAAAGTTTTTTTATTTCTTCTTTTCCAGCACAGCCTACTTCATATTCGGCAGCTCTAAGAATAACAGAAGTGTTTTGATAATTAATGCAGTAAGGGTTAGGGGTCGATCCTGACACTTACAGCCAAGCTCTCCTCCAAAACAAAATATCTCCTGCACCTTCTGTTTTATTGTGTGCCGTTCTGGGTGCAGTGTGTGGCAGTGATTGTCAGCTAACCTTTTGAAAACCCCTCTCCTTCTATTTACCATGCTGAGTCTTCACCCTCTCCCACAAACACCCTCATTGGGATTCAGGGCACAGATGAATTGCTCACTAGGTCCCATATGAAATGAGATTTAACTGGAGAGAGAAAAAAAACAGAATACTTGCTAAGACTCTGCATAAATCATACAAAGACAGAGGTAGTATAAAAACAAGGCATAGTTACTTCACTTCAGATTTTTTAAGAAACATTTTGCACGATGTGTCCATTGTCCTCCTCATGGCAGCTTCCCTGAAGGTCTTGGCAGCAGTATGCTCATCCTCTTTGTGCACTTAATGTCATGGTGGCGTCTGAGGAGCCATAATCACCACAACAACAATGATGCTAAAACATATCTCTGGGTTGAATGTGTGAATAACAGCAGTTCTGTTATCTTCTGAAGCCGCATACACGTGCCTAACCTGTAAGATTAACGAGTTTTGCAATGTGTAGTAGTTGTTCATGCAAAACTGACAGGATGTTGTTATGTGTTTGCTAATGTGTTCTGAGTGGTTTGCTTACTAGCCCAAGTAAAACACTCCTTCCAGGTAGGTTTATAGCGTTTATTTATTTATTCGTAAATCAATTAAATAATATCAATATTCATTTTAAATTAATAATAATAATAATAATAATAATAATTATTATTATTATTATTATTTCATTATTTGAATATTTCTTTATTTATAATGTTTATATGTATGTATTTATTTATTATTTTAATTATTTTTTATTTTATATTAACTTAGGCTTAGGGTTCTTCAAATTATTAAGTATAATAATAATAAGTATATTAAGTGATTTTTTGTTTCATATAATATAAGATTGAAGTTTTAAAAAATTCAAAATGTAGCCAAAATTCAAAATGTAGCCAAAATTAATTATAAACCCGATTTTACGGCAAATATGGTATTTGAGTGACCTCATGAACAGCAGTTAGAAAATTGGTAAAATGATCATCTTGAGATCAGCATAGGAGTTCAGAAAAAAATAAAAAATAAATAAAAACTCAAGCATACCTAAAGTTTTAATGCTATTCTTTTGCTGCCTAGATAGCACTGTTGTTTCTTTCAGGAAATGTCTATCTAGCTTGATATTTCAAGTGTTGTTCAGACTAACACTGTCAGGATAAGAGAGTTAGTGTTCAATGCACTCAAATAACAATCAGACACTCCATTGTCTGTTACTACTGAAGAAAGTCTTTCTGAATGACACGGATGGGACTCCAGTTAACTATCAATGGCTCTAAATAACAAGTAAAAAACCCCATTAAAGAAAATGACACTGAAGAACTGCAACAGCTTCAAGTGAACAGAGAAACAGCAACAAAAAACAAAACAAAAAAAAACGGAAAGCATTTCCTTGTGTTAGGGACAAAATCTGTCTTCTGTCAGCCCGTGTAAATACTGGAAATTTATTTCAGATTTTTAGATACAGTAGATCTAAATGGTAGTGATATGAATTGATTTATCATGATTAAAATCATATTGCTAATATATAATTACATTTGTATAATCACTTCACACTGAATTTCCCAATTAAAGAATAGAAAATAAAGATGGTATAATTTAAATATGTTTTTTTTTTTACTAAGTAGAGTAGCTTGTTATTAATCAAGGCCAGTCTCATCAATACCAATATTGCTACGGACTCTGCTTTTTCCTCAATTTTTAATTATTGCCATTCAATATTACAATAGCCTATAACAGGATTTAATAGCATATATACATATATTGTATAAAAAAAGAAACAACCCATACAGCTTATATTTACATGTATATATTTGTATTCATATAATTTATATATTATATATTATATATTATATATATATATTATATATATTATAAACATGACTTATTTTTTTAAGCATACATGTGTGCGAGTGTATGTATATATATATATATATATATATATATATATATACACACACACTACTACTATAATACTATAAGGCTGCTGTAATATCGAATGGCTATAATTACTTATTTTTTTATGTGTTTACAAGTTCACTCACCAAAACCATGTCAAAAACGTCGTTTTGGCATAATTTTGTGTGCACTATTGTACGTGTCACATGCCT
This sequence comes from Enteromius argenteus, assembly GCA_032357425.1. NCBI lineage: Eukaryota > Metazoa > Chordata > Actinopteri > Cypriniformes > Cyprinidae > Enteromius > Enteromius argenteus. The sequence continues at coordinate 11,087,941 of JAUCMR010000043.1, read as the reverse complement.
GTGTTCACAGACAGCTGCTTCACACACATCATGTCAGCACCAAAATAAACTTTCTTTTGCATCTTATTTTGCTTGACAGTGTATCTATAAAGTCTACTACTGTAATGTTAACCAAAGAGATGGCAGGACAAAACAAAAAAAGGATGCTGTGCTAATTTTGACAGCCCTAATAATCAGATTTGTTTTTAGTTTGTCCCGTGTAAACTCAGTACGTCTTACCTTCCCTTTAGGAGGGAACATCACTGACATCTCCTGCGTCCAGCTGTCAGTCTCTGAGTGTAATGTGATCTGACACAGACGGATGCATTTGTAAGACATGAGGAATGGCTCTGGGATGTAGCAGTGAGTAAGTCAGCCTCCCAAACAGCGGAGCAGAGGAGGAACAAAGACCTGCTGCACTACAACACGAGTCAGTCCCTACTGGCTCTGACCTTCTGAAACTTTCCGTTCACTGACATGCTTGTGAAAGAGTTGAGGGAACGCTGGGGCCAGAGGCGACTGAGAGAAAAGAGAAAAGAGAGATGTGTTATTCTCAGACTCAGCGTTCTACCAAACCAAAGCAACAGTGAATATAGAGACCTGACTAATTAAACAGGTCAGACAGACATTATTGCAAAATAAACCCTGCTGGAGTAATCAGAACCTTAATGCATATTGCCTAAAGGGCTTTATTTTAAATATGAATAGATACATTAAAGAGTCGGTTACAGGGTTATGTGTATTATACACAAATATCAGACCGGACAATCAGAGCAAAGAATTAAGATTTGCATTTTTAATGATCGTGGTCTCAAAAGGATGTTGCTCACTGTCAATATTCTGTTTTGTACAAACCAGACAAAAATGTAATTTAGAGCTTTCAGAAACACTGTATTATCTTGTCTAAAATTCTTAAACAAAAGATCAAAGGTGGCCTTCTAAAAAGCATTGAAACATGAAGAACAAGGTTTACTCATAAGCCATTAACTTCAAGTTCAAGTGAAGCTGAGGGAGCTACATTAAAAGAAAAGTTCAATGAAAAATGAAATTGCAAAGAGCATTTTTTGTCCCTGGTTTGCATTCAGTACTCATGTTCTTTAAGTCCAAATCTGTTTTTATTCATCCTCAGACCGTCTGATGTAAGGGAAATTTAGCTTTTTTTTACCTTTACAGTAGGTGGCCAACCAAAACGCCTATTACCGCCGCGTTTTCCGCCACCATTTCAAAATGGTGAAATAAAATGTGCGTGATGACATCATCCTTAAATAAAGAGAATTGTCACATAAGTTTTAGTGTAGGCCTATCGCAAAATAATTTTGCCCTTGAGCTGTTTCCATACATACTTTCACCTTTTGCACAAATTAAATGCTAATGCTGTTCTTCATCAGTTGGAGAGAAAAAAAAAAACAAAACACAAAAACAACATGAATTTGTAGGCTATAGGCCCAGGTTAAACTATTTTAACATGTTTAATGAGTTATATCATCTAAAACACCTTGTTTGTCCATATGACTTGTAGATTACATTACATTAAGTCTTCTGAGGTACAACAGAAACTTCATATGTCAAAGCTACAAAATATCATTCTCCACTTTACATATTTGAACGGAGAACCAATGGTGTTTGATGTCAATCCTGGCACAGCAAACCATTGTTAAACCCTGCACTAAAGACTTATTGTGGTATTGTCCTACACTGACCCTACACCTAAACCTACCCCTTACAGGAAACTGTGTGCATTTTTAGATTTTCAAAAATCTTCATTCTGTATGCTTTATAAGCCTTTTGAATTATGGGGACACTGAAAATGTCCTCATAAATCACCTTCCTATTGTAATACCTATGTCATACCCATGCCATTATACAAATTTGTGTCCTCATAAAGCACATAAACATGCACACACACACACACACACCTTTTTTGACCATTGACTTTAAGGCAACACTGTAAAAAAGAAAAAAAGTTGAGAAAACTTAAAAGTTGCTCTGCTGAACTCTCTAAATCTCAAAATATCTGCTGAAGCTGGTTGCCTTTAAGTCTCAACCTTTTATTTTTTAACATTACAACATAGGTCTACGTGTTTTTGCTTTCTATGCAAACCAACAAACTGATAAATCAACCATTCATTAATTCAATTTATCAACAAACAACATAATTGAATCAATATCTTCCTTGCTTCATTCCATTCATAAAACGTTCAGTTTCCATGAATTTTGCAGGAAATCTTCAGTGACAGAATACTAAGCTATCATATTTTTGTGGTATCATTGCCCTTTTTAATGCTTGACAAACATTACAACAATCAAGTATTGCATGAATGTTTCTTTTCTCAACACTATAAGTTTGCAATGACATATGACAATAAATAATGATAGAATTGTCCGTTTGAATTATTATTTTAACAGCCTTGGCCGCTTGGAACTTGACTGAAACAAATAAGTAAAAAATTATCAACATTTTTTGCCATAGACTGAAGTCTCATAGTAGTTTGCATATCGCGTCATAGGAAATGACTGACCAAGTCATGGTTACCTGCGGTAGAACGGCATCAGCAGGCCTCTAATCCAGAGTATGTCACTGAGAATGTCACGCTTCCACCGAGAGAGAAAAGAGGAGAAGGACGGAAAAATAAAACAGCATGACTAGAGCCGAATCATCGCATGCTCTTTAATCTCTCTCCCTCCTCATGCTCCTCTCTCCTTTATCCTTTCTGCTCAAATCTAGGACACTTTTTGTTTTATTTTCATCTCGGTTCTCAGGAGTCTTAGAGGCGAGAAACAATCCAAAGCTCCAGAAGCATTCATCGTGCGCTGGAGTTCTCTGCAAAGACACTTTTCCAAGTGTAAAAATATCTGCGTGCATGTGAATCACGCCTGAGCATTTGCATTCACATTCGCATATGTGTAAGCATCGGGGTTCTGTCACCGTCGGAACGTGTCGAGAATGCGTGCGATCCAGATTCGTGGGCCAACAAAGGGAATTTACCCAACGGACCACTGTTAGCGAAGCAGCCACACACAACAATCAGATAAGACGTCAGCGAACAGCAGGCAGAGGCGCGCGCAGCACTAACACAAAGACGGCCGTGTCATTAAAGGAATACTCAAAGGTGCAGATATCTCCATCTTACAAAGAAGGGAATTCTCCAGGCGTGAAAAGGGAAGCGTTGCGATAACGCTGGAAGAGAACGCACAGGAGGGGCGGGATTTCATTTGTGTTGCGGCACAAAGAAAATGATAAACATCCTAATGAACGAATGCTTTAGAGAGAGCACGAGTCAGTAGTTCACATTTCAATGAATGGATCGAGGCCGCGAGATGAATGCCTGGGCAAAAAGAAATGCTTGTAGTTCATCACAGCGAGCATGAAATGTCAGTCGCAGGCCTTTGTCTGTGCAAAAATTACATGTCGCATCTGTCTTGGTGACGGATTTAAAATTGACTTCAGTCAAAAGATGTGATGAATGAAAAGAGGAACAACAAGCGGGAAAACCTTTACCAGTGTGCCATATGTGAACGTGCGGAGAAGCATAAAATCCTAAAATAAACCTGAAAATGACAACAAAAAAGCCTGAAAGCTTTAAAAGTGTCCACCAGGTGGCGCTCTAATACTGCACGCGCTCGCGGCTCCTGCCTGCTTGTGGAAAGGTGAACAAATGAAGGCAGAGGGGAGACTAATGGTCAGGAATGTAAATGCTGCTTCGAGAATCCTACAATGGTAAATGAAGGAAAGGTGATGCATTGTATAGAAGCTCTTCAAAAAACCACACCGAAATCATCTCAGTTCCCGCCAGCCTTCCTCCCACTAACCAGCCCTCGCTCGAGCTTATAGATGGACATCTTGCCATAATCGTAAACACTGCATTCTGTTCATGCATCTATTTATCAGATGAATCATGCAATATTTATTCGCCCAGATTTTACAAGCTTGCCTTGCATGCATGAGGTTTCTAATGCACTTCTGAGACTGCTATTAAGAAGCTGCAAATAATGCTGCTTTTGCATTCATGCATTCAGATTCGGTGTAATACGTATCATAATGAATCTGAGAGGGAGGATCCATATGCTATTACGCTTCTGAAGGTACTGAATATACAGCCGAAAGTATGTGGACAACCAAACATGCAGCACATCCATATGTATAAAAGCCTGTTTCTGCCTTAGGGTGAAAAAAAAAAAGTAAAAATCGTGGGATAAAGTTTCAAATAAGAAAAAAAGAGACATAGTGAGATATAAAGACTCAACTATGAGTTACAGTACTGCAAGATATAAAGTTAAAATTGTGAGAAATAAAGTTGCATTGCAATACAAAGTCAGAAACAGCTGCAGCATATGAAGTTACATCACAAGATATGAGTGAGATATAAAGTGTGACATAATGTTGCAACTATAAAAAAGGCCACAATTGTAAGATATAGTCACCTTGTGGGAGATATAAAGCCACAATTATGAGAAAAGTCACATAAGAGACAATTGCAAAAACAAAATTGCAATTGTGAAACACTTTGTAAGATCAGAAAGTCACAACTGCAAGCTAAAAAGTCCCAATGAGATACTGTTAATCACAGTTCTGAAAAACAGAGATGCAGCTGTTAATAGTCAATCACAGTTTGAGACATAAAGTGGGAGACAAACAAAAGGGAGATAAGTTAGAATTATGGGCAGTAAAGTCACATTGTGAGAAACTACGAGAACTGAGAGACGATTACAAAAACTAAAAGCCACAATATAGTAACACTGTAAAAATATAAAGTCACAAATGTAGAAAACAAAAATGTGGTTTTGAGAATTGCAGTTACAACTGTGAGATATATTGTGACAATTACCTTTTCATTGTACAGTTTTCAACAGAAACAGGGTTCAGTGCATATGTGCTTGTTGAGCATTTACTTCAAAAGCATTGGTTTCAATAAGGAATCAGTGCTCTTTAACAACCTCAAATATTCTGCAGAGGCTTATGTATGTGCTGCAATACCTAACGAGTTTTGCACAGGCCAGTCCTGTTCTTTCTCACCCACAAATCCTTTCTTTAAAAACACAGGGAGATTAAAAAAATGTTAGGGCTCTGTATGCCCTAACATTTGCCTCCTCTGGACTTGACCAATGTGCTCACTCAAACCTATTAATTAGAAGAGGGTCTTCACACACTTTTTGCCATGCAGGGTTAAACCGTGGTTCCCAGCAGATGCACAGGGATCAGACAGGGGTTGCGCTCCAGTCTACGGCACACGGGCATATGATCGCTGGCAGAAAAATTAATTAGCGAGCGGGACAAGGTTATAGCCACGTAATGAAAGTTATTGGGCATGTCAGTTCATCACAGCCTCAGTCCCCCTATTACTTTCAATCAGGTCAGCCGGCCGTGAAATAGAGCTCCATGTGAGGCTGGAGCTGGAAGTGGCGTATCAGAGGGCCGTCCCCAGTGGCTTTTCACATGGGCGATCAGGGTACTTACTCTAATACACGCGCAGCGTGATGATGCCGGGACTGTCACACTCATAGGCCTGCCCCTCATTTCAAATTGCCACAGCAAAGTGGATATACTCCTCCTCTGCTCCGTTTCTCTCTCTCCCTCTCAGTCTGACCGGAGGAGGTGCGTCTCACCCGGGACGACCCAGCGGAGAGAAACGGATGAGGGGAGACGGCCGCGTCCGGGAAGAGGGCGCTGGTGTGAAACCGCTGCAGCTCCAGTCAATTAACCTGCGGCGAACGCCGATGAGAGAGGATGCTGACAGCTGCTTTGTCTGAGAAGACGTCATCCTAGTTCTCACGCTCACGGCATCAGTATCGATACCGGAGCAGACGCACAGAATGCACGGTGTCAGCTAGATGTCTGAACTCCAGACGGACCAAGAGCAGTTAGCAAAACAGGGATCAAGTGAGACCTCTGAACAAACTTCATACTGGGAAGCAGATTGATTCGGTCTTGTTTTTAGGTGTGTTTAATGATTCGGTTTGGTCTGGTTCAGTTCAGGTTGGAGTCTATTGGTTCTATTTTTTTGATTTTGTATTTTATTGTTTAAAAAAAATATTTTCATTTATTATACATTATTAAATTATTATTTATGAAGGTTAGCAATAAATACATAATGAAGATTAATAAATAAATGTTATTTAAAATATAAATATATTAAATATATTACATTTTCTTAGGCAAAGAAGAAAGACTAATGAGCTATAAAAGCACTCATTTCTTCATGAAAAATGCAGAAACAGAAACTTTGTGTGGTTCAACGCTGTCATATTTTAGTATTTCTTATTTAAGGCAACTACTCATTCACCAACTACAATATAAAATGTAATTATACAAAAAGTTTAAAAGAGCAGATTTTTAAAGAATTGATTTTTTTTAAGTATATACACACACACACATATATATATATATATATATATATATATATATATATATAATAAAATATAATAACAAATAATTAAACAAATAACTTTTTATTAATTTAACTAATCATAGAAGCCTGAAAAAAGGTTCCAAAATAAATATAAAAAAAACCCTTTCCTACACTGAAAGTAAATCATCATATTAGAATGATTTCTGAAGAATCATGAGACACTGAAGTAGTGATGCTTACAAATTCAGCCTTGCATCACAGGAACAAACCATTATTTTAAATTGCGATAATATTTCCTAAAATCATTATTTTTGATCAAATAAATGTAGCCTACAGAATTAAATCAGCCAAAGTATACTGCCCAAGATGAAATTTTGTTAATCTTTTCTTTGCTATTTAATTTTTTTCAACATCATTCTGCTTTTTGAAATCAAGGACATCCATCAGCTCACACCTATAGGCGCCTGAATCAATGGTTCAATGGCCGCTGCCAACTCGGCTGAATGTCTGTCTGAACGGCTGCTCAGACAGCTGTACACTAATACAAATCAGGCTTCAGAAACTCTTGGCAGGAAAGAAATCATTGACAGTCATCCCATAAACCTGCCTTTGATTTGGAAAAAAGTTCTCTCTGGCCTTCTCCCCTGCACCTCAGGCCTTTTCCTTGTTGGAAGTCGATTACAGACGAGGCTGAGAATAGCACAGATCTGCATTTTCTGCTGAAAAATTGAAGGGTGTTTTATTTAACAGAAGCAGAAAGTTGTGCCGCTAGCTATGCTGTTTATTGATAATAAATCTGTGAGAGCTTAATTGATTGTTCTCCCAGATCAGTGGTATAATCTCTCAGCCTTCGGAGCTGCAACACTGGATGCCGAACCGAACAATTAACTGGAAATACAAGAATACGTGTAGGGATTGATGACACAAAAATAACATTTCTGACATCACACTCAACCTATTTAGTTTGAAACCCATGCAACAAGACAAGCAGAGATTCTGAAAACTGTGCTGGTTGCTCTTGTCCATGCAATTACAAGGACTAAAGAATTCAAAGTTCAGAAAAAAAACGACACCTCAAAGGTACTCTAGAAGTATACTTGTAACTTGTGCACTGAAGCCATGCCTCAGCTTTGTGTGAGAAACTTGGAGTCAATCATTGAGTCAGTGAGTTGAACTTGAGAATCAAATCATGCATATTGGGAATCAATGAGACATTCTTTGAAATATCTCTGTTTTCCACGGAAGAATGCAAGTTGTATAATTCTGGAACATAAGGATGAGTAATTGAAGAGTTAATTTACAAAAAACAGAAAACTCATGTTTTTTTCATTGTGCATTGCAATTAATATCAATCAAAGTCAATCAAATTGCAGTTTGGTTATTTGGAGTATAGGTTAAAAAATAGCTAAAAGAAATTACACACACACACACACACACACAAATAAAATAATAATAACATTAATAAACAGAAAAAAAATAAAAAAATAAAAAAAAAGTTATCTGTTATTGGAAATAAACTCTTTAAATTATGACACCATTTATTTTTATTCCTCTAGATTTTAATGTATTTCTCACAAAAAAATCTGAATGGCTTCATAAAACTAGCAATATAGTACAGCATGTGAGTAATATAGACCCCTTATACAGTATAATACATTTGCAGTACTTCAAGAGTTCATCCAAAAATGGAAATTCTGTCATTAATTACTCACCCTCATGTCGTTCCAAACCCATAAGACCTCTGTTCAACTGCAGAACACAGACTAAGATATTTTTGATGATATCGTAGAGCCATCAGATCCTCCATAGACAGCAACACAACTAAAATGATCCCAGATCCAGAAACATAGTAAAAACATTGGAAAAAAAAGCCACCATGCTCAACGTGCCGCATACGCAAGCTTTAACATATCTGACGTTATCAGCGTTGTTTACATCCGGGTGAAAGCATGTGCATGTACGTAATCTGCGGCTGCTTGCGCCTAGAAGAAAGTGTACGCAGTAATGTTGTCTAAAATGGCGGAAGACTTAAGTCATAGGAGCAGAATCTGCAAAAAAAGGATTCGGAACTGAAAAACTGAAGTTGATCCACTGATGTCACATGGACTGTTTTACCAATGTTTTTACTGCATTTCTGGAAAATGCAACTGTTCACTGTTAGTGCACGTTTATTCAGGTTCATTAAATAACAAATAACAAATGCACCTTTTGATTTTTATTGATAACTCCAAATAATAACAACTTTACATATCAAGAAAATGACATTAAATAAGTGGTGTTTTATTGTTAGTTCATGCTAATGCATAACAAATGGAACCTTACTGTAAAGTGTTACCGAATCCTGTAGTAGTTATTTACAAAAGATAAATATTCCAGTTAAAACATCTCCTAGGACAGCCCTCACAACAACTTGTTTTAATCAGAGGAGGTCATTATATATTTATCACCTGCCACTTGTTCTGGTTTCTTCCCAAGTCCTTGTTTTCATCCCCAGAGACCGCCAAGGATTTGCTCTCTGTCCATCTGGCTGGCTTTCGCTCTCTTTTTTTTTTTTCTTCTTCTGCTTCCACCACAGTTCTCACTGTCAGCTCCTCTGTAGTCTTGGCCTTTGGTGTAGACCCCTCCAGCGAGGCTGCTGTTCTCCCACGCTCCCTGTGTCTCTCATTACACACCTCCACGTGGACCTCTACCCCTCTACCAGGTCTGCTGCAAAAAGAGATGGAGAAAGAAAGCAGAGAAGGTTCTCCAGCAACGCATCCAAAGAAACACAAGTGAAAACACGGCCAACTTCCCACTGTCCCTCTGGCAAACCAGAGATGTCTGATCAAGAGAGGAAGCCCAGACCTTTAATGTCTCGACGCAAAGATGTCACACAGGGAAGGTGTTCTTCTGAATCTCAGCAGCCTGCCTTTAGTCGGCCGACCGAGGGAACAGCAGGGAATCATGGGCCAGCGTTCCCATCCTTATACCTTGTGTAAAGTGCTGCCGGAGCTTTGTAGTGACACTACAGAGTCCCGTTGCGAAAGTAACGAGGCTTTTAAAAAGCGCACGATGTACAAAATGAAAGCCTGTGACTTGCAAAGCGTGAGGCCGGAGAGAAACACATTTCGTTCCGCTTGTTACCAAACTTGAAAAATAGTGATTGAAATAGGGGAGGAAAATCAAAGTGATGTTTCGGGATGCTGTTCTACTTGTTCTCGGCTGGCTTAAATAATTACCACTGGGTTTACCATTGCTGGGTTGTGAGATATGTTATCACGGAGTATACTGGGAAGCCGAGGCCGGAGAAACTGCCTGAAGACTGCCAGCGTACATCGCCACATCTTGCAATAACTAAACGTAGCCTTTACCTAAACTTTGCCTAAGGCTTCTCGTCTTAGTCAATCAATAAGCAACTTTTCACAGCATGTAGATGGGTCGTACCGAGAGCTTGCATCAAACGCGCCCAGCTCTGGAGGAACCTAAGGCGGTGGACACACGGGATCCATATCAAAGAGGTCCGGATCGCACACAAAGATCGGACCTGGGCAGGGGGCAGGCCTTTCCTGGTGAAGAATTAGAGATGAGACCGGCCTCTCACAGGGCAAGAGGTGGATCAAAACTCAAGGCAGAAGATGATAGATTAAAATTTCAGCCAGCAAAGTGCAAACCAACTCCATCGCTTCGAAACATTGCTCATACTGGCCCTAGACAGCTGCCTTAGGAGGACTAATCCAAAGAGAACTGTTAGCAGAACTTGATGATGCAAAAGCGGTGAAATAAATAAATTTGAAATACTTATGTGCTGTAATATATATATAAAAAAGAGAAGACACGGAGCTGCATTTTAAAAACGAGCACATGGCCTCCTATTTTCATATGGTATCTGTTCGTACTCTCCTCCTATTTCTTTCTACCTTTCCTGTCTTACCCAATGTTTCTTTAGCACTCACATTAAGGTTGACTTGCCCCAAGGAAATGCAGAGGTACTCAATATACTCTTATTCCATTAGGAGGGATACTGTCTGCTTCACTGCACACAAGAAAGACTGCTCTGTTTTCCTGGTGTGACAAACCAGAGCTAATACAATAACAAATGCTGTGACATCAATAATGAATTTTGGTGCTTTTCTTTAGGGATGCAGAGGAGTGGAAGTGTTTGTAAGACCCTGGAAAGTCAATACAGAGATGCGGGGCTGTATTTGGTGAAAAACTTTATCAGTGTTGCTCTGCAAAATTCTCCAAACAATTCATTAAAGCACATTGGAGGTGGCTACCCGAAGTCCTCTTTTGTAAAAGCCGATAAAGCAGGGGACTTAATTAAAAACTCATTATGTTAGAGATGTTTTGCGGTGTCTTTTGAGAAAGTGTGTCGCACATCTCTGTCATGTGCTGTTCGGGCTGCAATGGAGAGATGCACGCACACACACAAAGATGCTAAGAGATACTCACACCCACTTGAACACTCAGTAGTGTAAGAGCTAAGGATGCTGCTGTGCTATCTATGTTCAGACTGGATCTTCTGAGCTAAAGAGAGGTACTGTATGTGGCCAGATGCATGTTTAGGGTAGCTTTTTATTATAACAAAGGCAGATATGAATTTAGGTCCAGTATTTCCTACCTGATATGCGTATAAAATAGTACTCTGAATAAATATAAATAATAATATAAATAAATAATAAATACATTTTGGCATGTTTATGCTATGCGACGCGTAGGATTAGGGTTTTGGGGTAGATGCGTATCACATGCATGTGGAAACTGCGTATTATATGCTCGCGAAACATGTGCATCAGATATACGGCAAAATCTATTTTTTCCGTTTCAATACAACAAGTTTTAGTTTTAATTTGCAGTATACTATTTTTGTGAATTTTCATGAGAAATTAAATTATTTCTGAAGCAGGAGTACCCTTATTCCCATCAGTGCTATTCAGTGCTATTGTGATGTTGTGTGTATATATATATATATATATATATATATATATATATATACACACACACACACACATTCCAGTTTTAATGTTTGTGCCCTCTCTTATAATAAAATGTATAACTGAACACTAAACTGCGAGCTGATATTTATACTATATATGTATATATATATATATATATATAGTAAAATACAAAAGTTCAGAGCATTTACAGAGAACCTAAAACCTGGAGAGCAGTCTATGCTGGCTGTGGAGCAATTCTACCTCTGCAAGGACAGTCTGGTGCTGCTGATTCACAATCTTTAAGTTATGTTTTCTTATTAAAAGAACCTGCTACTTACCGTTCAAATAAAGGTTTTGAGCAGTGAAGGGTAGTGTTTGTTGTTTGTCATTTCTCCGATCACAAATGCAGACATGGTGTTATGTTTATGAGGCATGATGCATTGTGTGTCATAGCGCCGGGACATGGGACCACGTTATGATAAGGGGTGTAACATTTCCATAACGCTCAGGTATTCGGCACAATGCACTGGATAGTTGGCCAGTCGGAGCATACCTCACTTTTTTCGAATGATGAGCTTTGTACAAATCGACCCGTTTCAGGAGGCGGGGGCTTAGAGAAGAAACAATACTGTACAGTATGTGGAAAACAACGTTAATTTGCATTAACACATTGCATTACACCAAATACAAAAAAATAATGTTATTTTTAGCAACATCATATGACCCCTTTAACACAAATATCCTTTATGTATTCAACCCCATTTTAGACAGCAGTTTTAACAGCTTTCTGTTCTCCATTAAACACTGTTCTCACTCTCAAGGCATCAAAAACAAGCATGGTCAAGTAGCATCACTTTAGCATCCCTTTTGAAGACTCTGTACCAACAAACTTGGAACTACATTGCTTTCAATGAGAAACCTTTTGTGTCAATACACAGATGATTTCACCAGCAACAAAAATTACACTATTCAGTTTTGAGCATCTAACCTGAGCCCCTCTTAAACGTAACCATTTGTCAATGTAAAATAATATAAAACACATGCTATAACAGGCACATACAAGTACAATTACAGTTTTTTTTTTCCAAATATTACAAATATTCTAAGCCTTCTGGGGCTAAATTATTGCTTTTTGTTATGAACAGACCCCGACGCGATCAATGTTTCCCTTCGCCATTCCCTCCAAATCATTACATCAGCTTTGATTGTGAAATGTCATTGGTTACTGCGTATCTGATTTATCTTTTGAACGAGACGTGACTGCATTTACAGAGCAGGATGATTTTCAGTGATGAAGACAAGTTTCACTCTCTTTCTCACAATATTATATGGTTTCAGAAGACTTCAGAAGACAATTCAATTCAATACAGCACAATGCATTTGTAATACGTATGTACTGTGTTTTGGCTAGTTTTTACAATAAATTACAGTCACTGTACATTTATCTACTTGTTATGTGTGTTATATTGGTTATATTGTACCTGTCAAATGTTTGGAAACAATACATTTATTATTATTATTTTTTTTAGATGAAGTCTCTCCTGCTCATCAAGTGTGAATTGGATGTGCTCAAAAATGTGAAATATGAAAAAAGTGAAATAGTATTACAATTTAAAAGAGCTGTTTTTTTATTGTAATACATTGTAAAATGTAATTTATTACTGTCATCAGAGCTGAATTTTTAGCATCATTACTCCACGTATTCAATGTCACATGATCCTTCAAAAATCATTATATACTGATTATTATACATGTTAAAACCAGTTGGGCGCTACTTGATACTTATGCAGAAACCATGATATAGTACAATTCAATAACAATAATTACTGTGCATTAGAAGGATTTATTAGTGTCTATTAGAATTATTTCTGCAGAATCATGTGATATGATTTGAATCTGGAATCAGAAGGAGCAAAAAAACTATAATCGGAAATGTACAAAATATCTTCATGGAACATGATCTTTACTTAATGTCCTAATGATTTTTGGCATAAAAGGACATTTTGGCCCCATTCAATGTATTTTTGGCTATTGCTATACCTATACCCCAGTGACTTAAGACCAGGGTCCAGGGTCACATAAAGCGATGCCTAGAAGTGCATTCAGCATCTTAAAGTAACGTACCTTTGACCATGCTTTTTTTCAAGATCTTTCCTTCATCTTTTTTTCATCCATTCTTTGCTGTGTGGAAGGTGTCTGAGGTACTGATGAAGATTTGCCACCACTGGCCGTGTTGTCGCTGTCATGTTCCCTCTCTTTCTCTTTTCTTCTTTCATCCCGCCCTCATGTTCCTCTTCTCTCCCACCTTTGTGATTAGAGCACTTCCTCATGTTTTACAGAGCGTGTGTGCTTTCCACTGAAGGCGTATTTATCATTCTTGCCCTCTATCTTCCTCACCCCCTTCAAGGCAGTGTAACCTATTTGAATATCAAGGCTACTGTTGACAATGGAGAGACACTTGAGAGCACAAAAAAAAACTCCAGCCGGCTTCAAGGGCCAAGGAGGAGAAGAGGGGTCTGACAGTGGTAAGGAGCTCTCACCGTACACACAGCTAAACAAAGCAACAGTCAGGGGAGGCAGAGCACTCACACACAAACACACAAAGACCGCCGGGGGAATACACACCTGGGAATGGTGGGAGGAAAAGAGGAAAACATACTCTATCATCCGTTACAACAGAGAGAAGGAAACCTGCGCATCGGATGCTACACTCCACCTGGGCTCTCATAGAACTGTAACAGGAAAAATTACAGTGGACCCATGTTGTTCTACATTTATATATCAATATCATTTAATATATTTATATAAAAATCCCCATATAAGGACTGCATGTTTTGGGTCAGTTTCCAACCTGGTCTCATAAAAATATGTATCTCTGTGCACGTTTTGTGCAACATTGTTTTTACGTGCCTTACTGCATGTTCTGCTGCAGTTTCAAAGAGAAATCTATGAGTGTTTTTACAAGTGTTTTGCTGAAGTGTAGTTATACAGGATTGAACCGACCTACCGTCTATGATAACACATAGATATGAAGCTGGATATGCGTGATGCTAACATTCAAAAGCATTAGTTTTCACATATCCAGGCATATTAATATTGTTTTGAAGTCATAACATGATATTCTTTAAGTAATTGTGCGAAAATAGTGCTTTATTAATCAAAACTCTGTCTCCATTTTTAACAAAAAAAAAATATATATAATACAGCATTATTTTGAAATGAATATGTCTTTGTATTTAAAAAAATAATAAATAAATAACTAAATAAATAAGCTTAGTGTATGCTTATAAACATACAAAACATTCAATTCTAAATGGCTGGAAAGTGTGTGTTAAAACTACCAAATGTACAGTTACTTTAAGCTAGTTTAATCACTGTTTTAAATGAATGTGGTGCCTTCAGTGAGGCACAAGCATGGACAGCTAATCTGTGATAACCATGAGCATAATCATTTGCAATAATACACTACTATATGCTATTATAAGTTGGATCAATACTGGTATACATGTCAGCTTCTTTTGAAAATTCCCACACAGACGATTGACCTCTTTGATCATAACTGAACATGAAAAAGAGCAAGGGGCGTTTCTGTTTGCCTGAAAGATGCTGTTGGCCACACCCACTTTTTACAGTTTACAGGAACTAGGATTGTCACAGTCTTGATACGTCAAGACACATTTCAGCATTATCTGGCAGGCACTAAGGACATTTTATGCTGTCTGTTACTTTTATTCCATTCTACAGCACCTAGGTTTGTTTTTGCATGGTTTTTGAATATTCTCTGATTCTCTCACAGCTGTGGTTAAGTGCTTGTGAGACATATTCCTTCCCGCGTTCCATTGTACCGGTGTTTAGCCAAACGGATTTCAGACAAACTGAGAGGATATCCGTGAGAGACAACCTCGATGGAGAATTGCAACCTCGGTGCTGAGAGGAGGGGATTGAAGCGGAGCTTTGTAACCCGCTGATCACCGGTTTTCCCAGCACCTGCTGTTTCCTTTGTGAAAGGTAGAGAGTGAGCGAGAGAGATGCTTAATAGATTGCAAAGCTGAAAACATCCTCTCTCCGGCTGTGATGCTAAGGATTACCAACACGTACAGTGAACACACACAACATCTCTCTCTCGTCCTTATCTAAATCTTCTTTAAATCCCAAATTGCTTGTCAAAGGGATAAAATTAGAAAGCAAAACACAGGGACTGACAAACCAGATTGCATGCTGTTTGCACCTGGATGCAGCAATTAAAGCTCTGATGACAGAAGAGGATGTGTTCTAATGTGGCCTATCAGCGCTTTCACACATAGATAAGTCTCTTCTGTGTGCGTGCCGCTTGTGATCTGACTGCCATTCCTTTATAGGCATTTGATGCTCATGATCTGAAGCTCTTAATGCACATCAATACGGCAGACATACCTTACAGACAGCCTGGCAGACTGCAAACGTGTGGCAGAGGAATCAGCTTCTCTAGAGGTGACCATGAGGTGTCATACGCTCCGCGACATATGCTGCTGTAGACACACGGAGAGACGCGTAACCACATGCTCAACTGCACATGCTCACATTTAAATGAGCTGAAGGTGAAATGGCACAAATTTATTCAGAGCTACACTGTAAATGTGCCATTGTTGCTTCTTTCTTACCCACGATCCTTCAAAGAGACAGTAAAAAATACATTTTAAATAATGTGATACAATAAATAAATAAACCCATAGCGCATGAAGCTAGCAGTATGAGTAACTAGTTACATGTGACAATTATGTCATTTAATTACAAATCAAATGTAACTGTAATCTTACAAAATGTGTAATTATTTTATATTATATTATTTTACTTATGAAAATGATTACAAAAGAGATTACATCTGATTTTTCACACACACACACAAACATGTTGCATGCGCAGGCAAATCGAATGTAACTTTAACACAAATGTGTGTTTCTACGAATTTAGGGGACTTTCCATCGACTTCTATTACATTTAAACTGATCAAATTATATTGTCTATCCCCTTAATGCTAAACCTACTCCTTTGCATTGTTACACTTTCAGATAAACATAATTTTCTATTTTTAATATGATTCTAGATTGACACAAGAGGCATTGATATGACACCTGTATGATGCTATTATTTTGAATTGGTCCCCATCCGCTCTCAGTGAATGCATGTGTTCCATGAAAGTTATTGACATGAGAGCAAGGAAACTGTCAATGTTATTTATTTGATTTATTTAGGGTGAACTATCCCTTTAATAGGCCCAATAAACACTTAAATGGCAACCGTGGCAAGGAAAAAGAATGCATTTGAGTTTGTCTTGACTAATGCTATTAGTGGACCTCAGTGGGGAATAAAAATGATAAAAAATGTATGGTGCGACCACTTTAATAAGTGCTGTGCAAGTGTATTGTTGTAGCTCATCTATTCTGTGTACTCACAGCGCTCTGGGAGAGTCCGGCGGCTCCGGTGGAATCATCTCACCGCTCTGGGGAATTTCCTCAGAGAATTTCCTCCTAAACAGCCTATTTGCGTGACACTAGAAAGGCAAACAAAATTGTTTAAACCCTTGATTTGCATTTGCACCCTCACTTCCCCTCGTTTTTTTATTAAAACCAGGATTCTCACTAAACGTAGAAGCATCATTACTGCACAAGTTTGCCTAGCAGAGAGCAGTAAATTATAAAGCCTGTACTTTTCAGACAAAGAAATGCATTTCTCCTGCATTAGTATGCAGCTCGGCATGGAGATGTTATTTGTTCTCTCCGATAGCTGCAAAGGAAACACATTTGCCTCCACGAAAATGTGCAAGGTGTCGGTAATGAACCTCCTTTGCTGTCTGTCTGTGCCTATAAGCTTAGTTACCATGTGTAGGAAATAATGCAGCCGTGTGATCCCCTGTCAGTTGGGCTTGTAAACGAATGTTTTATGTCTTTTAAACCTTTACAGTGTTCTGGAAGAGGCAGTCAAAGCCAAGCATTTAATATAAAAATATGTCCGTTAGGGACACGTTGCTTTACTAAACTTCCCAAAAATACAATTAAGCCTGCATATTTGATTTTGGCTGCTGATCCCAGAGTCCCATTTTAGAAATTAAATTATAGATGGGATGTTAATTAGTAATAAACAATAAAAAGAACTTGAAAGAATGGAGAAAATTAAATCTCACCAGCTCGCAGGCCTCAGGGTGAGACGTCTCTGCAGTCCCAACAAATCTTGGCTGTCAAATTACAGATTTCTGCAGCACGAGCTCATGAGAAGAAGCCTGACGCCTCTGCCTGCCGCGTTTATACGGTCCTGAGTCAGGCCCGCTGGTTCTGAGCGATCGAGCATCATTCCAAATCCACTCATGCCGTCTGAAAGAGGAGTGGAGGATAGTTAGTGTGAGCTTGGCAAATGTTTATACCACAAGCCGGGTAATGTGGATAACTACTCCGGCGCTGTCAATCAGATGTCATAAAAATCAAATTAATGAGAAAAAAATTATAGCATGCAGGTTGATGTATCACTATTCCACATTGTGTTCAGTTTACTCTATTCAGTTAACAGTTCACCAAAAAATGAAACTTTTGCCATTATTTACTCATATGCTCTCAACTTTTTTCCCCATATAAAAGCATGCAGAAATCTTTGAGACCTACAGTAATTCCACTTTCCATCTCTTGCATTTCGACACATAAAACATGATATTAGTTCATTGTGGGACACAAAAGATGCTGTATTGCAGAATGTCCAAGCTGTTCTTTTTAATACAGTGAACGTGAAATGCAACTGCAGTCGTTCAAAACAATAATTCAACAAATAACGGCTTAAATTTCTATCTGTTCCTTACAAAGTGAGGAATACACACACTGTTTTGAAAAAATTTAAAAGATAAATAAAATGAAATAAAATAATTCGGAAATGTAAAAAAAAACCTGTGAAAAGAGTTATATTTTTATTGAGTTTTATAATAAGCAGCTGTGCAAATTTAGAACCCACCCAAACCCTGGTACACTGCAAACATTAAATAAATAATGAATAAATAAATAAAATACTACTACTACTACTACTACTACTACTACTACTTCTAATAATAATAATAATAATTATTATTATTATTATTATAATATGTTTTTTTCATTTTTTTTTTTTTTTTTTTTTTTTTAGAAAAGGTTTTAGAAAAAGATCAAAACCTTTCTAAGTTGTCCTTAAACCTAAAACCAAAACTTGTTCTTGTCACAACTTTGATAACTTTTTTGATTAAAAATGTGGATCAAAAAACTGTACAACATAATAAGAACTTATAACAACTGAAAGCCATTATATAGTACTAGTAGTCTAATACTAATACTAATCATTTATTCTACTTTTATAGTATCACAAAAGCAGAAAGGGAAAAAAAATACAATATGGGTTTTGATAGACAACAGGGTGAGTACTGTAAGCAATGACCAAATTTTAGGGATGCACGATATTGGATATTTGCCAGTATCCGATATGCCGATATTTTTCAACTCATTTTGACCGATACAAAAATATTTCCTTTTGTTTGAAAACAACACTGATATCCTGTGCTTACATTTTAAACAGATATATATATATATATATATATATATATATATATATATATTTTAGTATGGTTAGTTTTTAACAAAAAATTAAATAAGCAATAATGAAGCTCTTTTATATGATCTAATTGCTGGCGCACCCTGGGGGGGAATACAAAACATCTGATGGTGAGGATAATATCCAACAACTCCAAATCTAGGGTTCTGGAACA
The DNA here is from genome assembly GCA_032357425.1 of Enteromius argenteus. Taxonomy (NCBI): domain Eukaryota; kingdom Metazoa; phylum Chordata; class Actinopteri; order Cypriniformes; family Cyprinidae; genus Enteromius; species Enteromius argenteus. Next base: position 11,068,946 of record JAUCMR010000043.1, on the reverse strand, counting down.
GTTGGACAGAAGCTCTTTCCAGTTTTCAGACACGTATAGAGTGAAAGTTAGAGAAAAAAGAAAGCGTGCAGGGCAAGGATTGAACTGCATTACTCCCATACAATACCTTTCTTGACTAAAGCTCAGAGTCATCCGTCAGTGCAGCTCAACACCTCTCGGACAGATAGCAGCGCAGTGACATTCTGCGCACTGACACACACGTTTATAATGAAAAGTGTGACTGGAAACTCCTGCGAAACTGAGTATCTCCGAAACTCATTTCATATGCACTTCTCCATTCTGCATATGGGGGCTGGAAAAGAGCGCTGTAGAAATGTCTGAATTTTGATTTCTGACGTTTTTGACATTGCCAGGTTGTTTACTGCCCGCCTCCCAGCCTTTTGTGTCTTTAATATCTTTTGATGGGACTTCACGAGGAAAGATAAGGCAGGCAGGAATCCATGCCGTGTCGGCCAAGAACAGCTCAACAATATTGAGACGCTACGGAAATAGAAGCAATCCACTTTTCACCTGGAGGGAATTATCTTGCCTCGCCATAATTGGCAGGAGAAAAACAAAAAATACAATCGATATTTAGATATCAAAGCTTGCCGGATTCATCAGAATCTTTTTGCATAACCTCCCTTATGACCGATGGCTGCCCTGCTCGGGCGTAATGGGGTCTGGGTTAAGACGAGGAGGAGGAGGAGGACGCACATAGATTTTTCTCTTCTTCTGCTTTTCTCTCTTCTCATCTTGTTTCATGATGTATTCATTTGGCTTGTTACATAAAAGACTCATAATGCCCAGAGCTGATTTGTAAGAAAGCCTTTGAGAGCTAAATATACATTTAGTAAAATAAACAGTACGAAAATGCAAGACAATATCACCTCTTTAACATCTGTTTAGTTATAAATAGTCAAATCATATTTCAGATTCTCATTAAGGTGAGTTGATGCTATGAGCCCAGGGGTGTTGTTTTAATATTTAATGCCTTTCTAAATTATTGAGGATGTTTGTAATGACCCTGTATACAAACTGGCAGCAGTATGTATGTAAATATGTGTAACAGTGAATGTGCATGGAAATAACATGCATGTGCTTCTCTGTCTGACCTGTGTTTATTAATAATACATAGGTAACTCTGCTTAATTTATGCTTGATGTTTTGCAAATGTGCTATTTGCACCATGACCTAGCTGACCATTGTGTCATCCGATATGTGCTATGATATAGCCACTATAAAATAAATAACAGGAAAATTGCTTGCAGTGAGATTTCTGAAGATCCGTGACCTCTGGAATTAACCTATCGAAGCTGAACTCCTTCGGCGGAGGCATATGCAAAGTAAACATAATTAGAAATCATTTTAAAGCAATTGCACTTAAGAGACATAAATGCATCTAGTCAAGTTTGCCCTCTTTTTTATGCAAAAACACAAACAGCACTCATTAGTGGACTAATAATTATTCTCCCATCTTTGACCAGTTTCATCAGAGACTACTGGAACCTATTTTACACTAATTAACTCTAAAGACATGAAGCTTTTAAAATGTTGAAGTGATTAGCTGAGAGTACAGCAAAGCTTTTGAGTGGAGTGATCCTCAGAGCACAATCAAACAGTTCAAGATCATGGTGAATACTGAAGAACAGCTGCGGTACATGACATGCTCTATACCAAACGCATTGGCAATGAAAAAAAAAAAAACTTCTAATGAGGCATCAATGTTCAGCTTCTGCACTAAAGAAAAAACTTTCTCCTTTTAAACGGCCATAAACAGCCACCTTTATAGTCTGTAGCTCCTCCCCTAGGAATAAACCATGGATATAAACTAATTAAAGGAGGAAAAGCAATTACGCTGTGAATAAACAGAAGCAATGGCATACACTATTTATGTAGACATTCGCTTGCAAAACATATTGATAAAATAAGACTTCTAAACAACAGAAAAAAGAAAAAAATCTGACTCCTGCTGTTCCTACAGCAACACAACCTGGTCCCGTGAATATATGTTGAATTATTTTTATACTATAAAGGAAATGAAAACCTGGCATTAGTTAATTTGATGAAGTTAGCTTGTTTAGAATTTTAATGTGATGTGTGTAAAAATACACTGTCATTATGATGTCAAAATGCATACTGTATGAATCAGTATTATGAAAATTGGTTTGAGTATATGCAAACTGTTGGTCAGCAAGTAAGTGTGCATTTGTGCTTCATTGTATGTCAGTCGTTCAGACTTCAGTAGGTCAGTTACTGTAAATACTACTGACGTCCTTCAGCAATGGCTCTCTGTCGTTTTGTTCAGTTTCAATTGAGCTAATAGATATCAACATACTTTCCCAGCTGCACTACAGTAAGACAAGTGTTTTGTATAACAATATTTTTGCAACAATTTAGATGAGGCATTATCTAATTAAATATGCATGCAATTACATACAACCCAGCACAGGCAAAATGATTGTATTGTCTGTTGAAGTGGTTGAAGGGTTTCTGAAGAAAGTTTTGATTTCCATTTTTATCACTCCATAAATAAGAAAATACTGTCATCAGAAGAAAAAGAAAATCACATTTTTTAGAGGAAAAAAAAAAAAATATATATATAGATATATATAAAATGCAGTCATACAGTATGATATGTATGTCCAGTATGAAGTCCAAAAAAAAAAATCCTTCACAATAGAATTATATAATAATAAAATGGAACAAAACTGGTGTGTGTGTGTGTGTGTATCTAAATATCAATGTAACTGAGATTTCTGGCATATTTCAAAAATACATATTTGTCTATATTAGACATTTTCTTTCCGCTGTCTGAAAGAACACATAAAAGCAGAATAGCCCAATATTTAAAACTTCAGCAGTGCATGAGAAAATCAACAACGAGTATTGATTGTAAATCACTGGTTACTTATTTATTTGATCCAAGACTTATATTGACCATATTCTTCTGCATTTAAAGTCTTATTTTTGCTATCCCACCTGGATAATTTAGAGTTTAAATTAAGTTTTTACTTCCGCAATGAATTCATGCAAACTTTTCAAGTGTCCAATAAGCGCTATTTCCTCTTAACGACATCACTGTCAATTTTTAATTACCTCTGAGGCTTCATAACACTAATGGATCTTTTTTACATTAAAAGAGGTGGAGAAAAAAGAAGAAGAGGAATAAAGAAAAGACCCAGGAGGTGAAAGAAGAAGAAAAGTGAGTGTAGAAGAGCATCGGGCCCCTGGTTGTGCAGCCTGTCCTCACCCATGAAGCCTCTCTTGGGCTCTGAGAAGAGCTTTTCTGCAGTGTCTGCTCTTTCCTTCTTTCTCCCCTTCAGTGCTCCCTGATTTTTACACTTTGATAACACATTCCTGGAACCAGTGCCCACCCACTAATTACATAATTCACTTTTTCCGCTCTAATTTAAAGCAACTTTGCAAGTTTTATCATTTATTAGCTGTAGGTTGGATATGTGTGTAGTCTTCTAGGAAGTTACTTTCTGCACTGGACCTTGGCTCATTAATGCAAGAGAAAGATCGCAGATGAAGCGTTGCGTCATTGGTGAATCATATTAACTTCAGCGTCAGAATGAGAGAGAAGGGGCATTAAAGGAATCATCTCTGGGGAAATGCTTAAAGGAAAGTCATACGGGTTTGAAACGACATGAGGGTGAGTAAATGATGACAGGATTTTCATATTTAGTTGAGCTATTACTTTAAGGTCACAAGGACACTATACTGACTAAGTCTGATTCTCGATGTAAACGTCCATGGATGTACACTTGATAGCAATTACTAAACTGTGTTGACATTCAGTTTAGCAGCAGACATTGCTGAATCATTCATACACCTACATTTAACCCAAATGACAGATAAAAAAAGCTAAAGCCTCACTTGAACATTCTGTTCAAGAACACAGATGTAAACTGTAATGATAAACTCAGGGACTAACACTAAAACATATTTTTCTCTACCTGATCTCATGGCATAAACGTACCTTGGTGAACTTTCTAGCGAGACACAAAACACGTACCAACAAGTACATATCACTCAAGTTTCCAAAAGAAATGAAGACTAGAGGCAGTAAAACTAAGACACCTTTTATTCCTTTTTACACAAATTTCGATTAATAAAGCGTACTTTTCACACAATTACTTGAATTATTTGAAAACAGATGCTTTTTGAACGTTATCATCACACATATCCAGCTTCGTATCTACAGTTTGTGTTTTCATAGACGGTAGTACAGAATATACTTGAGAGACGAGGAACTCCAGTTTGAATCCTGACAAAACAGGTCAAATCTGTGTAAAAGGAAGTTGAAACAATTGCATCAACAAATGTGTTTTTACATCAGTTTTGCATTTGTTAACACTATCGGGTAGGTTTGGGGTTGGATTTGATGTAGGGCATATTTCCAACATGATAGAGCATTAACTTTTAGTAATACTCCACGGATATTTCAATTCTGAACCGCTGCAATACATAAAAGCGGTGTTGCACAAAAAGTGCACGGGTATTGTTACATTATTTACAAACCAGTTATTTAGCAGTTGTCAGAGTTTAATAAGACCATTTATAAAGTGTAAGTAAATGTTTTTGTTTTACATTAATACATCATATTATTTTGAAACATCATAACACTTGCTCAGTTTGTTAATAAATGCTTTATTAACACATGTCCCTGCTGTAATTCATTATTAAGTCAGGTAGTTATACAGCATTTAGCAGTTGCCAGCCATCTATTTGTGTGAGATCATCTAAAGTGAGGACTATTTATACCTTGTGAAGTATGTACAAAGATGTACAGATGATGTAAAGTTAAACAAACACAACACAGAGGGATTCAAAACACAGAAATAATTTTTCAAAATGCAAAAAAACATTAAAATGTACAAGTGAAAAACAAACCTCTGTAAACAGTTGATAAAAACATCACTGAAATTCACATGTAACCCACAAGTAACATTCTGTGAAGTGAAAAGCTGCTTGTTTGTACGAGAAAACAAACAAACAAACAAAAAAAACAATATTAAAAACATCTTAATGAAGGATTAATTTCATACAAACATGCAGCTTCTGACTTCACAAGATGTTAATTGATGGACTGGAGTGATGTGGATTACTTGTGGAGGATTGTGATGTTTTATCAACTGTTTGGACACTCGTTCTGACGGCACTCCTTTACTGCAGAGCATCCATTGTTGAGTATGTGATGGAATGCTACATTTCTACAATCCTAAATCTTGGCTTGAAGCTGAGTACATTTTCAGAAATTTCATTTTTGGTTGAACTACAGTATTTCTTTAAATATGCAAACACATCATTTATTTATTTATTTTTTTAAATCGTTTTCAAGACAATTTCTTGTACAGTAAGACATGTGTGTTATACTTATTTTATTATATTTTCATCCATAGGCAGCGGGGCAAGAAAGTAATTTTGGATGCTGTGTATAAATATTTCAGTATCTTTTATTGACCATGACAAACTCTTTCAGCTCTCCCAGCGTCTTTATAACTGAATTCACAAACTGAATTCCAAATTACTCTTCCCCTCAAACTTTGACTCTAAGCATTCGTGTATCTGAGTGTTTGAAAGTCTGAAAGTCTGAAAGGACTCTCACGATGTACACATACCGTGTGTCTCCTCTCCGCGGGAAGGCAAACACCACCAGTTTAGCTGGAGGGTGTCCTGTGAGTCTGCTTCCCTGACGATCACCACGTCGGAGCGATTTACCAGCGCTTTGATCCACGGCTTGACACTGACGGGCAACAAATTAAGCAAATTATCTGCGCCACCCACTAGCCTGGAGCGGGAGCCTATCGCTGGCACTGGTGGACAAGCATCGGATTGCCAGTGCGGCCCATGCTGGAGCGTAGGCAGTTAATGAAAGAAAGAAAGAAAGAAATAGAGCTCGAGATAAAGCATGGCGACCCAAAATCTCTGAGTGGGCTGCACATCAGCACCACCCGCGCTTTTCAATAACAGTCCTCTGAAGACGGCGCTGAGGCAGCCGAGGCTCTCGTCCCTATTGAGGCTCCGGACCGAAGGTTGGTAAACATATGTGATGATGTGAAGTATCTGCACCACCTTCTCCTGATCAGATCAGTGAAGTGTGATAGAGGGATACAGTAGCACGCTGCTCCTTTGTTAGAAACAAATAAGCCTTATTTTCTCCACCTGCTGCCTATTTTGGAGGCAAACCAATTGCCTTGTTCTGTACCGACAAAAGGGAAGGAACAAGAAAATCCATAAGACTCCAGCATGCAGCTAAATAGGGGCCAGTTGCATTTTAACCAGCACAGTCTCATGACCAATTTGTACATTTTTACAAGGTGGCAAATTTGTGCTATTTAGTACACATTCGTAAGAACTCACTCCTGTGATTTGTCTAAAACCCCAGGGACGGGTAGGTTTAGGGGTGTGGTTAGTTGTAGGTCATTCGTACAAATTCATATGACTTTGCAACTCGTAAAATACGCGAGGTCATACGAATATGTACAAATGTAAAAATTTACATATAACTTTGTTCAAAAAGATTTCATCGATTGACATTACAAGCATTAGGATTTTAGCTGACTTTTTGCCCATCACTCTCAGAAATAAAAGGTACAAAAGCTGTCACTGGGGCGGAACCTTTACAAAAGATACATGTTTGTACCTAAAGGGTCCATTTCTGTACCTTAAATGAACATATTAGTACTTAAAGTGTATATATTTTAACCTAATTGGTACAAAAGTGTACCTTTTGAAAAGGTACTGCCCCAGTGACAGCTTTTGTACCTTTATTTCCGAGACTGATATAAATATCAGCATCTGCATTAAACAGCATATTTTCCTCATTTTGGGCCTCCTAATAAAAGCTCCATATGAGTTTAGTGTTCTCACTATTTCATACAATATGAGCCATAAAAGCCTGATGCATCAAAACATATGCAAACTTACCTGTTCTAAAGATTCAAATTAAACCACTCTACATTTTTATGTAACTGACTGAAAAGCCATGACCAGTCTTAATGAGCCAAAAAAACAAAAGAAAAACATGTAAGGCTGATCTAAGCAGTTTATGCGGCCGGCAGAACTCAGAAGCAGTGCATTAGTTTGTGTTGTGTGCTGCATGCTAGCTCAATGAATAAACCAGCAGCGGTGGCAGCTCCTGGAGAGGTCTGTACGACTTTTAAATTGATACACGGTTATCTCAAGCAAGTCTTTTCCATATCCGACTGCTTTGCAAGTAAATATAGTCGGCATTATGCAGGCCACACTCTCCGTATGGTACTTTGAATACATCCTGTGGTGACTGCGGCCCGCATTAGCTCTAAGCACTCGGCTAAAATAATGAAGTTAGAGGAAAGACCAGCCGCTGTCTCTATCTCAGCCTCAGTCACAACTCACTGGGCAAAATGTCAATCATGTACTGGCGTCTAAACCCGTCTCCACCCGCCCCCATGTCCACCCATCTCCCACCTTAGCAGGTGATGTGATGTTCACTGAGCCGTTAGCGTAGGCAGTGATGACATGAAAAGGCAGCACATTTCACTGAGTTTGTCTTTTTTTTTTTTTTTCTCTAGCATGTTCTTGCTCCCTCTCAGATTGCTCATTTTCTTTGCTCTGTCTATACTCTCCTAGGAAAGAAAACTCACAGTAAAGATCTCAGCTGAACTCACCTGAGAGCAATGAGATTAAAAGGAGTGCATATGGAGATCTGGAGAAATCGTGAAATCTGAGAAATGAGAAATATGAGATTTAAATCTGGAATCTCCTAGAATTTCAGACACACACACACACAAAAACAATGACTCCTAGCAAAAGTAAGATTTCATTATGAACTTGAACATGTGTCATCTATTTTTGATTCTTGCTATCCAAACAAAACAAAACAAAAGTATATACAGTATACATATTTAAAATAATGACAAATTACTGCAATTATTGTATAATATTATTATTATGAATAATAATAATAATAATAAAAACACTATAAAAGTCACTTATTAACACTAAACTACTCTACAGTGATAGAATCGACCAGTTACCTCAATGTCTTTTCTTATGTTCACAAATCTTCATTAATGGGTCAAAATGGCTGAAATGAATGAACTATTTACAAATAACTCACGTCTGAATCGAAATGAACTTGAAACTTGAAGTAATCTGTGTGCCAGATTTAGTGAGCATTAACTAAGTTAAACCTGCACCTCTGCCTTTAACATTTAATAAAGGATATGTTGACTAATGGTCTGAAAAAAGGTGAATATAATAGTGCTCTTGCTGTATGATTATAGCTATTGTGTTTTAAGTAATAATAATAAAAAAAGTTAAAAGTTAAATAATGCATAAACTTAATAAAACTGCCTTGGTTTTAGCAAATTACTTATTAATACAGAAATATTAAAGTAAGGTAAGTTAAATGTAAGTTATTGAACTGTCTGGAGCATGACTTTACACTAAATGAAGAGACTTTGCGTCCTCATTTCAGAAGACACTCCAATGATCTTTAAGTTTTCATTCGCATCCATTTTTATGTCTCTCAAAGGACTTCTAAGACAAAGTTGATATTTAAATGCATCATAACCGGAAACTCCATGAAGTCTCTGGGCAATGATTTTTGGCTCGTCCGTCCTCGTCATTTGGTTCTGTCCCCCTGGTTTAAGTTAGATAAGGCTCCCTCTTGTCCGTGGTGTCCTCTGCACGCTCCTCTGGTCTTTCTGTAGAAGCGGAGGCCATCTCTGCGTAATGTAATTTCACAGTTCATTAAGAGCAGGCCTCGCATGACCCACTGCAGGCTTGAGTAATGGCACAACACAGATTAGCCATTACGGCCCTCGCAGAGACCGCCACTTTTTAACAAATACATCCAGCCTTCTTCTTAAGCCATACGCTGAGTCTCATTAACTGGACATTAAAGACCTTACTGAAAAACATTCGCTGCTTCTTACGTGTTATTCATGTTGTGCAGAACATCCGGTCACCTTGTGCCGCCCCATTCCTAGATAATGGAAAAATATTTGATAGGTTAGAATTGGATTTGCATTAGCTAGCTACAATAGGATGATTTAACGCGAACCAAGTCCTAAATATCAGGCTCTCAGCAATGGTTATTAACATACCCACAATTCACTTTGGTTTTGCTATTCCACTTGATCTCCTCATTTAACATCTGTCCCCATTGTGCAGACTACATCTATTGAGTTGATCGATCTAGAATCATTGAAGGTGCTTTTATTATTTATTAGGCATTAAGCTTAAAAATGAACTGAAAAATATGTTTAATATACTGTATATAGTTGTATTAGAGAAAAGCTATTCATCATCCTGCCCCACTCCAAGCCCTAACCCCCTTTAAAATAAATAAATAGAATAAAAATAATTTTGAAAAAATCTGAGATAGAGCAGCCTTTAGCAGAGGCAAGGACAAAGAAATATCTCTAGTTATTTCACACTGAATAATGGAAATTATAATGGTTAATGTTAAAGTTTATTTAAAATTAAATTTGATAAAATATTGATCATGTTTTAGAATAAATGATAAACAAAGGCAAGCCTGAATATTTGCAGTTTAGGCCTATTACGTAAAAAAAAAAAAAAAACATCGTACAGGCTGGGTAATGGGTTGGCAATATACGCAGAAAGAACGCTCAGAAATGATAGCTGGTGCAAGTCAAGACTTGTTGGAAAGTTGGTGTGTGAGTCCGGCTTAAATGCAGTGTGAAATGAGGGTGTGGATAATTGTGAGCAGGTGAGTGTGAGTGCAGATCTGAAACAGGTGTGAGTGTGTGGTGCATGATGGGGAATTGAGTCCGTGTGAATGTGAGGAACATGGTTGTGTGAAGGTGCGGTGGCTGATGGGAAATGCAGTCCAGATAACAGAGGTGATGAGGTGACTGCTTGTGGAAATGGGCAAGAGCTCACATACCACATCATGACACTGTTAAATGGGTAAAGTTTTTATCAGAAATATCATTTTTAAAAAGGATATTGGCATTAGTAAAATATTAACACTGATATCAGATACAAAAAAAACAAGCATTTAGTGGTATGTTAATTATATTTAATTATTCACTATAAAAAAAAAAAAAAGTTATGAAAAGAACATCTGAAAATGAAAATCTGAAAATAGAGTGAGGAAAAAAAAAGACTAATTTAAAAATCTAAAAATTGAAAGTATAGGTCAAGACAAAGAAACATCATCTGTAGTTTTTAACACTAAATAATTGTCACGATTAGCTGGAGTTGCCAGCCTAGCTTTCTGGTTGGCACGAACTGATAACGTTGTTCTGCCGGCGATTTACCCCTGTATGCCTGACCCTTCTCTTTTAATAAACCATTTACTGTTGCGTATGAACTCGCACGCCTCTGAGGACTTTGTTACCGCGTTTGTCCCTATCGCGGAACGGTCGGGTCTCAATGACACCATTATCACCGCGGCGTTTCTGAGCGCCGCCCGCCGGATCAGC
>JAUCMR010000043.1:11008488-11023253 GCA_032357425.1 Enteromius argenteus | reverse complement strand
TTTTTTTTTTTTTTTTTTTTTTTTTTTTTTTTTTTTTTATATATATATATATATATATATATACAGATTTTAAAATATGAAAATATTTAACAGCCTTAAAGGATTATTATTATTTATGTTTTTCCCCTACAAATATGTGATCCTATTTAGGGGTATGTGTCATCAAAAAGGTTAAAAACCCTTTCTCCGAGAACGAGAGAGGGGGAAAAGAGAGAGAGGGAAAGAAAGATGACAATGAGACGGGGACAGGGACAGGTAGAATCTGACAGTAATCTGCCTCTTCTCTTCTAATCATGCTGTCGGAGTGAGAAATGAAGGCTGAGGTCTGGAGATGGACAGCTCTGTGCTGTGATGTTGGCTAATGCTCTTTCATTGTGTGGCATTAACTGATGAGAGAGTGCCGGCACTCTGCTGATTAACACGGCCCTGTTTAAAACTTCCTCATCAAGAAGAATAGATTTGCCCCAGTCTGTCACCTCTTCAGAGAGCTGTTTAAACTCTAAAGATTTACTGGCTCACTTCACACTATATTTGTCATAAAAAGCATAAGCTGTAAAAAGCTGTGAACCGATGTTATTGTAAAGCTCAAGTTCTTCTGCCTGTTGAAAGTGCTGCTTTCTTCACATTAGCATCCTTTAAACGGAGAGTTCAGACTCTGAATTCTAATTGGACGAGCAGAGTAAAACGCACATGAACTTGCGTCTGTCCTCACCGTTTATTTTAATATAGCAGCACAATACGTCACTTGGCCACCATAAACAGCCTAATGAAGTATTTGACTTGCAAGATTTGATTATGTTTAATGAATACATTTTAATAACTTGTTCTGTATTTTAATAATTCAAAATTGTACTATTGCTTCCCTTTTTTAAAAGGTAAAAAGTGACTATTTAAGCATGTGAGAATTCAGCCTGCAAATTTTTACTTTTGACTTTTTTTCTGATTATTTGCACTGAAAAAAGCTCTCATCTGTGCATTATCCCTCTCTAACAATGGGTTCCATTTCCCAAACTCTCACACTAACAAGCTCATTAAACAGGAAGTATGTGTAGCAGACGAAAGGCAAAGTGATATTTTTATAACTACATATGCAGAGCAACTTTGCTTAACGCATTAAAAGACGCAGGCTTTCTATTTAGGCTTCACAGTATCCCTTCATATGTATATTTCATTTTTTTTTCCTCATTTCAGAAAGATTGTTAGTTATGATGACATGCATGCTGGTTTGTTTGACCTGATTTTACAGAGCGCTTCCTGCTGATGCCAACATGTAGCTTTATAATCAAATCTGTGCTACGACTGTCACACATATCTGTGTGTTAAAAAAAAAAAAAAAAAAAAAAACTACACAGGTGTAATGCCAGATGAGATGTCATCTCATTTATAACATGAATGCTGCATTTCTGTTTGCTTGCTATCATGCCAACCTGTTAAATGCAATGCAGTTCCATTAAAGTCACATTATCCACAAATGAAGCTCTGTCTTTCTGCAAACACTGTCTCTGTTAATGTTGCAAAGCCAGTTTTGTTTGTGCCAACTGGGTTTCATTGTATTTTTCTAATGTGTGTATCACCTTTGTTAAAAGGTTACATTTGCATGTCTAGTGTCTTATAAAACATTGAATTTGATGGAAAAATATGAACATTTTGAAATCTCTAATTTTAAAACTTATCAGTAGACCAGGAGGGTTAAAATCAAGTCATCATTTAATATGGCAAATTATGATTGATGTGTTCCAAACTGCTACTTTTGTCAGGGTTAAGCTGTCCGTTGATATGTAAGGCATCACTTCAACAATATTTCTGAGATGATGATGAAAAATGTTTTTTTTAGAAAATGCAGCTAAGGCCACAGAGTTTCAGACCTCTCAAATTAATCTTGATTACTGCTGTTAAATGAAGATTTCATGAGAGGCCATTATTACATTTCCATTAAAAGGAATATCAATCTCTAATCTTTATATATACTGTAGTTGTTGTTGTTTTTTTAATCCTCATGTTCTGAACAGAAAGTTCCTTTTTATACTGAAAATACTAGCTAATGTAAAATCACATTTCTTGGGGATTTTTACACTGTTGGTGTTCCTGGTCAAAAATGATCAGCCTAGAAAAAACAAGCAAACAGATTTCTAAATTTTACATTATGCTATATTATAACTAAATCTTGCAAACAATCTTTTTTTTTAAATTAGCATGTGCTTTCTATATGGTTTTGTACAGGCTTCATTAAGTTTCATTTTTGACTGACACCAAATTAGGTAATGAACTTTGTCCAAAACCCACTTTTCTTTGCCAGCATTCAACTTGACACAGTAGTTAATGTTACTACTAAACTCACCAAAACACACTAGCTTTATATTTAGCAGGCTGTTATGAAAAGACACTTACAGTGCACTCCCTTGGAACTGAACCTGTGATGTTGTCAGCATCATGCTCTATATATGCTGGTCACACCCATCCAAACACTTCATCAACATAACACACTGATCTTAAAGTAAACTACAAAAAAGTAGCAAATATCTCACTCCTGGACATTTTTGTCCTAGAATCAACATATCCTAGTATATCTATTAAGTACATCATTCTGCAATACAAATGACAGTGGAAACAACAGTGCATACTTCTCTTTTGGGCAACCCCTTCTGGTAACACTTAGTTAACTATTAACTACGACTTTTTCTTTAATTTGCTGTTTATTAATAGTAATGTAGTTGCGGGATTGGGTAGGATTATGGATGTAGAATAAGACATTAATATATGTTTAATTAACACTAATAAATGGCTACTATTCTAGTAATAGGCATGTTAATAAGCAACTATTTAGGGTACATCACACTGTGATGATGGGGTTAGCAATACAATTTCCAGTTTGCCCGATGTTTATGGACACAAATGAATGAGAATACAGTGTGAATCATGAATTACTGCAATTCAGTACGTTTATAGAACTGGGTAGTTTGAGGTTTGAAAGCTAAACTCTAATCAAATAGTGAAGTTGACTTGCAAACTGTATACATGTGCACTGCATTCAAGCTGTACATTTTATCATTTCATGCATTCCTTTAGAATCAACATCATGACTTTAGCATCATATTTGTACCACAGGAATGTGAGAAAACGGGCATTCTGTGCATCCAGCCCGATTTCACAGCAATTCATACATATTTTATTAGGTGGCTAATACGTACAAAATCGTACCACTTCACTCATACAAATTCATACAACTGTTGCTAAATTGTACACATTTTACGAGTTGCCAATTTGGATGAATTTATATGAATGACCTACAGCTAACTCCGCCCCTAAACCTACCCATCACTGGGGTTTTAGACAAATCATACAGAATCATACAAGTGAGGTTGTACGAATTTGTACTAATTAGCATGAACAGCCACCTTGTAAAATATGTACTAATTGGTCATGAGACTGTGTTGCTAATGGTTGTGTTGAAGAATTTAGAAGGAAGTGATTGATACATCGTAACAGTTTTGAAAATTCAGCGCATTCTTAAACATAAAGCACATGCAAACTAAAGAGCTCATTCATATCTCACACTGATATAGTGAAATGCAAATCAAATCACAAAACCTTCAGCAGCACAATGACTATAAATGTGAGGTACGTCAGAGATAGGCATGGGAGCAAACAGTAATTTCTTCATAATATATCATAATATTCTCTAAAATATCTCTGCTGCCGCAGTGGCACCGCCACAGTATGCCGCAATCTAAAAGCAGAGAAAAGGAGAAAGAAAAGGAGTAAAATAGAAGATTTAAAAAGGATTTACTCTGAGAGGGAAAGATTGTAAAGCCATATCTGTCTTATCTCATGGCCTCCATACTTGGGAGATGAATGAAGCAGCTGTCACATTTGAAACATACAAAAGCCGTAATCCTGAAGTAAACAGACAGCAGTGTTTCAGGGCTCCGGGAGGAATGATTTGGACGGCTAACAGAGGGTCTCAGAGGGAGAGCCGTGAAGGCGAGAGCCCCGGGGGAAGCTGGCAGAGGGAGAGCGTTGCGAGTGGGCATCTTCACGTGCCGCTGTGTCGAGCGGGGGGCTCGACAGCGAGGGGCCTCTCCATGTGAAGAGTTAACCACCCAGAATCTGCAGATATGCTCGCTTTCCTTCACAGAACACAGCGGAGAGGCGTTTGGATTGTGTAGAGAGAGAAAGAGATATCGAGGGCTGCCTGGGAGGCCTTTGCTTTGGCCCCCAGTGTGCCTGTGTGTGGGTGCCCATGGGAACGGGTGCCCATTTGGAGACGGCATGAGGAGTCTGCGCTCCTGATGGATCTGGCAACCTCTGGAGCAGCTCGGGAGATGAAGAAAACCCACGTCTGCAGTCGCTGCTATTCAGCATTCACTTGCTAATGATTCCAGTGAATCATCAGAAAGCAACATACCGGGCTGACACCATGCGAATGAATCATAAAAAAACGCAACGAAAACGCTGAAGAAGTTTGTTTGCGAGATCTGGTCAATAATTTCACCGGCTGATTCATTTTTTCACTCCATCAGATGGCTCACATGACCTTAAGAAATGAACAGAAGTGAAATGAACTGTGGAGGAGTTGAAATTGAACTGTGGTGAAAGGGCAGTCGGGTTTCATCTACAGACTGGCATAGCATAAATATTGCACAGATTGATCTTTTACGGTGGTATAGAGTAGCAACAGCCAAAAAAACTTATGATTCATTTCATAATGGCAATGATTGAAATGTGGTAGAAGGCCATGGCTTTATTTGAGACACAAACCTAACTGTCATTCTCAAAGTTAAATAAAAGTTTAGCCATATTAAAAGTACTGCTTTATATTTTGAAATTCACTTTCAATAATTCACTTTTAATTTCTTTAATAAATGCATGCTGTTAATATCATTCTACTCAAATAATAATAATAATAATGATAATAATGATAATAATAATACTAATGATAATAATGATAATAATAATGAAAATGATCACTAATTATCACAAAAATAATTTATTTTTGTGACACTGAAAACAGAAATAAAGATGCTAAAAAACAAAAAAAAGCTCTCCATTGAATTGATAAATATATATATTGCGATGAGTCAGCTGCCTCCCCGAGGTATCACCGCCACCCCGTCCCTTATTTGCAGCCCTTCACCAGGCTCCCAACAGGAGTGGGTGTGCGAGAGAGGAGGGGCACAGGAACTAGCAGGTCTGGCGGCGTGTGATGGGTCACACCTGAGATGAATGAAGACTCATCACCGCCGCTGTTAAAGGCCGAGCGCGCCTCTCCTCGAGAGACTGGTCTCTTCCCCCGTGCATGCACGCTGGTGTCCTCGTGGGTCCAGGAAGTGTGCGTTGAGGGTTCGCCGTCGGGCCAGGATGCCCGTTGAGTCCCCTTGAATGTGTGTTAAATAAAAGCCTCTCAGAGGCCTGACGCCACTCCCACTGTGTCTGTCGTAAACTCCTCCTGGAAGTGTGTAAAAACTGGAACTGAATCGCACACACACACACCGGTATGACAGAAGTTTCTAAAGGAAGTCATTCTTTGTGTAATTAGAGCGGTTTGTAAAACCTCCAGCACTTTTAAAACAGCCCTTATACAGTTTAATTTTCCACCCACACATCCTCGAGCACATTAGCAGGGTCTGGAGAGAATAAAAAGGTAAGAGATCGGGACGAAACACTGGTTTAGTAAGGCTCTGTAGCTCAGGAGCTTGTCCCGGGACAATACCCAGCAGAAGCACAAGACCACACTTGAGCTGGATAGCACCAGCACCGTCTATCTGCTTCTATCCTTCAATTCTTCCCCTCCTCTCAGCCTCATATTTCCTTCAGAAGTATTATTACTGACTCTCTCCTCTCTGCACTGTTGTCCAATATGAACATATATTAAAAAGGCAGTGGCCCAAACGAGAGCCTCTAGCAGCGGTTTGGACTCATATTTCCTCACGTCGCAACATGTCTGCGTTGCCACTGTGGAACTGAGCCTTAATTACATTATACGTCATCTTTGGCACCAAACTGCCACCCTCGGCTGGCGCTGTTGGCTGGCACCCTCATTTTGCTCCGAGGCTGGAGCCGAAGGGCTAAAAGAAGATGAAAATATACAGAGAGAAAGCGAGAGAATCAAAGTCACATGACCACCACTGTCAATTTAACACGTTGATTTAGATAATTATATAAAATAACTGAATTAATCATTCCTTCTGATCCATACATTAGTTCTGCATTAAGGAATGTTTCTACCATTTGAGCAACTCAGGCTTGATGTAGACTAAAATCAAAGTGTGTTTTTTTGTGACAAACTAGATCACAAAATTATTGTGGACGATACACCAGTGATAGGCTTATGAGCAAATAAAGAAATATGCAGCATAATGGCTTACTGTGGCTAATAATTAAACAGTATGTCATACCAGTAAATGAATTTAATTAGAATGTTTGATAGATTGACATTCCTAATTATGACATCTTTTATCTTCAATGATATGGAAGTAAAACAGCCAATATATTGACCACATTTGGACATTGACACCAATATCTTTATCTTGACTGTCATTAAATATTATATATATGCTTACTTGATTTTACACTCATTAAGTACTTCATTTTACAGTCCTGTTCTGTGTATATTTGCTTTAATTAGTGTGTACTATAACTACACAATAACTATGTACTAACCCTGAACCTAACCGAAAACCCAACCATATCCTATGTAGACACGTTATATTGAAAGTAAGCAAAAGTGCACATACTTTGAAATAAAGTACAATCTAGTTTGCTAATGCAGTGAAAGTTGTTGACTAGCATTCTTATATAATCTGGAGTTTTATGTGGTATTTCACAGCATTATATTTATTTCTATTTTCATTCTTGAATAAATGGCTAAATTACACATAGCATGACTAAAATCTGTGGACGCTGTGAATCAGATTGAAGGCAAATTTCTCCCACAGGAACCTGACATGAGGCAAGATTACCAAGATTTTGAAAGCAACCTGTAGAAGTGATCAGTTTAGTGCAAGAGAACAGACCTTTAAATGGCAATTTAAAGTCCCTGCAATGCATTTCCATAATAAGAAACCCTATAATCTGAACCTATATATAAAAGCTAGTAATACTGAAGCAAATGTCGATGTTCCTTCTTACTGACTTTTTACACTACATGCTTTTATTGATATCTAGTATAATTCATGGATTGAATTTAGTTTGTGTATTCTCAGTGCCTTGCAACATTGTTTTACTAAATTTTCATGGAATTATGTGACTATTTGAACATACTTTACAGAAAGAAAAAGAAGAGGAAGGAGAAGAATATGATGATGAGGATTACCTATTATTATAGTACTAGTATAGTACCTATTATTATAGTACTATTATTATTACATTTTCTGCATTTTTATGATTTCATCAACAGTCCTAACTGTGACAAATCTGTGTAGATATGAACATAACCAACTGTCAGTTTTATTCCCAATAGTTGAGAGCCGCATCACAACACCACGATATGAAAAATTTAACAGGCATAGTTTCAGCCTCATTAATGAATTGGGCCAAACAGAACAAATGAGAAAAGAGATTCAATCCATTCCATGAATCCCTTTTGTACTGTTCTAAAATTCAAGAAGAACAGCAGCATAACAGAGATAGATACAGTAGATAGATAGATAGATAGATAGATAGATAGATAGATAGACTGACCTTTTGAAATAAGAATTGATAGACCAACATAGAAATCAATGACTGGTTGATCAATCGCTAGAACGAGTGTTAGAACGATTGATACAACAATCGATAGAACAACTAATAGACTGATATACAGACTGATTGACAGAATGATGGTCGATAGAGCAATAGCTAGAACGATTGATCAAATGATATGGTGACAAAACGACATAAAGAATGATTTATTGAACGACTGAAAGAACACATTGATAGAATAACTATAGGCAGACTGATGGTTGATATAAAGAAATATGCTTTATAGAATGAGCGATAGAACAACTGATAGAAAACCAGATAGAATGATGAACAGACCAATGAGAGATTCATATTTTGATTTTAGGAGTCAGGTTTACATGCATGCAATAACAAAAAAAAAAAAAAAAAAAATGTCCCTTACATTTCCTTATAATACGCATTCATTTTTACCTTATTAGTTCAACAACTCCCAAATGATTAGATTACCAATTAATTTGTCTAAAACCCTCAGGTGATTGGTCGATTTCATTTAAAGCAGTGTTTGTGAGATTTTAACGCTCCAAAAATGACAACTAGTTACAAAGAATGAATTTGCATTTTCATTCAGACCAACACCAAAAGACCAACAAGTGGGCGGGTAATATGCCAATGTTTGACGTCAACTTCAAGCGGCTTGGGACTTGTCATAAAAACTACTTGTTTCAGTGATTCAGAGTCGACTCTTTCTTTTGAGAGACAATAACTTAATGCACAGTGCCCTTTCAGATTTAACACTTTGCAGGATGTTTTCATTCACTGTGTTACACACTGCATGAAAGCTCATTTTCAAAAATCCATAATTGGGGCACTTTAAAATGACTGATAGACTGACTAACAAATCATCCGATAAAACAAAATGTGTAAACTTCATGAATTCGTTCTTTTCCATTTTAGTTTCTATCTCTCTCTATCTCCATAGTATGATATTACACATTTCTGCCAAACACAGTTATTGTGCAAGGAGTCTTTAGTGTGGCCGAAATCCCAGCAAAGCCGGTAATAATCTGTCAGCTGACGGAGATGCCCCCACAGACAAGGGCTCCTAATCCAGACAGATCAATAGCACACTCAGGCAGGGCTCCCTGCTCCCTCTGTGCCCACGTCTGTTCACTGTCAGCTGGGCTACACGGGTGCCGTCGCCCACAGGCTTAAATGCCTGGATGTCCCCAAGGGCACCAGGAGGTTAATGATTGTGATGAACAAGGCCCGCAGGGGTCAGCGTCTGACTTGGAGATATAAGAGGGGCTGGAGAATGTGTTGCATCCGGACTGAACGAGTGCAAAAGTCTAATAGCGCTTTCATGGATACAGACGAGCCAATTATCTGCCGGCGCCTTGATCGCACGGCTGCCTGTGCTGTCGGCCACAGCCTGTCAAGACACACGGAGCACGCTCTTCCTCCGCATGTAAGCGTGTGTGCAAGAGTGAGAAAGAGGAAGAGGATTTTTTTTTCTCCCTTTCTGTGGATCATAGGCCACTTACTGACAGTGAAACTAGAAGCAGAAGTTTTAGTGGTTTCACATGAACACGTTCAGCAAAGGGATTGTTAAATGACAAAAAAAAGAAGGAAAACCAGTGGACAGTTACTAACCAGCTGGTGTGCATCACAGTTTTGTGTACTAGGACCATGACTGATGCGAGATTATGCAATTGGTTTGGGTCAAATCTCTCTAGTTGGAAAATATGGAAATCCTTGTTTTATCCGTAAAATGTGATAATGAAGGGAAGCTTGTCCACTAGATACACAAGTGCATTTTAAACAACTTCCAAAATGTGTATCTTTGAAAACAATGCTGCACTATTGCTTTAAAAAGAGTTAAAACAGAGCAGAAATTAAACATTCTAAATATGTTCCATTCAACCAAGTCCAACCTTCGGCAGATTGTTTGCTGTAAAATGTAATCTATTTCATTAACTTGCCATCATGTCACTCCAAACTCTTTGACTTTTTCCAGTGGAACATAACATGAGTTATTCAAAATGTCAGAGCTGCAGCTTTAAAACACCTTTGGAAATGCATGCAAATCACAGGCTGTCAAGTTTGTCAGTTTTTCTTGGTCTAATAAGGAAACTTTAAACTAGCATTTGAACCTAGATCAGCTTTTATGATAAACCAAAAGTGTACCATTATGGCTCATTTCCACTGAACTGTACGGGTCAGGACGGAACAACCTGATTTCCACCGCCAAAAGTACCCTTACTTGATAGGCATGGTGTATGTTGTAAAGTAGCGATCAACAATAGGGACAACTCTGCCACTTTTTTTCTAATTTTGAATAAACAATAATAACCATTATAAAAGTATAAGTACAAAGTATAATGTGATTTAACATACGATGTAAATAAGCCCGACATTAATGGACAGCATAGCAGAACGAGTGAAGGAGAAGCTTCTCTCTTTGGTCTCGTTTACACTGTCAATTAAATGTGACTGATTTCTGATTTTTTGCTCTAGTGATGTTGTCAAACAAATTTTCAGGAGGAGCGCGCACGAATGATTAACCACGGCTGGCTCTGCATTATCTCCTATCAGCCTATTAACCAACGTCCAATCGTGTTTATTCGCCTCCACCTTAAACTTCTCCACCTTCTACTTCCCTTCCATATCTAGCTACGCATCCCTCTGCCTCCCCTACTCCACCTTCTTTTTCGCACCTTCCGAGCCGGACGCCGAGCTCTGCCCTCGTTAGGGTTCAAACCAGTAGGGCTTGGAGTCTGCCGAGCTCCCGGCTTGCCCCCTGGACAGCACGCCAAACACGCTTAAATTTATTTATGAGGAAGTGTGAACCCGTGAAATGTGACACAGATCGGATCTGTTCTATGAGAGTGTAAACAGGAAAAAAATTGATGCATTCGGATATTTCAAGATCTGTTTCAGGCCTAATTCATATGTAGAAATAAATTGCGCATTGCGTTCTCTATGTATTTAAAATTGAGCCAATTTAGTACTTCACCATGATGTAATGATGTCATGTGGGAAGTACGTGTGGAAGCACGGTTACGTTAAGTGGAGGAGGAACACGGAGGAGGAAAGTGCTGAACGGCTGAAGATACATACATCGTAGAGCTAGCATTGAGCATATTTCGCGTTCATCCATCTTGCCAGCTGTGTGTTGCAATAACCCCCCTTTAAGCATGAGCAATGTTTTAGATGCAATAGCAAGTGTAAACACACAAATCAGATATGGGTCACAATTGAAAGAGCGTGTAAACAGAAGGTCCAATAAATCAGATATATGCAACAAATCAGAATTGAGCATCAAGACCTGCAGTGTAAACAAGGCTTATGTATTATGCAAAAGTGATGATTCCAATCAACCAATCAACTTCTGCAGTGAGCTTAGCTCTGCCCTTTTGGTACCCTTTGCTGTGCTAGGTACACCAACGGAAGGGGATCAAAAAAGTGGTACATATGGTTCGCTATTTTGGTACCAGTCACAACTTCTGACAATGGAAACCGACATAAAAGCATACTGTACCATGCTGTATTGAATCGTACTGTTCTGTGGAAACAAGCCATAGACTATCCTATCTTTAAGGGCCCACCAAGGCATGGACTCTACAAGAACCCTGAAGGTGTCATGTGGTATTTGGGACTGAGTAGCAAAGGAACGCCACCATGGATCGAACTTGTTGGTCCATCACATCCCACAGATATTCAATTAGATTGAGATCTGGGGAACTGGGAGGCCAGGGCAACACCTTGAACTCTTCATCATGTTCCTCAAACCATCCCTGAACAATGTGTGGCATGGAGCGTTATTGTGCTAAAAGAGATCACTTACACCAGGGAACACTACTGTCATGAAGGGATGTACTACATTTACATCCACATGTATAGCTGGACCCAGGATTTCCCTGCAGAACATTCATTGGATTGAATTCCCATTGCAAAATGCATCCTGGTGCCATCACCAATGTGATGTAAAAAAATGGGACTGATCGGATCATGCAATCTTCTTTCAAAGTCCAGTTCTGACACTCTGAGCTACAGTACTTAGCCCCAGATGTGATTCACTGTGTTGTAACACATTCCTCTCATAAGCATCCTTAATCTTGTGTGCATTGTGCTACAAAAAAAAAACCTTCTGTTGGCTCAGTCCAGACGGGATAGCCTTCACTGCCCTTATGCATCAATGAGCCTTTGGTGCCCAACACCTTGTCTCTAGTTTGCATCAAACATTGATTAGAAACTGATGGTTTGCTCAACATCTAATCTACCCAGATCTTAATATGTGGCCAAGTAAGGAGATGATTCGTGATGCTGTCTTTTGTGACTGGTCACTGTTCATGTTTTGGCTCATGAGTGTTTATAAAACTATGTTATGAGGGATCAATTTGTTGATGCCGTCCATATCAGAAAGAAACAAACAAAAAGAAATGCATGCAAGAACAAACAGTTGATAGAATGCATTCCTATGAATACTAATGAGATCATATTGGAGAGGCAAGGTAAGCCTATTTTCAAGGCAGCCTAAGACAATGGCAGCTTCAGACATTCTCATCAGTGTGAGAGCAAACACACGGCCATGTGCCTTAGAAGGACAGGATGAAGTGATCTAGAACCACTTCCAAACACCAGTGGGATCTTGTTTGTGAGCACGCATGTGTGCGTGTGTATGTTTTAATTGTCAGAAGGGCTAACAATTGTTTAAATGTCAAAAGGTGAAATGCCGTCTGAATGTATTCAGCCTGGATTTCTCTCAGGCAAAGCGATGCATTGTTCCACAAAAGTCTCCCAAAACAGCTGCCTTTGTTTTTGCAATTTTGTGTTTGAATTCCAGACAGAGAAGACCTTACCATATCATTGATGGCATGTGGTGTGTTTTTAAGACCACTGAAAATACATTTTTGAAAAAACACTGAAAAAACTTTTTTTCTGACATATTTCAGGGAGTTGTCTACCTTTTCTTAACTTTTTCTTTTTTTTAAGCTTCATCCTTACTTCTTCACCAACAGAAGAGTTCACACAAAAGTGAACATTGTGTCATCACTTGCAATATTTAGTACGACTTTACAACTTGGTTTTGGTTTGTTTTGTTTTGTGTGGAACTCTGGATAACACTGGACCCCACCCAACAAAACAATTTTTAAAAGTATCTTATATGGCAATAAAACTTGCTAAAGCGTTTTTGATTCTACATTGATTCTAGGGAAAGGAAAAAACAAACATGCTTCTACCTACCTCTTCTCTGCTGCATTACTGGTTTTCAGCTGAAATGAACACTATTGTAATTATGATTACAAAGGTGGATTATTAATTAATAAATACTTTTTATTTATTACCTTGCACAATATTATGTTGGGACATCTACAGTACATATTTTACTGTAGTGCATGCTTTGTAAACAAATAAATTTTTGATGTCTACATCACACAACCAAGTTGCTCAGATAAAACAGCTTGCACTAAAGATTCAAAGAGGTTGGGTATGAGTCCAACAGCTCAAAAATTTGAAAAAACAAGCTAAAATGGCATTTTTACTTCACTAAATGTGTTTTTATCTCGTTTTCATTTGTTAAAACTGTGTGTTAGGTTTAGTATAAGTTATACAGTATTTTCAAACACGATGGAGCATCTTTTAGTCCCTCTACCAAGACATAATATTTGGAAACAGCCACGATACACAACAATCATTTTAAATATAACTTTGCCAGATTCAGTTCATTAGTTTCCACTCACAAAACATGCATGATACGATTCACAATTGTGCATGTTGTTTTATTTCTATATTTATATTTATGATTCTGCACTCCTAAAAAGGAGAGGTTTCCAAAAGGGGGATTTTACAGTGATACTGTGGAAGAACAATTGTAGGATTCCCAAGAACCTTCCCAAGATCTTTCATTTTAAAGTCAAAGACCAGATTCTGAAAACATAACACAAAGAAAACCTGAATAAAATGATAAATCTCCAATTTTCAGTGCTGTATAAAGTGCGAGTTTATTTGGAATCAGTACGTCTCTCGTTGAGATTCTCCTGCTGGAAGTGTAGTTGTCAGTGAGATTAGCCCACGAGCATCTTCTTACATGCCAGAACAGATCGTCTGTCTACCCTCCTCTTCCTCCTCCCATCTGTCCCTTCATCTGTTTTTACTCTCAACTTGCCTCCTTCACCAATCCCCTCTTTCATTTTAACAATAGACGCAGTCCACATCGCCTCGTTCCTCTCCTCCCTAACCTTGGCCCTGCTCTGTAATAATGTGAGTAGGAGGTTTGTGTTGAGTACTGTATTTACCAGCGACAGGCTGCCATTGCTAGCCAGCTAGCGAGACTGCACGGGGCACTTCATCTGTTCTCTGTAATTAGCAGTGATGTATGTTGTGTTCTGTTTGGGGTCACAGCAAACCCCTAAAAATACAGCTAACTACAAAACTGAGCTAAAATGGCTGCTTTTGGTAGGGTGAGTGTGGCGGAGAGGTTTTGTGTTGTGAGGGAACTTTATTGTTCTGCACTCTAAGTGGATGTGATTTTGTCACATTGGGATTGGGGTTAAAGTCAATTCCTCTCGTGGTTAATGGAGTTTTTGTGTCTATTTTCATCTGAAAAAATCAAGCTTTGAGACAACAAACAAACCTCTCTGTTGCAACTGTGAACTAATGGATTTTGTGAAAGGAAAACTATGAAAATATACTATATCTGGTATTTATATAGAAATAGATATATCGCACAGCAATAGCAAGTTGACTGTTTATTTATTTATTTATTGTAACCACATACATGCAATTTCTGTAAAATTGTAATACATAAATTAATAAATAAATGGAGGGGGGTGGAGGTACAAAGCTAATGGCAACTCTATCTTACAACTGCAACAATTGCACTTTTTTCACAGTTGTGAATGGATTTCTTGTAATTACAACTTTATATATTGCAATTACAGCTGTTATTTTACACAATATGACTTGCAATAAATCTAAATTTGGTCCCACTTTATATTAAGTGTCCCTAATACTTGTGTGCTTCCATGTTAACTAGATGTGTGTGTAGTATGTAACCACAGTGTAAGTACACACCGGTACATAGTATCTACAGCTGTAATATTTCT
>JAUCMR010000043.1:10973239-11005166 GCA_032357425.1 Enteromius argenteus | reverse complement strand
TATATATATATATATATATGTGTGTGTGTGTGTTTATAAGATAGCTTGTTCTGATTTGAACCAATCAGATTGGAGAGAATCAGTGTGAGAGAGAAGGCTCTTGGCATGGAATGAACTGACAGGTTATTACAAGCTTTGTGGAGGATTAGTCCATAAAAACCCCCTCAGCCCTGTGGCCAGGCTGGCCAAAACCACACAAAGAAAATAAAATAATCTCTGTATAATGGATTAGAGAAGTACCCCCCACCCCAAACATGCACAATGAACAGCCCTCAAAAAAACCAAAAAAAAACTCTGTCCTGATTTCTGTTGTTTTGGTTGTTGTTTCCTTTTTTCTGTTAGGGAGAAAAATTCAGCCTGAGGAGAAAGCAACTGGAATGAGCTTAAACTCCCACAATACTGAGATGAAAAACAGACTGGAAAATATGGTAAAATGCTTTAAGCTGCCGTTTAAAGCCATGCCGTCCCTCCCGGTTCAACAGAAGAACATCTGACTCATTTGTGTAGATACATTAGCAGGTGGAAACAATAGAGACTGAGGCAGGGATGATCTTCATTTCTCTTTATCTGTCTCTGTTATCTTTTTATCTTTTCTTTCATATATTTAATGCTATTTTATCATTAATCAATTATATTATCTTTGCCATTCAAGGAAGAATGCATCAAAGTAATTATGGCTACATTTACTTACGTAACTACATATTACTTCAGATGTAGGCTTGCAATTTCTTGTTTTGACTTTTTGACTGTATGTGTAGCTAATTATATCAAGCCTGAGTTTACAAAAGAAAAAAAAAAGTTGAATACAGAGGCTAGCAAATGAGAGAAACCGATTAGACATATTATTGTGATTGCTGGAATCACTTTAAAAATATCAGGCTTAAGATAAATGATTTATCATGAAATTCTAGCTTCATAAAGATATCAAATATTTTACCCTCAAAGTGCTCAGAGAAACAAGATAATAAAATGTTAATCTGGCGAAGTTGCTTGACATCTTTGATTAAAGTCTTCTGCAGTTAGCTGTTTATTTTCATTGGAGCTGGCCCAAAACTATAAGCTGCACACAGAGAGCCAAGGTCATGGGTTTGACTTCCATAAAACACACATACGGAAGAAATGCACACCTCAGATGCACTCGCTTTGGATAAAAGTATCTGCTAAATGCATAAAATGCAAATAAGAGTTTTGTTGAAAGTACACAAAATATTCTGTCTGTTGGCATTGAGAGGATTCAAAGATTTAGTTAAGTAAACTAGTCTTTGAATTGAGTTTGCATGTTGAAACACTGAGGCCTGTTGCACTCCGCAGGCATAAGCAGTGTGTAAATGACACAGCAGAGGAACTTCAACAGCAGGATCACATTGTGCTTTCACACGACAGCTTTTCCATCCCACAACACAACAGCAGCTGTTGAGAGATATTACAAATGCATGACATTCTCAAATGTGCTGATGTACAGCAATGTTCAAAAGATTGGGGTAGGTGGAGTTGTTTTTAAAATCTCTTTTACAAAGGTATTTAAAAAAAATTAAAATAAATAAACAATCACAATTAATTTACACTCAATATGTTATTATTGCATACTGTTATATAATGTACTAAAATACTGAGGTGCAGATAATTGCCACTGTTTGCAATAAGTAGTGTTTAAATCCAGCTGTAAACAAAATCTATAGCTAATTATACTTATTTGCACTTGTACATATTAAGTGTAACAGGGACATGGATTTTATATATCACCTATAACAAAACACTAAATGAATATAAAATGTATTATATAAAACATGCTAAAAAAAAAAGCTACTTACAGTTACTGCAGACTATTTTGAACTGATCTTGACTGAAGACTTTATCATTCATGGTAGATAACAGCAACAGATTTTTGGAGCACTGGTTACTGTTGTGCGTTACACCATGACAACCTACTCTACACTTCAGCAACAAAACCGTCTGTTTCCTCAAGGTTTAAGTGTTGCCTTCATCCAATAGATGCTTCAAGATCTCGACAGGTTTTCAGCAGGATTTATGTCAAGGCTCTTTGACAGGCAATTCCAAGCCACCCGGCATTTGTTGTTCAGTCATTCTGTTCGCTCTTCAGCATGTATTGGATAATGTTCTGTAAGTTGATATTCCACACAGGACAATGAGCAAAATTGTTGCTTGTTAAAACTTTGATAGTTTGCAGATTCATGTTGCCCTGGATGCATTTAAGCCCCGTAGTACTGTCTCTAAAACTGTCTCAGCATCCTACGACTGCTCTCATATTTAACTGTGAATAAAGTGGGCTTTACTGTTAACACCCCATTTAAGCTTTATTTAAATATGAACAGTAAGACAAGAAATCCTGCCAGAATTTGGCTAAAACGTATGCACATAATAAAGATAATGGGTGTCTGGGAGAGAGTGGCGTTCTGTACACAGCAATAAATCTTTAGTCTCAGCCTCAGATGGCACAAGCATGGATCGCTACACAAAAATGGCAAAAACACTTTCCAAAATCTCCTAAGGAAACCTAAGATGTGGGATAGGCCAGAAGGTTTGCACAGTTTGCAGCTCCTTTACCTGTGAATTGTGATTAGTTTAACAGATGGTCCCTCCCTTTGCAATTGGGTGGTTTCATTTGCAAAATAAGCTGCAAATCAAATAAAGTCAGAAGACTCTACAAGATTAATAAGAAGCTCCAAATTAACCAGTAAAACTACTACTAGTGTAAACAATGTCAAAGAGCAGTTATTCCAATATTCCATTATTTGTTTTGCTTTTAGTTTTAGTAAATTTGTTGTCTGATTATTTGTTTGTTCATTCCATTGTCATTTTAGTTAAACTATTTAAAAACAGCAATGCTGCCTTAGCCACAAGCCAAAATAAAATACGTCTAAACAAGTGTTTAGTAGTACTGCTATTATTTCTATTTTAGTTAGTTCGTTTTTTAGTTAGTTAAGTTTGGAACCCAAAATCTGGGATAATTCTTAATGGCAAGTACTGTATACAGAGCAATGCAAATCAAATATGTACAATTGCATGTTATTCCTTTATGTCTGTAAGTTGCACTTCAGCACTGTAGCCAAAATACAACACTGAAATGTCAAAATATGTTGTTATTGATGGGCAGGTTGTTTATGTACTAAGACAATATTATTTGCCATCCCAAATCCTGACTTGACTCCTTACTGCAAACGGACAAAGGTAAATGCCATCTTGATTTTTTTTACTGTACATAGCATGTGAAATTTGAAAAAGTTATGAACATAAATATGTTCACCCCGATGAATAACAACAATATTCTCATGCATTAAAAATAAGAGTTCTGAAAATATAAAATCAATATTATAAATACAAATGAAGTCTAATATGCAGTCTCTACATTGAATGCATTTAGCAAGTTTTGTAACCCGCAATGTCTCTACAGTAAAAAGACGTGTCAGGGAACAGACGTGTCAGGGAACACACTCAACACATTACAAGCCTGCTACTTCTCAGGCTGTCATGGCCACTAAAAGCTTTTAAGCATAACTGATGAATTATTCCCATGATTCTATTTTAATGAAAAGGCTTTTTGTAACATGCAGTCTCAATCTCAGATCATCTCCTCTCAATATAACCCACAGCAGAGTCAGTGAGCGGCTCATTACTCCACGCTTATCTGAAGAGATTCTCCTCTCAAACGGACTCCTTTCCTCTTCAAATTGACTGGCGTGGGGACATATTAATATGAGAAGCTTTCTATTTGTTGTCATGGATGACAGGGCTAGGGATTGATTAATTCCTGTCATCATCCTTCATCAAACTTCTCGACTTCTGTGAAAAAGCAGGAATATCATCATGAGCTAGAAGGGAGATGGACAGCCATCATCCGTCAGTATAAATTGCTATTGAGAGAACCCAACGCATATCATAGCCCCATTTGCATATTTCGGTCTTTGATTTTCGGATACTGATTTTGCCGGGTTAATTAAATGTGAATGCTGAAGCTATCAAACGTTTTTCTCTGCCAGAACCGCTGTGAACTCACTAACAGTCTAAAGTTTCTTGCCATCCACCCACCCAAAAAATGGTTGTTGTTAACACATTGTTTTTTTAGTCAGTACTATGACAAGCCGTTTATGCACATAACAATAATAAGTGATATAAATGAGCCTTGTTCAAACCAATGATGAGTCAGTCTGTCTTTGTTTAACTTGCTTTTATTAGTAAAAGTTTTCTTTTTTCCCCCTTCATATCCTTATTGTTTTGTAATGATTATGAGCTGGTGTTGTGACATTGTTGCTATTTTTATTTGTTTGTTATTTGGAGACGCATCAGAGGCATAGAAAAGGGTAGCATTGATTTCATAACAGGACTGAATCAAGAACTTCATACAAAAAGGCAAAATGCAGCCCTTCTTGTTTAGATCAAAGCTCAGTTCATAAATTTATTAATTTTAAATCAAATATATCAAAGGGCTTGTTTACACCCGGTATTAACACCTGTTTGGGGTGAGCAATCAGCACTATGAAGCTCAAAATACAGGTGTGAACGATGTTCAAAACATTTTGCCTCTGATCACTACATTCAGAGGCATAATGTGACAATATCACATTTGCATATCACCCGACCTTGATAACAGTGATACTCACCTGCCAAATAACACAAGGAATATGTCAGCTGTTCACACCGTGTGTGATAATATAATTGTCTAAATAAATAAATACAGAAAAGTGCATACATACACGATATGTGCACATTTAAAGAGCAAGTTGTGATGTTCAGATAATACTGTTAGTCTGCTAAATTAGCAATGAGCACCTCCTTTAGATTGAGATGCATAATATATTGAAATAATAATAATACAAAAAAACATTTTTTTTTTATGTTTTATGCTGTAACAATCTATTTGTGCAATATTTGTATGACCCCAAAAAGTTTGTGTCACACATTTTGTAACCTCACAAATTTATAGTTACTATAATAATGCCTTGTTGGACTTATTGTATGATGTTCACGATCAAAATTGACAATTCTACAAAGAAATTGCTTGAAAATCTCTGATTATATTTGTCACGCCGTGGGCGTGTCCTTGTGTTTGATCGTGTCCATGTGCTTCTTTGTTTTTGTTTTCATTCTGTCCCACGTGCTTTGTCTCATTTGTAACCCCGCCCCTCTCATCAGTGTGTGATCCTCGTCCAGCTGTGTTTTACCAGGTGTCTTGTGTTCTGTCTTGATTGTGTCTTGTATTTATTTCATGCTCTGTCCAGTGTTCAGTGTGAGTCGTTGATTGTAGTTTGATGTTGATTCATGTATGTACGCTCTTGTCTCTGCAGTTTCGTCAGCTTTCCTGTATCACGTCATGTTGGATTAAATGTTTATTGCACTTTTGAGTGCTCAAAACTCCTTGCCCGCTGAGAAGCGAGACAGCTACAGCACAGCAACACATCATGACAATATTACTACCACACATTCAATCATTATTGTAGGCCTTGTCGATCTGAATGTATGCACCTCAGTTTTTGACTTAAGGTTGCTCTAATTATCCACAAAACATTCTTTTTCCACTTCAAAACTAAGGTGAACTCAGATCAATGAAGCTTAATCAGTTTCAAAAAGAAATACAAAACCTCACTGAACTGCACATTAGTTTACGAAACCTCTACGAGTCTCAAATACTAAAAAAATGCTTTTTAGTATTTGCTTTTTTCTTTAAAGCAGACAAAAACCCTTGTCAGACCAACAAAAATACCCCAAATGTTGTCCCAACTAGTAAAACACAGTTGTCTGAACAAAGAATTTCATGTTGCTAAAATGTAAAAAGTATGTGAGTTCCCAGCATGCATTGCATAATGAATAAAGTATGCAGTTATACTGTTATAGGATTGTTGTTTTGCTGTTTGCTAATTTCATTTCAACTTTTTAGTTGTTTTATCATTATTGTTAGTTATTTGTTGTACTGAGATTTAAAGAGCTCATCTTTTTAACATTTCTGTCATGATTGCGGTGCAGGCGTGCCGATCCAAATGCAGTTTTTTATTCAAAGTAAACAGGCAGGGTCGATACACAGGCAAACAGAAACAGCGGCGGCAAGGCAGAATCGTGGTCAGGGTGCACAGGCAGGTAGTAGGTAGGCAGCAAACAATCACAGATACAGGGTAAACAGACAGAGGTCAAAGGAGAAAAACAAACATGGGAATAGAACGCTTAGTAGAGATCGCCAGAGCAAATCAAGACTTCGCACAGATAAACATTTGAATGTGGTTTATATGCAGAAGTCCATGGTGGTAGTGGCGATGGCAATGGAGTGCCCTCTGGAGGGGCAGCTAGGAACTCCATCCTGACAATTGCTTGAGGTTAGTGTATCTAGTTTTAAGGCCTAGACTATGTTCAACCATCCACTTATGTCCATTTTCTAGATAGTCTTGTAAGCTCTCATAAAAAAGACAATTTTGTCTACTTATAAGCATCACGATCACCAGCCAGAGTGCCTTCGAGCTCCACCAGAGGGCACTCCACCCTGGACTGTTATGTGTGTCACCCTTGTCTGTGTGTTATGTCCCCATTGGTTCCCTAGTTTCATGTGTCTTGTTCTCATTGGTTGGTTCTGTCTTGTGTACCCCTCTGTCTACCTTAAAAGATGCCATCACCCTCTCTCTTATGCTGGTTATTGTAGCCTATCCATTGTTTCTAGCTCCTGTGTTTTCCTTGGTTTTCCTGTGTTTTTGACCTTGGACTGTGCTCTAGTTTTTGGTTGTTTGCTGCCTGCCCTGACCCTCACTTTGTCATCTGACATACTCTTTTGCCTTTGCCTGGATTTTTCTGTTTTGCTGGTGTTTGACCGTGCCTGTTGACTACGTTTTTGAATAAAGCCTTTGCACTTGGATCCCCACTCGACCCTCAGTCCCTATGGAACAATAAGACTAACTTATCCATTAATGTTTGTCATTTGTCAAAAAAAAACAAACAAAAAAAAAAAAACATAAAAATAGATCTTCCAAGAAACTAAAAAAATAAAATAAAATAAATCATAATAATAATTACACCAACATTCAAGATGATGAAGTCTGTTAGCTGAACAAAACAGAGACATGTGACTTGGATTGAGTAAACAACTTGGTACAAAGTTGAGTAAACTCAAAAAAGCTGTCCAGCAAGTTGCCTTAAAATTTTAAGTTGTGTCAACTTTATTATTTTTTTTTTTACAGTGCTGTGCAAATTAAAAGCAAACAAGCTGACAAAACAAATAAATAAATGAGAAATAATCCAAGATTTAGTCATAATATAGCTTAATGAGAGATTTACAAGCTTTTTTTATAAATACTGGTCATTTTTTAATAGAAAACACTAAATTATGTAAAGGACTTTCAGCATGGCAGAAGAGTTAAAAGGTAGACGCACATCTGCAAAGCTGCTGAGATGCATTATAAATGAGCATTATCTTTTTTACCTTTATTTTTTCCTGTAGCGAGACAGCAATGCCTCACATTTCCCAACCGGTCTGACAAGGTTTGTTTTGAGCAAAGGGGCATGTGTCAGTCAACAATAGGCCTTTAATTGGGTGAATGGCGTAACACTGTGTCTTTCGGCAAGGTTGCGTGTTCATCGGCCTCTTACTCACGAGAAGTTAAGATCAAACACACAACAAGCTGACAAGCAGTCACACATCGTGCATGCCTCCCCCAGTGACTCATTACTCAATCCACTGATGCATCGCCATCTGTTGAATGTTTAGGCACCATAAAGAACCGACATGGGTGCAGCTCATCCATGTCAATCGAAGGTAGCAGGAGACTCCGATGATGGGTCTGGACTCTGTTCAGGGGACTGAAGCCCTGCTCAAAAACACTGCTTAATGACCACTGAGACTTGGGTTTGTTTGCGAGACTGTATAATGATTTCAAATCTACCAGGGTTGAGGAGGTGAGACGTAACAACCGGGCCAAATTTACAAGCTATATTGCGTGGAACTCATTTTTGTTTTCTAATTGTTAAAGGATTTGCTTAATGGCTGCTTTCCATTGTTTGGAGAGACAATCCTGTGTGAGTCATAAATTAGAGTTACTTTTGGTTAATTAAAGCCAAAGTAAAGTCCCAGTGAGTCTCTGCATCTTTAATCCAGTCATGGATCCTTGCTGTTTTTTAAGCGCAAATGTGTGGCACAGGGGCTCGGGGCCAGTAATCAGAAGGTTTGCTGGTTCAAGCTCCCTTTGAAACTGGAGTTTCTCAAACTAAAGCTACTTATAACATAAAGTAGTTAAACTTCAACCAATCTTTTAAAAACACAGTTAGCTGCACTACGAGCTACTAATGAAATTGAATTAACTGCATTGATGTCATTTATGGAACAATAAGTTTAAATATACAACTGATCAGCAGATATTTTGGTCCCAATTAAAGCAGTATTTGCACAGAACCGGGTGCAGTAATGGTATAAGAAATACAATTAGCCTAACAAACATGAACAGATAAACTTACATTAGGCCTAAATATAACTAGAAAGGCTAATTCATTTATTTTGTCGAACACACATTAACTTGGACTTCTGCACAAGGACAGAAATTTATATTTTTTGTTATTGATTTACCATCCGAACAAACATTTGCAACCTCCGGGCGGGCCCTTTTTTAAAAACCTCAGCCAATAATAAAATATGTAATAACATTGACTTGCATTACGAACATATTGCTAGTATAGACTACAGTACCAGCAGATATTTTAATCAGCTTCCACAATAAGACAGAAAAAAGACATTTGCACATAAGTTCTGTGATCTAGAAAATCCCTGGATACTCATATGCATGTGTTTATGGCAAAAAAATTAATATTCATAGTTTTTTCTCTGTCAGTGCATTGCAGTTTCAGTTTAATTAAATGTGTTTAGCATTAAATTTCTTTTAAGGAAGGTAGTTCATTCATTAAACTATTTTAAAAAGGGAAAACAACAATCAACACATACTCTACAAGAAAACAGCTGTTTATTAGTCAAATTAATTTCTAAATCAACAGGTATGAAATGATATGAAGTGAAACTGCACAAATGCTGCAGCTTCGTAGGGAAAATATATATTAAAAGAAAATGTATTTATAGGAACACTTCAGAAACTTTAACAGACCTAAAATGCATCATGTTTTAAGCATCTGCTAAGCACTTCTTATTTCATTCTTAACATCCGTCTTTGAAGACAAAAGTATGGCAACATTTTAGCATAGGGACCAATTCTCACTATTAGCTAGTCGCTAAATATCAGACTAACCACAAATATCAGAGCATGTCAAAACATCTCAGGGACCCCAAAATCACCTCAGACCCCAGAGGGTTAATATGCATATTTCTAGCATATTCGCTTAAAAGCACATATTAATGACTTACTCTGCAAGACCGTATTTTTGAGTCATTAATCCTACCCCATAAACTTACTAGCTATACATAAGCAGCAAATTATGAGTTCATTGATAACTCATAGCTAACAGTTAGTTGATAGTGATAGTTTGTCTGTGGCCAAATATGGATTAAAAATGTTCTGATCACTTTAACTTTCCATAACAGCAAAACTTGATATTTTAGAGAATCACTTTTCTCTCCACAGGCATTCCCCTGGGACTGAGGCCTTCAAATCTCTCCTGACTGACAGAGTCATCAAGGGCTAGCCGGAGCACAGAGCCAAAATGGCAGCGCAACATTATTGAAAAGCTCGAACCTGCTGTCATTTTCCTGACAGAACCTAAAAATAGCATCAAGACCAGCATCTAACTTTTGATTCCTGGCGGTGGTGGACATGGAGCCGAGGAGCGAGTGACATTTGCGAGCAATTTCCTTTTCCTGCTAAAGTTCAAGTGCCTGCATCAAAAATTTTTGGAAAGCTAATAGCATTTGAAACCAGCCAGAGAGTGTTAATATCCACGGTGATCTGATGGTGGAATAGCGACCTCCCAGAGTAGTGGGACGTGGAAATGCATGTCTGCATGACCAGCATATGAAAGTGAGAATGAAAAGCTGCCCTCACATACTCTGCTAAAAATATGAAGAGTAGAATGAGGTTCAGATGAGGATAATAAAGGATGACAGAAGAGCAAACGTAGGATTGTCCTAAACAAGAGACAAATAACAGCAGTAAAAGAGCATCATTTAATATCCACGCCCATTAAATATTACTATTACTAAATAGTAGTAGCAGTATCTATTATTTACATATCTCCTGCATAATCTCAAAATAGATTGTGCATTATTCTATTTATTGCATGCTCCGCAAATATACATTATGTATTATATACTGTAGCCCATTTAACCATATGTTGTTTTATTCCATCATGATAAACAACCCTTGGCTACAGATTTATTTATTTCTGTCTCTATTTTTTCTTACGCATTTCCCTTTTGTTTTATTTTTCCATTTGTTCTCCTCAGAGCTGAACCATTGGCTCATCTCCAGTCATTTGTCCATCTAATCCAGGGAAAACGGCTTGTGGTTTGTGAGTAATTGCTGAGAATGTAGTCTACTGTGCTCTACTGGCAATTACTCCACCTTACCACTATGTCCTAACGCTACTTGCTGGGATCAGTGCAGCCAGTCTGCTGATTTGCTAAGGAGGGTTTGGTGATTGTCCTGCTGAGCAAAATCCCAGTAGGGAAGAGATTGATCACTCAAGTAGACCTAAACAGTTTATCAGAAAACCTGCAAGAGGTTGGCAAGATGTGAATTTTCATCCAGCAGCAAAAACAGCAAAATAAAGGAGAGGGGGGAAAACAATCATGGGCTGTCAGAAAGCGGGGGCCTTTGTTGTGTCACATGAAGTGATTGTTTTTGGTCAGTCCCAAGCTGATTAAGTATAAAACTTCAGCAACAAAATGTTGTTTAAAAGGCTCAATGCAACCATTCGAAGACAGCCTACAACATTTTGACCTATACTCATTTAATTCCTTACACATCTGAGACCAAAGTCGGTTGAGCAGAAATAATAGGATGCCGCTTTTAAATCTTTATAGAAGTAGTGTTATACTGAGCTTTTTGTTTACTTTTTGTCATAAAACAAACTGAAAAAACAAAAACAAAACAAAAAAGTGTAGTCATTCATTGACAGTTTTAGTGGGTTGTTACAAAAGGATACAAACCAATTCACTGAGGAGATGAAGAGGGCATGAAGGATACATGTCCACATGTTCCAGCGATATCAGCCCCATGTAGAGGGCCAGGTCTCTTTCCAGCAGGAAACACTCTCTCTGGGTTTGTCAAGCCGGAGTGGACCCCTGAGGCTTTGATCCACCGTAAGGACTTCCTGACTTTATCTCCATGAGAGTGAGATGTGGATGGAGAAATGTGTCCAACACAGGTGTCGACCGTTCCATTTTCTGATAAAGTCCATGCTGTTGACCCCTCTTCCACCCTATAAATGGATAGCTCTCGGGCTTATCGGAGCCTAGCAGCCTCAGTAATTCCTCCCTAGTTAGAGCTTTCAGAAGACAACATTAAGGCGATACGGCAGAGCTGAGCAGGTTACATCCATACTAAGTGATTGTCGCATTGGTGCCGAAGAATCTCATCACGTTTGATGCAGAATGCTAATGTTTCGTATCATTGGACTGGTCTCCCCTAAGAGATTACTGTTTTTATCTCTGTTCGGTTGGATGAAGCGGGAATCAGGCACAGAGCGAACAAATGTCTAATAACTTTTCCTCGATCGTCTCGACTGGCAGAGAGGGAAATTAAAAAGCGGTGTTAAATCAATGAAGCCGTCTGGGCGAGCCACGCAAGAGACTTCCGTCACCGATCGAATGACAGGCCAGGGAAGGCCCCACCGGGAAGGTCCTGTCTCAAAGCCTTCATTGTTCTACACTCTCTAATGTGGCTAAGTGGTTTTTGGCATCTGTGATTATGAACACTGCAACGCACTTTGTGCCTAATATGACAATTGGCAGTTCGTAGGGGGTCGAGATACTCCAGGATTTTGAAAAGCTTTCGGTGGCAGCAATCACCTCAGCGACTCCCCCCTCGGGAGGCTTCTGCCAAGCCTCTGCCAAGCCCCTTAATCTGATTTAGGCTCTGATTTTGAGAAAAGGGTTTAGAGCTTGGCTTCAAAATGGCTTTAGAGCTTGATGGAGGGGCGAAAGGAAACCTGTCTGACTAGAGCGATATAATGGACAGTGTAGGTATCAGCGGTTCTGTGCGAAGACTAAGCCGCTTTATTACCTGTCGAGCTTATTTAACAAAAGCACATACACCCAATTATGAGTGTAATTTGGGCATTTCATGATTCAAAACGCTCAAGGTTAAAATGTTGTTCCTGTTGTGGTGTTGAAATAATTGCGAATATGAACCAATATGGAAGTGACTGAAGGAGATAAATAAACCGCACTAACAAGGAGACCTTCAAATCTATTTCAGAGACGACATTGAAAGCACTTGTACCATTTCACACACACATACATACACCCACGCTAAGAAACTCTCACATTTAGATTTAATGATATCTGACACTGAAAACGAGTTGTCACTAATTTAAATCACCAGTCAGCAGTCAGACCCTGAAATGCTCAACCACAAGAACTGCCCTCTCACAGCCAGACAAAAACAGCTTTTCCCAGCATCTCACAGAACACTGACTGATCACAATATACGTTCGCTTTCTACTGTACCTGATTTCATTAAAATAAGAATACTGAAGGAGACTGGCAAGGTTGCTCAAAAGTAACAATGCATAATTCATCTTGGTTTTGAATGTTTGGAAATGAAGTCTTAAGCTTGACAGCCAGCCGATAGGATCTCACTGCCAGAAGGGTGAAAATAAATAAATAAACCACACGGTTTAATTAAAAAGGCAATTTAGTAATATGTTTAGATTCGTTGAATGAGGATTAGATATGAGCTCAAGGTCAGTCGTGGGAAGAAAGAAAGAGGTGGTCTAATAATCTGGGGATTGGACAGGTGCTGTGATTCATTTGCTGGAAATTGTCGTAAGCTTTGCTTGTGCGCTCCGAAATGCTCTTTTAATCTGAGCAGCATGTTTTTAACAGCTGTAATGTTTCCCCAGCCAAGTTTCCTACACCCACAGCTCCGCTCCTTATCTACTCTTTGCTTCCTCCAAATCACTCCTCTTTTCTCGCTCCCAGTCCTGTCTTTGCCACCACTTGCTCCTTTCTGCTTCCATGCCCTCTCTTTAAGGTGTGATCTATATTCAATGACAGATTAATGAGCGTTTTCCTATTTCAGGGAGCCTCTACGCATCATTAGAGAGAAAAAAAAAGTGATGAATAATACATCAGAGAAGCAGGCATATACAGGAGCATCGTACAAGGTCTGTACTGGTGAAGCCAGCGAGAAGAAGAGGTGCTTTTGTTGTACATGACCGGCTCTTCCTGCTAATTGTCAGAGCTGTGTGCGCTACAAATCCAGGCGCTCCGCGGCCCACGAGTAAGCAGGAAAGTTAAAAAAGTAAAAAGAATGAAACCACAGAAACTCTAAAACAATGGACAGTCCACTTGGCTATTGTTTCAAAGAGGCCTCTTCGGAACAGTGCGTGTCAATTCATACCCCACAGGGTCTATTGAGTTCTCGAAAGCATGCCCTCTGTGCACAAAGCCCCCGATCTTGCTTTCCATACACTTGAGGAGCATAGAGGAGTTTTAGCTCCGTCAGCTTAATTGGACCGCTTCCCAACGGCAAGATGTTGCAGCCCATCTTAATTGGCTTCTTTTTAGGCATGCCAGCAATCCCATTGGACGGTTACTCAGAGGGTCTCCATGGATACGGCAAGCGTTCTGTTGCGAATTCTGGAACAAAAGGCTAGTGGGCCTCTCTCACCCACTCTCCATGTTACAAGCAAACAATGCCTGACCACAACTTCACAGCCCTGACTGGTGGCAACTGTTGAGAGAAAGACACGCTGTCACCGAGGATTTCCCTCCATCAGCTTGGCCCTTTAGGGGCATTTCCAGCTGTATAATGTTGGCCTCGTAGGGGGTGCCAGCCGCATACATTTCAAATAAAGGCAGGGCACTGAGCCCAGACATGTTACATGTTTGTATTACCTTTCACTGACAGTGGTGTCACCCTGACATATGCCTTTGCCTGTGCAGGCCCATCCCTGACACCCCATAATGAGCACCTGATAACGTGTTCCCCCCTGATCCCGGAGACTTCCTGTCGGTGCTAATGAGCTTCTACGGACCACAAGCGCAGTCGCACACACATGATCCGACCCTGTCACCCAGCAGCATAATGAGTCCTCAAAAACACCTTCACTTCCTTCCCAGAGATCTTCACTTCTCTGCTGCCGTGTCTGCTGTCGATCTCCTAATTGTGTGTATTTGTTTGCCCAAACGTGTCCTTGTCTCCGAGGAGACAGTATACAAATTTCTGGCTGCGCGCTGGATACCTGAAGCTGCTTTGGAGTGTCCATGGTGACACGGCTTTGAGCGAGAATCTGTTCTATGCCTAATTCTGGGACCCGAGGACAAGATTCTGTAGTTAAGGCTTGGACAAGAAGGGAATTTGTTGCACATCACCAAGAAATTTCAACTTTTTTTGAGCACATAATTTACTTTGGGGTCGTACATAGAGTACATTTCACAAAAAAGACACCTCACGCTGTCTTGACTTCATTCCACCGCATTTCCAGTGGGATGTCGCAGCCTCTTGGATTGTATTTTCCCATCACCCCTAAAAAATGCTGTTATTTTTTCATCCCAAAGAATGCCGACCACAGCAAACTTATCAGTCCAGCTGGAGGAATCAATCACGGCCGGTGGCATTTTGCGCTGTGGGCTTATTTGTGAATCTGTTGTCTGTGGCACCTTGACAATCCCTGTGTATGATTGCTAGGACCCTTGAGGTGCTCGCTTTTGGAGAGGTTTTTGTCTGCACTTTAAAGTATTCTGTCGGTACTGCTCTTTCTGCTACTTTATATCTTTAGTAATGTTGCAGAAGCTTTCTAATCTTGATAACATTCATTTATCTTTTCCTTCTCTGTCTCACTATCTATCTACTTATCTATTCATCTACATACTTATTTAAAACTGCATACAAACAGATATGCCACAATACAATATGAGAAATGAAAAACAGTAAATAAAACATCTGAACTTACACTTTCTCAGTTCTTCTTGGACTCTAGGTACTGTTGGTGGTCTAAAACATCTGAAGAAAGCTATGCATTAGTGTTCGCAATAATTTCAGTGGCCGTGGCTTGAGTGGCACAGGCCAAATATGCATTTTGAAATCTATCATTTTTGCACATGAAATATCAACTTTGAGCACCTACACCTTAAATGACATGTAACTGGGAGAGCTGCCACTTGTCTAATAGCATTGAGGATGTAGCTCAAATAGTATAGCAAGTTGCCATAGAATGACATGGAATTATTTTCCAAAAAAAAACACTCATAAACTCATAAAATCTGATAAAAATGCAACCTAAATGCAAATGTAAAGATAAAACATATATGCATATACACATTATAAGCGCTATGAACAATGCTTTGATGGAGTGAATCAAATCTTTACATTAAGAGTGTTGAACCTAAGACTCCATTATGATCAGACTATCGTTTGCAGAGAACTGGACGTATTCCAATTCAGCAAAAGTGGGTCACTTAATTGAATTCTTATCAGTAGATTCCTTAAAATACAAGATGCAAGTTCTTTCTTTTACCATAAAAAAAAAATAAAAATATAGACCTGCTGCTGTTCCTAGTCACTAATCTCTTTCTTTTTATCCAAAACACTATGAGCTAAATTGGAACCATTTGAAGCCACTATTTATTTCAACTCTCCATTTATTGTTGAATTACATGCTGTCAAATAATTTAATCACAGCTGTATGAACTTCCCCTTTTGTCCTGAAAATAATAAGCCCTTCATCCTGCAGCAGACTCCTGCTATATTTGACACCAAATTGATAATGTCACTTTAGTGTCATATCAGTCCAACCACAGGTTCTTAAATAGCATTGCTTCACAGCTTCTAAGATTGTGGCAAGTCTTTGAGAATGGAAGTCACAACATAAGATTTCAGAGTATTTCAGTATATTCCACTTCGCCTCAGCAAAGAGACTTCAAAAGACATCTCCAGCTTATATATAATAGACATTTAGAGGATGGGTGGCGGTGGGGAGGGGAATTGAGCCAAGAGAATTGAAAGACCTGACAATAGATTAGCCTCAGTAATCTGCATAATGCGAGAGGCTGCTGGAGCATATTAGCATGTTAGAAATGATGCACGTAGCTTTGTAGGACAGCTTCCTTTATCCCCGATGCGCAATTGACTGAACAATAACCACTGCAGGTAAATTAATTACCCCAACTGCTGAGCTTTCAGAACGCACTAATCTGCAAGCAACCATAATTAGATAAATTTCTCCTGCTTAGGAAACCCAAGCAGTCATGTCTGCTAAATATGTTCTAAAAAGTGCAAGTAAATTTAGCTACAAAGTTCTCCACCAGCAGTTTTCTTGGTAGATGCAGCTTTCATTTGGAGCTTTTGACCCCTATAATGACCTTAACCACATACACACACACAAAGAGCTGGTGTTAGTTAACTATCGGTTTACTCTAAACTATTTATCTCTCTGTCTGTCTGTATCGAAATTGTGTTTTTGCTTGAACATGTTGTAACATGTAAGTAACTTTGCAACATGTCAGTTACTAGACTGTCTGCTCAATATCTTCTAACACTTTATATTGATGGGTCCACAACATACTACATACAAAATATCAGAAACTTTACAAATATACGTCAACTTATTCAAAACCCTAACAGTCTACTCTGAGAGTTAGTAGACATGTAGTTTTAAATTAATGAGAATTATTTGACATGGACTTACAAAATTACTTATAGATAGTAGAATGTCCAAAGTGTACTATCAAAATAGTAACCTAATCTAACTACAAGTACTTTTAAGGGGCAGTGCTAATTAATCAACAGTAAAATAATGTAAGTAAACAAGACAGAGTTAGAATATAATAAAAAATATAGCAAGCAGCAATCAAATATTATAACAGAGAGAGAGAGAGAGAGATTTTTTCTTTAACAAATACATAGGACGAGGAATGACTGTTGGGTTTTGTTAAAATAACATACAGACAGTTTTGCTTATATTCAAATGTAAATATGAGTTACTTAGCCATTCAGAAACATGGACCAATGCCTCAATTAGATAATTCACTGCTTGTTGTCATCAGCATACATTGCAATACTAACAGATGGACAGACTAAAGGCAAGCCATTAATATAACAGCCAAAAAGAACAGGGCCCAGAACTGATCCTTGAGGATCTCCAGTATTAAAGTTTAAATATTGACTATTACTAAGACACACAGTTTGCCTCCTATTGGATAAATATGAATTAATCCATTTAACAGCTTCAATAAACACATAAAAACAATGCTAATTATTGAATGAATGAATCATTACTACTAAGATCTGCACATAGACATATTATAGAGGACCACAGATCAGAGCTATACAAATTAGGCTATTACATTATTTTTTTTTTAACTATGTCTACACTTATCCAAGAATTGCACACACAAAATGCAAAATGCCTAATGCCTAAAAATCTAAAAAAGTGTTTTAAAACTGAGTCAAAGTCTAAGAATTAGTGCATGTTTTTAGATTTGGTGTGTGCTTCTGCTGTTTGAGTGTCAGCTTTCAGAAAGAAAACATTTTGCGTGCAAGCAGTTGAAAAACAAACAAACAAACAAAAAAACTGTAAATGTGAAACACAAAACACTCAATATAGAGTTGTCAGCTTCATTAATTGTGTTCCCACCCTTTTAGGGTGATGATAATACCCTGTTTTGCTGAGACTAGAAAGGCAGTTTATCATAGCTGAAGGGCAAAAAGGTCAAATGTGTTACAACAATGTGTTTCAGGCTAATTTAGCATTTCTTCCAGTCAAGTGATTTTAATTTACTTTCTCTCCACTCTTGCCTTTGATTCATGTCCCTGGAAAATTTCAAACCAATTAATTTGATGTTTATCGAATTAATCATTCTTCCTAAAATAACCAAGCAAGGCTACTGTATATATGTACTGAAAGATTTTTCCAGAACAATCTAGGAGCTGCATGAAATTTTGGTGGGGATTTTAAAATAGAAAGCTTGTGTGTGTAAAAATAAATAAATAAAAACATGTTTGTGCTCATGTTTGTGTCCATTCGCGTTTGAGCAGGTATGATTGATGATGTTTAACTTTTTTTTTTTTCTTTTTATAAGTGGTCGAACCATCCATCAAGCACTTTAGCTGTACACAATTTAGACATGATTTAATTAAATATGCTCTTTTATTTAGCATAAGCATGTGCACAAGCACACACACACACAGGTCTATTAAACGCCCATATTTCAAACTGATAAACACACTTGAAACCCTGTTGTGCGAGTGCTGAGGTTAATTGGGTGAAATATTGTCAACATTTGGATAAGGGGTGAGGAAAGAGAGATTTTTTGCTAATTACGAGTCAAAATATTTGCAGAGACAGTAAGGCTTGACTTGTTAAATTGCTTATGTTTGTCAACAGGGGCTGGGAACGGGGACATCCGGCTCCCATGTGCATGAGATCTTAGAAAGTCTTTGAAAAATCATGACTCCAGTTACAGCCATTTTAATCATTCATCGTGGTTTAACATCATTTATCATACTTTCTAATCATGCCTGTGTATGTAGTTTAGTTCAAAGCCATCATAAATCAGGATGTTATTTTTTTTTTTTCTATCCAAACTAAAACTCCAATCTCATCATATTTTGCCATACTGTAGCTTTTGAGTAAACAAGTGCATATAAGAAAACTCCAGCATACGTCAACTATGTAATGAAGACAGATTCTGACTAAAAGGATGAAGTGCTATCTCAAGACAATAAGCTGTTATACTGTGCTTGTAGCATGTGCTGTTCAATTGCACACACAGTTGTGCCGGAGTGCTGCATATCATTTTTTTATTTTATTATTTTTTTTATGTTAACGTGCAAAAGAAACTAAGAGCATGCATTAAAGTGAGTTAATTCATGAAGTTACAAAAAAAAACAAAAAAACGATAAAGACTCTGTTCACACTTGGCATTTTTGACAAGAAAAAGTTGACAAGAGCGCTTTTTCGTAAAATAAAAAGCTGGCAGCGTTTTGGCTACAAATAGCAGCCGAGGGCGTCTTTTGTTGCTATAACAACAGCTGCAATAGTAGCCTAGTGCTGTGTGCTGCAGAAATGTCGGGAAAGTTGGCTCTTGCATTAGCTTTTGTGATTACCGGGGAGGAGAATATCAGTTTTCAATGACGTCTGTGGGTGCATGACATTATACAGGGAAGGAAACAGTATGATGCACAGTTTGTGGCATATTTTAGACTAGATTGAGTTTTGTTCTCATATCAAATATCTCCTTGTGCTCTAAGACTAGTAAGATCTATCTACCAGCTATTTTTTTTTTTTTTTTCTTGTTGTTTCTGTTGTTATTTAAATGACACACTACTGGTCAGCTGTCAAAAAGGCACTTGATGTAGGGCATTTATTTTTTTTTATTTTTATTGAAAAGTTGAACATTTTTCAACTTGAA
The DNA here is from genome assembly GCA_032357425.1 of Enteromius argenteus. Taxonomy (NCBI): domain Eukaryota; kingdom Metazoa; phylum Chordata; class Actinopteri; order Cypriniformes; family Cyprinidae; genus Enteromius; species Enteromius argenteus. The sequence continues at coordinate 10,985,656 of JAUCMR010000043.1, read as the reverse complement.
AAGATACTCTGAGCTGTAGAAAAAACACTCAAGACTTTGGCTGATATTCTAGTAATATGCATGCTAATAAACAACTAGTAGGTATAACCGTAAAATAAAGTGTGACCAAATTTAATGTTTAATTTTTAATTAAGCAATTATTAGTACTATTATTTGTATTATTATTATTATATATATATATATATATATATATATATATATATTTTTTTTTTTTTTACAATTGTCACGAAAAATCCTTGAAAAAAACAAAACAAAAAAAAAAGTGATGAATTAGTTAAGGTATACAGAAAAAAATATGTTTAAATAAATGAATAAATATTTACTGTCAATCACTAAAATTGTGATAACTAGCACCAGTGTCATAAAATAAAATATCAAACAAAGTTGTGGAATCAACCTTCTGCCCTGGTGTGTCCATTCCAGCATCTTGGAAAGACAAAATGATTTTTAGATCCAATTTGCTCCAGTAGACCTATCTGGGAGTTTCTAGTAATCAAACAGTCCTTGATTAACAGGTTCAGGTGTGTTTAACTGGTGTTAGAGCTAAACTCTGCTGGAGGATGGCCCTCCAGGATCAGGACTGGACACATCTGGATTCGGCTGTACCACAGAGGACCTTAATGGGAACCTCTCATCACCATTATTTCCCCTTACAACAGCCCTGGGTGAAAGCAAACAGTTACATTATGCTCTCACTTATCTTCCCATCAGTACTGGAGCATAACGAGTGTCACAGATAGACGGCAGCTGATTGTTGCCTTAATACTGCTTCTCTAGATGCTGTTTCAGTCTTTATCATCTCTTATGCAGTTTAATGCTCCCACAGATCCCAGCTGACCCAGTTCCTCCGAGGTCATTCCGAACAACACAGAAGCTGCTCTTTTAATGAACACTCCCTGCTAGAAACAGCATGAACAGGCATGAATTTAACAGCAATCAGGTGGCAGGCAGCAGCCACATTTCCGAGGACACGTGAGGAGACGTGAGCCTGTTAACCCAAAGCCCCTCGAGGAGCTTAGGGACAGATCTTCACCAAGCCAGATCAAGAGCACAAATGTTGATTCAGATCGGAGCGTCACTCTTCCATATTCCTGAAGCTCTTCTATCTATAGCGCTCTCGAAGCAGACTCCCACCTGCCTGAGGAACAAGGGAAGAACACTGGTGCCTTCTTAGATATTCCTGGCTCTTCATCAAAACGTGTTCAGTTCTGCATCGTTTGAGGAGAGGCGTGAGAAGAAGGTGACTCACCAGCACTGATTTCTCCTCATCCTACTGGACCGCTCTATTTGTCACTGAGTGCAGCCATTCGGAAAAACCCATCATCTGGGTCAATAGGTCTGGAAATAGAGTATTCGCCAGGGTCAGCTTGACACAGGCCTCGTTGGCCAGGGCACAAACTCCACCAGGGACAATGAGTTGCATCTCGAGAGAGCCCTGGATCTCTGATGGCTATTTTCTGTTAAAACAACACTTGCAATTTTCCATCCGTGGCTCTGAAGTGATGCTTCTGTCGAAATGTGGCCTTCTGCTCTGAAGAAACATTTGAATTGCTAAATGATTAGGTGAAGTGGAAGCTCGGAGCAAAGATCGATAAGTCATCGGCATGCAGGGCAGCAACAACCAATTAAGGAAACTGAGCACTTTTCACCAATAATATATAAAAAAGGAGGACATAAAGAAGTGTGGTATGAAACGTTTCTGTTTGCTGGATGCGCAGATGACAGTATTATTACAGGACACTAGTCTCACTGACAGCTTGACACTAAAAACTTTATAATGGTAAGCCTTGTAATCAAGTTCGTCAACGATTATAGAAAGGAAACAAAGGTGCCAGATGTCTTTAGTGAAACTGTAGTGAAATTTTAACTAGATCTTTCAGTCTCCCATTCAGTATTTTGGTTTCAAGTGAAGAAATGGGGAATGAGAGAGATAAGCTATAGCGAAAATGTGTCGTGCAGCAATCAAATACCTTCATTACAGTATGCTAAAGGAATAGTTTGCAGCAAAAAAAGGACAGAGTACAGAGAAAATACTATAGTAGGCTAAATGACCACAGATGCTTTCATGCAGTCTAGTGTAAATGAAACTAGTAGAAACGGTAAAATTGTAACATAGGTGCATTACAGTCAAAAGCTGGAGAATGAGTTAGCGTATGGACATTTTGCATTACTTAAAATCAGTCCAATCAAAACATCATACAAAGCCCTTTGTTATCAGCCTTCAATATGCAGAGGTGTAAAGTATTTCAGTACTAGTTACTTCATTATTATGCTTAAGTGATACAGTGACAGTATAAGGGCCGGTAAAATCAAATGTTTATAATCCCAATAAAAAATACACATTTTAATTGCAGTTTAATGTAGATTTTAAGATACAAGTGCATATTATGCAAAATAAATAAATGAAAGATCAATAACTTTCCTCAATCATGTAAAAAAGTAAAATGTTTTTTCATTGTTTTTTTCAATATATAACGAGATTAACCAGCTTGGTGGCACTTTATTTTTATGGTCTCTTGACTATTGCTTATTTGCATGCATATTACTAGAATATTAGCCATCTATTAGTAGTAATTAATCAAATATTAATACTTTATTCTACATGACCTTATTCTACATCCTAATTCTACCCATTACCTAAACTTAACTATTAATAAGCAGCAAATTAGGCTTCGTTGAGGAAAAAGTCATAGTTATTAATAGTGAATAAGTGCTTCCTACTCTAAAGTGTTGCCATAAACTTAATGCCTACATCTGTTTAACTTAACTTTTACTTAAACAGTCATTTTAGTGTACTGATAAAGCAGTCTTTTTTGTGGATTACAAAACTAGAAGTTCTGAAGAATGCTCATGCTTAATGAAAGTGAATCATGTGGTGGGGATCATGGGCTTTCAAGTTCATATAGAGCAAAAAGCAGAACAGCATAAATCATAAATTACAACATATCAGCACGAAAGCATCATAAAAGTGGCACAAGATGAGTCAAATGCGAACATGGTTTACAATCAGTCTTGATCTGATTTGCTATATTCCGATGTTCAACTACTGGAAAATCATCAGCAGCTAACTTTAGCTGAAAATATCCATGTAACAGATTTCAGGATTTAGTCAGGATTATTAGTTTCTCAGTCAGAACAATGATTTTTGACAGATTTCTTTAGGTTTTGCATTGAGTACTTTTTAATGACTTTAAAAAGTCAAGTTAAACTTTTAATACTTTATTAAATTAATTTGTATTTGTATTTGTATTTACCTTCAATTAAAGCTATTTAAAAGTATTTTAAGCACTTAATATTATAATCTGCCATCCATTTCAAAATGAAAATCTACTCTTCAACTTTATTATAAATTAACTAATGAACTAATGTTCAGATTTGTTTAGCAATCGCATACAATGTATGATTACTGGTTTACTTACAATGATGAGCACTGCATGCAAACAGTCTACTTCCATGATCAAACTCACTGTTGTTCCTGATTTCTAATGGAAATACTGCAATGACCATCTCGAAGCTCCGCAGGCCCTCAGCAGCATGGTGAAGCTCCAAACAAACACGTCTGATTGACGCTGCATGTGCTGAAGTACAACACATCAAGAGCACTTATACCATGAAAATAAATACTGCAAAGAGGTGAACTGAGGATAGAGCGATCAGCCTTGCAACTCCACTCCTCAGGATATTAAAACTAAACTTTCGATAGCCGTGGTTTAATCTCCACAATCTAAAGCACCTCTGAAATATTAAATCACTGGTGAGAACATAAATTGCCCACCTGCATATCTCTTATCACCTCTGATGACGGCACTGAAGACACATCTATAACAGCATACATATTTTATAGAGAAGCGGGGGGAAAGAAGTACTTTATCACTATGCTACTAATAAAATGATCAATATTTTAATTGCAATTATCATTTAAAGTTCTTTTATATCAGTTCAAGATTTCTATATTTATATTCGACATAATATAGTGTTTTATTTTTAATCAATTTATAGCCTTTCCCATTCATATAGTTTGCACAATTAAAGACACAGTACTGCTCAGAGATTTCCTCTATCCATTTTCCAAACCGCCTGTCTTATGTAGAAAAAAAATCAGAGAAGCAAGAAGGGTAGTTAAAATTAAAACCATAAAAAATGCTACTTGAAATAATATATATGTTAACTATAAAGTAGAATGAAACATAAAAAAAAAAAAAACAATTTAGTTTAACCTGATGGACTGAAACAACAAATTAGATATTCAGAATGAAATAAAAAAATGGCATATAACACACACACACAAAGAAAGAAATAAAAAATAAAAAAAAAAACTATAAGAGTGGCTCAGTGATACTAAAACAACTATGAAAGCAATACAAATGTCCACTTACTCTCCATTTAATATCATTATTGATTGGGTAGGACAGAGATACATCTGGTCCAGTTTTTGCCTAGATTTCAACCATGCTCGATTATTTATTTTCCTCTACAATAAACATTTTCCTGCCCAGGCATAATAGTCTGCTAGGTTCCCCGAAAGATAAAGTAGTAATCATTTCAATATTTTGCACCTTTTGTACCATAACCTCCTGAAAGAACAGACAGATGCGGGATGTTCACTGCCTCGCCAACCTTTATCTCAAGGTCTTGCTCTGCAGGAGAATCTAAAATATGAAAATCCTTTGTAAAGGGAAATTGTTTTTAACTGAAGAATGTTACAAAGTATTTTGCTTATTAAAGCAAAGCAGCAGAACCCTCGAAACAAGGACAGGGCAGTTTCTTTATAGCAACAAATACTTTAAAAACCCAGTGCTCTTTGAAACACTAAACTGTAGTAAAATAGTAAAATAGCATAGAATAGTGTTAAAGTACATCAGTATAGTTACTGGACACACATTTTTCCCAAACCATTCTCAGACTACACTGAGATAAGACTGAAATTACAAATATGACTACAGGCACTTGACTCCAATACAATGCTGCTGTGAAAACACACACACACACACACTGTTAATACAGGATGTTTTAGAGAGTGGAGATGCATGGTCTCATTGGAGAGCTTTGATTGGTGTCTGACATATTGTGGTGAACAAAGAGATTTCACATTATGACGTGAGCTCTGGTGGTCTCGGTGGACACATGGCTTGTGGTGGCTGTCATCAACACATACACAGGGAAGGGTGTCGTCTCGTCTTGTGAAATCTGAGGCCTCAAGTCTGTGCATGTTATCATATTTTGCCTCAAATAATTTATTTTCTGCTATGCTGACGATAGCTCATGTTTGTGAAAGGCACAAACATTCTTACAACATGTCCGAAAACCAGATGACAAGCAACGGCTGGAGTATCTCTTCTGAGTTTCTTTTTTTAAGCGATTTCTGGATGCCAGTGTTGATATTTGAAATCACCAAAACAAAGCTCCGCCCCAGACATACATAGTCTCTGCAACTCAGGCAATGATTGGTTCTGTGAACCAATGCTCTGCCGTCAACACCATAGATATATATGTAGATGCCTCATTAACAGCTGTGCCTAGAGCCCGCGATATGTAAGCCGGCCTTAAAGTGGTCCTACGTGACGTCATTAACCATAGTATTACTGAAAGACATGTCTATGGTCTACACTGGACGCGAGCGGCGCGACAAATATCTGACAGAAAACTGCTGCCACATTCCATTTGTAATGGGCTAACACTAAATTCATTTTATCACGTCCAGTGTAGGCAGAGTTTGTCTGTCGTGGCACAGCGTCTTTTGTAAACACTCACCTTTAGAGCAGAACCAAGAGTTCATTGAAGTTCACTGAGTTCATTGAAGCTGATCCGATATTTACACGGGTCCTACTTCTTGCCTTATCGTTCCACAGACATTTTCCTCTTTTTTTTGTATCTTTATGTCGCTCTGCTCGGCTGTTCACTGAACACTCTCTATTATTATTATTATTATTATTATTATTATTATAGTGACACGCTTTTTAACACACAGGGTCCTCCATGGCTTTAAATAAGAAACATTTGGCATCAATATGCTGATGCAAAACAGATTGGGAATGTTATTGTTGTGATTAAATCCTATATTGAATAATAACATTGCCATTATTGCATGTTGGGGTGTGATTTTTCAATGTAAACAGTCTGTGCACAATTCTGCCAGAAGAAGTCTTGCATCAGCCTTGATTGTGAAATGCTATTGGCTTTTGTGTGTCTCGTGATCAATTTAGCATTATTCTCAGGGAGTATCTTTTTGAATGAGATGCAAGCACATTAACGGAGCGGGATCATTTTCAGAAATTAAAACTTCACTTACTTTACTTCGCATTAAGACAAGAGTTGGAACACAACTTATTTGTACTACTTTATACTGTTTTTGCAATAAATACATGCAACTGAGTTAATTATGAGTTTATTGATCCTTTTATTTATTTCTTTATTTTCTTAAAACTGACTTGAATTTTATGTATCACCAATGACTACAGTTTCATCTAAAAATAAATAAATAAATGAATAAACAAATAAATAAGTATCATTCTAGTGAAGAAAAACAACCTGAGGGTGAGTCAATTAACAGCACATTTTTGGGTGAACTGTCCCTTTAAAGAAAAAAAATATAGCTTTGCATAGCTCGTTATAAATAAAATATACTTTTGCTTAATTATTATTTGAATGCATGCAGTATTTTTGTTAAGAGCTCAAGAATCAACAGTCAAGAGCTGTGAAATGTGTTACTGTCGCTTAACAAAGAAGCTCTGGCTTCACTGGAAGTCTCCCATCACCCTCTGCCACTAAAACCTTGAAGCATTGAAAATCTACTTACATACACCTAATGAGTTTTTTAAAAAAAAAATATTGACCGTAATTCTTCTCCATTTTAATTTGTGGCAGAACTTGACCTTCCTTTGAGTGAAAGCACTGAATGAAAACTTTTCAAGAAATGTTTTGAAACTGTTAAGTTGCTGTAAACCTATTTGACCCTCTGTTAACCTTAGTTAGTCTTCTTTTTTGCTGGAGACAGACTGATATGCAGCAGAAAGAAAAGGCCGCTTTCAGAGGTGATCCATTAGTTCCAGCAACTCGTGTCTTTTCAAGTGCAGTTTTGCAAGAACACAAATTATGTCGGAGCTAGAGAATGAGGGAAAAGTGCCTCATGTAGTTTACGTCTGGCAGCTCCTGAATATTTTGTTTATTATTTGTGTTATTATTTTTTTAAAGGCAACCATGCTTAAAAAGGGCTGGGACCTTTTAGTTGAAGGATGGCAAGTCAACGGATGGTAATGTGATTCACTGTCAGGATCCTTTAATGCAAATGACACAACAAAGAAGAAAACAGGCCTAATGAGGTTACGTATTAAAATCCTCTTTTGTTCTGGGATTCTTTAATTGCCTCTCTGACTTTGATTGGCCAGTCACGCTTTGATTTTCTGACTTGTGTGTTCATCCACACACTTTTACCTTTATCTTTGGTCTCCATTATTTGTTTAAGTCTTCTGTTTGTTACCAAGGTCACATTTTAGGTCGCTCTGCATCTTTAATGAAGAAACTAACCCGACAATTCTTTATAAACTCCAGTGACAAGGACCAACATGTGTGGTGTAGAGCGCATGTATTATGAATGAGTATATTTTTATATTTTCCTCCTCCTTCATGACCTGGCTTCAGAGAAAAGAGCTAAGGGAGAATGTGGGTCAATCAGAGGAAAACATGTGATGCCTAGAGTTCATTTGATTCTACCACAAAATGTAATTTAATTCAATTAGATGCCATTTCTTTGTAATTATTTGTCAAACTTACTAGCAATTTCTGAGCAAAATATTTATAAGCATGAATAAGGAATAAACATCCAATAATTTCTCTATACAAGTATGATACGGATATTAAATTTTCTTTAAAAAAGATCTACTTTTTCAGTCATATAACAACATCACTTGCATCTGAATTTATTTGTCAAAATTTATTAGATCACTGATATATACACTGCAATGATTTAACAAATTAATTAATTAATATTTTTTCGAAGCTGTGAATGAAAAAACATAGAAAATACTGTTTTTAATCATTCTGCATCAAAATTAACATTTAATAAAGTTTTGCTTGAAGTTAATTCATATTGAAATTCACTAGTAGTTTCTGAAATTTATTTTGATAGTCTATTTTATACATTCTGCTTACTGTAAGTATCTTCTTGTTAACTGCGTGTGAACTAGCAGTCTTTAGAGTATTGATGACTGTCTATCTATCTTCTGACACTTTATTTTGATGGCCCACAGAAACATTATTTATTTATTTATTACAAGTGACTTTGTAAATATGTCAACTTATTCTACTAACCCTAACCTAACAGTTTAATAATACTCTAAGAGCTATCTTACATGTAGTTGCAAAGTTGCTTAGGGTTAGAAGAATGTCTGTATATTTGTATATTATTCTTTTTATTATTTGTGTCTTGTCTTGTCACTGTCATTATGTTGCACTGTAGAGCTCTTTCACTATAACAAATTCCTTGTATGTGTAAACACCTGGCAATAAAGCTCATTCTGATTCTGATTCTGGTGTCTAAAGTTGAACAAGAAATAAAATGTACCATTGTTTGTTGTTGTTGTTGTTGTTGCTTTTAACTTATGCATTTCTACCCAATGCATTACTAGTGTATATTTTCTGAATATGCAATTAAGCTTCCCATCTATAAAAATGTCAAGCAGTGTGTACATTTCCAAGTCCACCGTTGCACAAAAAGTCGATTATATAGTGACAGCACAGCTACCAACGAATCTAAGATGCCTGTAACACACGTTCTTTCACTCTCAGCATTCTTCAACTAAACTTTTCTTTGGCTAAGAGGAAGGAGGATGTGGTGATTGCTTATGTAAGTACAGTCTGCGCTTAAGACTCTAAAGCTGAGAAGCAGGAGGCGAGTCGAGGCGAGGCGGGATCCGAAGCCCCCCAGAGTGCTGGAGGAGGGAGTCTCCATGCGTGCAGCACACAATCAGAACACACTAACAAGTCCACACTGATAGCACCACAATTAGAGCTGGGAAACCTTGCAGTGGAAATGGCACGTACCTGAGGTAAACCTAAAAACAGCGTGTAACGAGTCTGCATGTCATCCTCGCTCTCTGCTCTCCTGTCTCAAAGAGAGAAGGGATTAAATGCTTCAAGAGCAACAAACAAACTCTCTGTGGAGAGGCACTGAAGCAGGCTGTGTTCGAGCTCAGAGAGAGAGAGAGAGATCAGGAGTTCAAAATGAGTGCCTGCAGCATGAACAACCAAAATAAGTAACTAACATAGCACCTATGTATAAAGTATAGCTCAATGCAAGGCGGTTACTATTATTCACATGGCCCGGGACAAGCTATTTATTTAAATACATAACTAAAGCACTATATGTTAAAAGTAAAAGAAAAGAGCAAGTAAAGGAAAAAGTTTAAATTTAATAATACTTTATCATAATATATTTAACATCATAATATTTTATTTTTTTTTATCTTATTTTTTTTTTTTATCTTATTTATTTATTTATTTATGTTTTGTTTTCTTTTGTTTTGTTTAATTTTATTTTATTTTGATCATGTTGAGATGATCATTACATTTTCACCCCAAATCATTCTGGGGACATTCCCATATGTAATTTGGAATATTTTAATAACTAAAATAACTGTACAATAACAAGACCTACACTAAAGATCAATCAACAGTTTTTTTCTCTTATTTTAACTATTTAAAAATTGACTACCGGTTACACTTTATTTCAATAGTCCGTTTAGACATTCTACTAACTATGAGTAACTTTGTTACTACATGTCAACTACATGTCAATTAATTCTCATTAATTCACAACTACATGTCTACTAACTCTCAGTGTAGGCTAATAGCAGTATGTAGTGTGTTGTGGACTCATCAAAATAAAGTGTTAGAAGATATTAAGCAGACAGTCTACTAATACTCTAATGACTGCTAGTTGACATGGAGTTGCAAAGTTACTTGTTAGTAGAATATCTAAAGTGGACTATCGAAATAAAGTGTTATCAGACTACCTAATATTGAAAAATCCCCTCGTCTTTGAACTTTCATTTAAATCTGCCTATAATCTATAAAACCTAGTTTATTCTGAATTCTAATTAGTGTTATTTCATCATAGTCCTTTGTTTATCTATCAGCTACACCAAAAAAACAATAAAAATGAAAAAGTGTTTGAAGTTTGTGACAGGAGAAGAAAAACACTGCTAGAGAAATACATTTGTGTATTTGGACTTTTGCCTGAAAACCTGAAAAATTGCCCTTGTTACAACCTCCCCATGTGACCAGCCATTCTTCAAAATATTGTTTTAATAAGCAGCTCGTCCATCTTAAACACCGACACTCATATGGCCTCATATAGTAGCCCCTATTTTAATCATCATATTTCTCAACCGTCTTAATATTGACATGCCCTGGTTTGGTTCAGTGACTTTCTTGCTCTGATAGACATTAGTCCTGTCTCATAACAGCCTGCTTCCCCAGGCGACATTTTAAACATTATGGCTGCATTCTGGAATTATGTTATATACTGCAATATTTGAGAGAGTTTCAGTCATTACAGGTGACAGCCACATCTGAATACTGGAGTGAATCCCTGAAATTACACTTTTGTTGGTGTACAGATTTGAAATCACTCTTACAAATGCCCTGACTGACACCGTGAAGTGGTAGCAATGGCTTGCCGTCTTGAACATTTAATATCCAATATTTTTGACCAAATTAATATTATAACATGTTCAAAACTTGCCATGTTTAGTTTATGTATAGAAAGTTTGCTTTGCAGAGTGTGCTCTTGAAGGGTTGCCATGTCCACTTATTATAAAGGTGTTTGGTCTTTTTTGCGTTTAGTTCATAAAGTGATCCATTTTCTTCTGGAGTTATGAAAGTATGCAGGTCCATGTTAAAATGTTTTGCTATGTGGCTCATTTCCAATAAGATACATTTGGATTTAAGTTTATTATAAGCGTGTTGATTTGATGTTTTTCATGAGAAAATCTGGCAACGCTTATGAGTCAAGACACACCCTCTTCCCTGTGATTGCTTGCACCTCAACTCTGAGACATGCCTAAATACATCAGATACAACAAACATAAATTACTGAACTGTGGTCACGTAAAGTAACAACAGCATTTGAATTCAGAAGTTTTTTGTGTGTGTACAGAACTGAACTCACTTTTGAAGATTGATTGACAGCATTGTTAAAGGCGCAGTATGTTAGATTGACAGCTATCTGTTGAAATGGGAACTGCAAAAACAAATTCATGTGACCCCAGAATGCACGTTTCAGATTAGAATTACTGGCTATAGCATTATTTTTTAGCTATGAAAACATAACATGATTTCTTGACATCGATACACAGTGTTTTCGGACAACTGGAATTATTTTAAATAAATGATTAAATAAATAATTATTATGTGCATTATATAATATATATAATATTGGCTTTAGAAGAGCCCAAAAACTTACACACATCTAACATCACACATTTAGATATCTCATTAACAACTAGTTGTTCAATTTAGGTTGCCAATACCTGAATTATACAGGAGTTAATTCAGTCACACACACGCACACGCACACACACACACACACACACACACCAACAGTTCAAAATAGCTTATTTTGTATGGCACAATTTTACACGATACAGCCATTTTCTCCAAGAAAATGCAAACGATTTGTTTTATCCTCTTTGCATTATTATCTGCTATAGTCTATGCCCCCCACGTGTTCAGAGACCCCAAGGTACGTGCCCGCTTTGGCACGATGGTTTCCCTGAGCTTGTTTATTGTAAAGGACGCAGATGATTTACAGCTCCCTGGCCAAAATACGCTAAGTAATGAAAGGTCTGTTAAATTTCCACTGGCTTATAATATTTCATAAAAGCTTTTGCCTATTAAAAAGACAAAGGGGAGGTGGGCTTTATTTTTCATAATCAGGCTGAACCCAAACCTGCAGGAATGTGATTAAATTTGTTTTCTGCATATTGTTCAAGGATTCCCTCGGCATTCCCATGGAGCCAAACACACACACAACAAAGAAGCACACATACACACTCAGAGAAGCTGCAAATGTGGGGTGTATTACAGGGGGTAGAGTATGTCACATCTGCTGGCATGGCATCATGTGTTTAATGCAGCGTCCCTAAAGTATCAGTGTCCCAGTAAAACGGCCCAGCGGTAAGCGATGCTGAGAGACTTATGACCTTGACCAGATGGTGGGAGTACTTAGAGACCCTGGGTAGACAAAATAGCGTGTTCTGGAAACAGACGAACACAAAAAAAACATACAAATAAACTTTGTCTTTCATGAATGCAGGCACTTTGCAGAACTTTAACCTGTTAACTGTCACGCCCATTTTTGAGAGTAGGCATACAAAGGTAATATCAAAATTCAAATGAATATAATTCTGGAATGCTTTT